>OX246737.1:83483413-84083413 GCA_945910005.1 Isoperla grammatica
AGGCGACGGAGTAATCACTTGTATTGTAACGTAATGGACGTGGATCTTCTAGCTGACACGGGTGAACTGGTTCCACAGTCGACCTCGGAGGAAGCTATTAACGAACAATACTGCCCCCACGCTGAGCACTACATGGAACCTTTAGAGAAACGATCGACATTATTCTCGTCGATACCTGGGGACTTGTCAGCGTCCTCGATGCTGCTCGAAGACATGCAAGAAGACGAGTTTCACGAGAATTTAATATACTACAGAGGGTTGTTCCGTAAACGAAGCATGTCCCTGGAGGAGCCGGTATCCTCTACAACAAGCGATCCTGAGATGTCGGGCCTACAGCAACAAATTAGCCAGGATAATGAGGACGAGGACGACATCTCCCAGCACTCCTGCCCCGACTACGCTATCAAGGAGGAAAAAGTCGAGCTAATGCAACAAATAGAAGTAACTAGAGTTGAGAAAGTTACGAAGGAATTGAAGAAAGTGAAGGTGGAGCAGTCCGGGGGGGCGAGCGGGGAGGTGCTGCCTCCAATAACACCTTTAACCCAACGATCGTCGCCCTTTGCCTCAAGCGACTCATTAGCAGGGTCGCAACGGGACCACAGCGACGGGATATGGAACGAGTCGCAAGCCACGGTAGGAACGGGTACACACATTTCCTTCTACCAATTAGATGAGATGGCCACCTAATTATACATTTAGCTGAATAAGCTTAAGTTCGCGGAAGCACGCAGGACGGTTTGGAAACGTGTATCGCAATCGAGAAATACTATCAAACAAATAACGTACAGTATAAGTTTTATAGTTTGCATTTCCATTGCAACTAGTGTCAAAATAATATTTTAATACACAAGAAATATACATAAATGTAAATTTGTTTGCACCGTCGTGTACATGAATATCACGTCTTTGAGTAGAGGTATGTGCAAGTGTTGTACCCATTAGTAATGGTTACTATTATTACTAAACGTCAACTGTAGATCCACCGATGTCTCCTGAAATGTTTTAAATGTTGACTGTTAGAAGTCAAGGGTGACTATGTATTGATTTTCCCAAGCTCAATAGGAGCACGTTAAAGTTTTACAACATTTCGGGTATAATGTTCTAGTTCTAGTTCTAGTTATTCTAGTTATTCTACATATTATTCAACCTTTCTACAGAGATATGTTATAATGCAGCCTAATAGTTGTGTTGTGTGTATTTTGATTTTACAGGTTGAAGCAAATTCTTGCATTTTGATCATATTATAATTTGGTAACAATATACCAAAGTGAGGTGAAAGTGACCAATATAGGTATCTACTTCAGTAGTGAATTGGGTACATATTTACAGTGTAGTAGCCTTACTATAAGGTTGGAATCCATAGTTGTCTCTTTCACTGATGACCCAATGGTTTTGACTTTAGTGAGTGTGACATGTATCGACCGGCCGAGTACTGATGAGTTATGTCATTTTATTGGGAAACATCATTTTACGTACTATCACTTCACTTGGCGTCTTGTGTGTGTTTCTTGAAATATATGCGTAAGAAAAGTTTCGTGCACAGATCCCTGAAGGGAACCAAGAGTTTAGGGTGCGTCCTCTAGAGGCTGCAAGATTTACTATGCCTTGGAGACTGGTTGGTTTATTGCCCGTACGTGGACTCAAGTGATACGCTGGGTTATAGCATTCACCCACGGCAATAAACATAACGCTCTATTAATACAACAAATATTTTACTACATTCATATATAGTAGTATATCGTTTTTTATTTACGGCGTATAAAAAGCAGAGTCCTGAATCAAGATACGATTCCACACTACATCAAAAAGTGTAATAAAGGAACCTGCCGTGAGTGGTAAGTATTCATAGACAATTTAGAGTTTACGAAGTATGGCTTATCAAATTTAAATATCAGCTAGTAAACACCAAATAACATACGCAGGTTCGTTTGTACTTTTGGCACATACTTCAATACAATCCAATTAAGCCCAATAAATAAAAAATTGTCGGTCCATCCCCCCTTCACCCCCATCCATCTCTTGACTTAGCCCGAGGTTGGTTAACTTCGGTACTCGTATGGGAACCGGCTAAGCGAGCACGGATGTGTACCAACATGTACATATTTATGACAATGCATTTAGGCATACATTATTTGCAATCGGCTCCCACTGATAAGAGAGCCGTGCATTGCAGGTCCTTCAGGCTGACTCTGACTACAGCGGGAGGTTGAGTGTGTCTGACATCAGTCAGCGCTGACTCCCCCCTCCAGGCTCCCACTGATAAGAGAGCCGTGCATTGCAGGTCCTTCAGGCTGACTCTGACTACAGCGGGAGGTTGAGTGTGTCTGACATCTGTCAGCGCTGACTCCCCCCTCCAGGCTCCCACTGATAAGAGAGCCGTGCATTGCAGGTCCTTCAGGCTGACTCTGACTACAGCGGGAGGTTGAGTGTGTCTGACATCTGTCGGCGCTGACTCCCTCATCCAGGCTCCCACTGATAAGAGAGCCGTGCATTGCAGGTCCTTCAGGCTGACTCGGACTACAGCGGGAGGTTGAGTGTGTCTGACATGGGGTCGTCGCTGTCGTCGCTGACTCTCTCCTCCAGGCTCCCACTGATAAGAGAGCCGTGCATTGCAGGTCCTTCAGGCTGACTCTGACTACAGCGGGAGGTTGAGTGTGTCTGACATCAGTCAGCGCTGACTCCCCCCTCCAGGCTCCCACTGATAAGAGAGCCGTGCATTGCAGGTCCTTCAGGCTGACTCTGACTACAGCGGGAGGTTGAGTGTGTCTGACATCTGTCGGCGCTGACTCCCTCATCCAGGCTCCCACTGATAAGAGAGCCGTGCATTGCAGGTCCTTCAGGCTGACTCTGACTACAGCGGGAGGTTGAGTGTGTCTGACATGGGGTCGTCGCTGACTCTCTCATCCAGGCTCCCACTGATAAGAGAGCCGTGCATTGCAGGTCCTTCAGGCTGACTCTGACTACAGCGGGAGGTTAAGTGTGTCTGACATCTGTCGGCACTGTCTCCCTCCTCCAGGCTCCCACTGATAATAGAGCCGTGCATTGCAGGTCCTTCAGGCTGACTCTGATTACAGCGGGAGGTTAAGTGTGTCTGACATCTGTCGGCGCTGACTCCCCCCTCCAGGCTCCCACTGATAATAGAGCCGTGCATTGCAGGTCCTTCAGGCTGACTCTGACTACAGCGGGAGGTTGAGTGTGTCTGACATCTGTCGGCGCTGACTCCCCCCTCCAGGCTCCTACTGATAAGAGAGCCGTGCATTGCAGGTCCTTCAGGCTGACTCTGACTACAGCGGGAGGTTGAGTGTGTCTGACATCTGTCGGCGCTGACTCCCTCCTCCAGGCTCCCACTGATAAGAGAGCCGTGCATTGCAGGTACTTCAGGCTGACTCGGACTACAGCGGGAGGTTGAGTGTGTCTGACATGGGGTCGTCGCTGTCGGCGCTGACTCCCTCCTCCAGAAGAAAGCACCTATTACTGCTTCAGCACCAACAACGGAGCTCCATGGACACCGAGGACTTGGACACCGGATACGATGACTCACTGGTGATTACAAACATACTAGTTTTTGAGAAGGCAGGAGTGTTCAACAAAATAGTCTGATAGACTTATATGCCCGAATGCATAGTTCAAACTCAAGTTCTCCTCAACTCAGCCTCTTCTTAGCCTTACCTAGCCACCAATCACATAGCCGTCCACATAGCAATGCCGTTTCGTGATTGGTGGTTGACGAGGCTAAGGAGAAGCTGAGTTGAGGAAGGCTTGAGTTTGGACTATACATACAGACCTAAAAGTGAGAAGTACACATTTTTGTTTTTTGTCTTTTGAAAGACATTTCAAACAGTTTGGAATATTATGCTACCAACTGGATATTATCGAAGTCTGCAAGTAGTTTTGTACTGCAAGTAGTTTTGTAAAAGGATGCTTCCTATATTGCGTTACTATATTATTTATACTACATCCATTTGAGATTTGGTTCAATTTTTTCCAAACAATATATTTTTCATCCTTTTCGTTATATTATCTGTGTACCGTACCTTAACCATAATAACAGTTAGTAAACATAAACCGAAAAGACTTATTTCACGTATTTTACACAATACAAGTAACCTTTATTATATAGCGCTTTTTGAGCTATGTGTGATTGCTTTGATTTATTCTTTATTTGTGATTGGTATGAACCCCAGACTTAGTTAAAATAAAACAAAAAATTACTTCTGTATTACAGTCTAGGGATAGACGTTTCCCACGCTAACTCGACAGGTTGTAGTATTTTTCGTTGCTAGGAAACCCGGCAAGTAGAAAAAATGCTTCAAGTTCATAGTTCATATAGACTACTGTTGAGTGAAAATAGTATATGTGACTACTATTTAGTAAGGGGTATCCCTTTTTTTGTAATTAGGGCTAATAGTAATTGTTATTGCACTACATCACCTCACCACACTTACTTTCGGTAGCAAACCTGAGTGTTTACGTCATAATAACACACTCCTCATTCCTCAATAAGACGTTTGTGTCCGAGGGTTTAAAATCTTAAACAAAAAATAAACCATGTAAATATCTGTCCAAATACTGGAGGAATTTTAGATTTTAACCCGGACAAAATTAGGAGAAAGCTGATTTTTTCAGGATAGCTTAAAAATATCATTTTATATAACATACTTCGGGTCCGCCAAAATCCGCCTTGTGCGTTAGCCGCCATTTTGGGAAATGTCGGCGATTACAGTATAACACTAAATCCTTTGTTGTGAGTGCTCCATATAACATTAAATTACGTGAGTCATGTCAAATGAAAGATAATATTAAGACCGGTTAAGATAAATAGGAGAATTTAAGTTATTTATAATATTTCAATAGAAGGAAGCAATTAAGTGATCGACCGCATAAGTGGATAATTGTATTTTGATGATTTGCGATAAAACTAATAACACATTCATAATTTGTGTTCCTAAGAAACTTAAAGCTTATGCTGTCTTAAACACACTTGCCAAGTATTATGTACACAACTTTAAAAATTTGCGAGATACGAGCTATTGTATATCTGCATGTGTCGTGGCCGCCATCGCTACACACAGAGCAAAACTCATTACCTTAGCCCAATTGGTCAGTAAAAACACATAAGAAGAATGTTGGTTTTTACATATGACTAAAGGATGTAATTATACCTCACTTAGACCAAGGTGACACAATATGTGCTCTTGTCGCCATTTTGAAAAATGGTGACGGTTACAGTTTTATCTTCAAACATGCTTTGCGAAGGATAAATATAACAACAAATCACGTGAGGAATCTTAGTTAAAAGATAAGATTAGTCACTTCTACAAACAGTGGACAAATTGTAAGTTATTAGATGAGCGCAGCGAATGTATCAATCAACTCAAATGGTTCATTCTCTCTATGGGCGAATGTTAATCATCTCGCACCGATCAAACGGTTCGACGGATTTGACTGAACTTTTAAGCCAACACTCTTTACTACTCAACTTGACGATGACAAGATGAACAGTGAAATCCGTCAAGATGCCAACCTACAAAAAATTAATTACTGAAACAATTGAAGTTTTAATTTTTGTTAATTTAAGCTTACGGACGGATTAAAGTAATTTTTTGGGCTCGTGGTAGAATAGGCTCATGGTAACTGTGTAAGAGAAGACCCTGTTCTCCCCCCCCCCTCTTTTCTCTCTGTCCCACTTAGGATTATCTTCCTTCTACAAATTTGCCCCGTCCTCGCTAGCTGCTGGACTTCTCTTATGACGACCCCCGTGATGTATAATGGATCTGATTCGGAAGACGCCATATCACCGAAGCGTGGTGAATCTACCCCCCCCCCCCCCCCCCTGAAAAAACACTTTTGCTAGAAATTACTTGTAAATGTCTGTGTGACGTATGAAGTGTTCCCCTCTTCCCCCCCACTACCACAACTCCGACCGACCTCGGCGCGCTTCGTTCTGATTTCAGTCGAGCGCTGGCTCTGGTCAAAGCAAGGTCACGCCCCACGAGGCACCGCTCCGCTTACTTGGTGTCATCTTTTCTGCCAATACTTGGATTGCATCTGTACATTTGCGTTCTCAACTACTGTCGAGCAGTGCTAGGACACAAGGAGACAATTTCTTTGCGCAAATTACCTGTCTAGAC
Organism: Isoperla grammatica; assembly: GCA_945910005.1. NCBI lineage: Eukaryota > Metazoa > Arthropoda > Insecta > Plecoptera > Perlodidae > Isoperla > Isoperla grammatica. Next base: position 83,489,545 of record OX246737.1, read on the forward strand.
CCGTAAAGTAGTTACGGCTGGACTGCGACACGAGCAAACTAGTGCGCTTTACATTCGTGTACGTAGTTCACCAACACTCGAAAAGTTTTTTACGTAGTCTTGAGACTACAAGCATTTTGGGAAGATTAGGGTCGAGCGCGTGATATGCACTTTATTTCTTATAAGTGACTCTTTTCATAATTAAGTTATGGAATAGTAAAAACAGCATATACTTAAGTGCCTTTTCACCGGGACACGAAAAAATTCATTAAAAAAAACTGGTGACATAATTGTGTTTTAAAGTTGTATACCATCATTCCTAAGATAGCAACCTATAGCATACTACATTTTCGTGAACTTGACAAATACGGTCTAGAGGTGTTATTACATGAACGTTAAGACTTTTGAAGCTAACGGTACACGTAAAAAATAAAAGTGTAATTTTTTGAAACCACTTTTTGCAGACATTATATCAATACTTATCAACCTTCATCAAAAAAACTTAATTTAAGAAAGTTAAGTTACCTAGATACCTTCACCTTAAATGCCAAATATTCAAATAATGTTTTATATTTATTTATGTCCACAACAAAGATATTGCCCCTGTTTCGGTGAAAGTTTTAACGTTGTCAACAACGTTTAACGTTGTGTGTGTGTAAAATAATATTTGTAAGCGACCCTGAAAAAATCAGCTTTCTCCTAATTTTGTCCGAGTCGGTATAGGAAATTGGGCTAAAGTAACCCAACTAATAATCCCGTATCCAAAGTGAGTCGAATCAGGAAGGTATGTTTTTATAAGATGGCATGGACAAATATTTGTGTTTGTACCAACCTTCGTCGTCTTGCAGGGTGCATCCATATACCCATTGCAAATTTTTGACAATTTAATTCGAATAATTTGATTTGTTCCTATTATTCATGATCATATATCTAAAGAACGAGTTGTGGTTTTCTTTAACTTACTTGTACAACTACAAACCAATTTAGTAGCATGGCTATTTCTTACAATTTAAAATAGATAAAAGCTTCCAATTGCGGTTCTTGCGTGTTACAGATACCTGCTCTATCTACGTGCTTTATCTTTCCATTCTTGGTTGCTGCATCTACAGTGTTCCTGTTTGTTCAACCCAGAGCTAACCAGAATAACTGGTTGATAATTATAGTTGTTAAATCGTTTATTACGCTTAATATACAATTGTCGTATTTTAACCCAATAGTTGAAACCACTTCAAGTTAATGTGGGTTTATTAATATCTCATGGAAACTAGACAAACAAAAAGTGTAAAATTAGTCCAATGAGGTTTCGTAGAACCGAAGGATGTTATCAACCCTGTTTTGCAACCAGTAGGTTTCTTATTTTGTTAACCAGTGGATGGAGTTGTTTTAGTAACCAAGATAACAATACTCATTACAAGATTATAAACCTTTTGCATACTTTGTTCAGTTTTTATGAAACCCCATTGGACTATTTTTATTATTAAACAACATCGTTTAGGAAAGTTTCAATACCAGTGGCAGGTAGTGTTTCCTTAGCATCCTAAACACATAGTTTCTATGAACTACACGGGTAATTATTTTGAATTTAATCATAGTAATAGTTTTAAATTATAAAATGAGTAGACCTACGTATTATTAACACCAAACCATAACTTGTTTTAATTATGTTTGCTGCACTAGGCGCCGCCTTCTCCGAGGATACGGATAGACGCCCCAGGGCCCTCCAAACAGCCAGCCACCATTATCACTTCTCCGACTAAGCAAGAGGTTGTCTTCGGAACGTTGAAACGAAAACCTTCCCCGTCCCGTGAAAGGTGAGAATACGAAGCTTAGACATACCTGCTACACTTTCGAAACCTGTGTCGCTATCTGTAAAGATGAATAAAACTATGTGTGTGTGGGAAATGCAACCTGAGATAAGACTAAAATATAGCAGTCTGCATTTGTATTGCTTGGTCCTATAAGTCATCATAGATGAGTCACCTATTCAATCCTGAAAGATGTTTCGTGCACATACTTATAAATGCCCTCGCTAGACGTCTTTAATTCAGCAGATCCTATTCTGCTTTGTATTAGGCTCAGATTAGATTGTTTTTGTATTTACTGTTTGATACCCATCATCTAAATCTTGACCGAAAGTGTTGCATGGTTTTTCTTAGTCACATGGCGAATGCTGGTAATGAGTCATACTAATGATGAAGTCTCGTGCTTTTACGTTGGATGTTAACGTCGGACGTTGGCCAATTGTAGTCATTTACACCAATCGCTGACACCGCCTCCTCGTCGTTCGTCGAGAATTTTACGGGCTACGGTTGGCCAACGTCCGACGTACCGGCATGGGAACGCACCATAACAGCCCTATATCATTCCTTCCCAACTATTCCAAAAATCTCAATAATAGTAACCCACCTAAATATGGACATTGGTTTTGCCCGCGCAGATTTCCCACGAAAAATTGGTATTGTTTTTATTAATTGGTGAAGTCATAAAGACACGCAATAAAATGTAACCTTAATTTATAATGTAATGATGTGTGATCTTTCCGTAGACTAATTGACCGGGGGTCCATTCTTCCTACCAGTCGGCCACGAGGTGAACTGAGAAGTCGGCGCAGTCCGTCTGGTGTAGCAACGCTTGAGACTCGACCTGAGCCACCCCTGACGGAGACCATCGTTCCCACCAGCAACACCGTCGGTGAGAGATAGTCTAGCTGCTGTCAGACCGTTCTGTTCTAGATCGAGCCGGGAACTATCACACTGTTTACGTTACTCACATCTTACGATCGTAGGACCACTTTACCGACGGACGTTTTGTAAGTGTAAACGCTACAACGGTAGTTACTAAGTTTCTGGGAAAAGTATAAACAAATAATAAAATCAATTGAGGGAATATAACACAAAAAACAACAAAGCAAGTTGTATCGTACGTACTGACCAGACCAATCACAGCGCCTCTGTAACCGCGTGCGTGATTCTGCAAGATGTTCCCATAGTTGCACGACTATAGCTCTTCCATTAGGGCATAATGCAACTCCTCTCACAGCGGTCTGCGTTACAGGGTTCTTTACGTATAAACATGACAACTCATAGAAAGAGAAAGTGCTTCGTTCGATTAGAGGGAGAAAGCTCAAATCCGTCAGCCACGTGCATGATTGTTTCCGACGGACTCCTTCCTGTCAAATATACAAGAAAACATTTGTGGCTTTCTATTGGTTGTCAAGTTTTCAAACTCAGTTTATGATTGATGCATCCTGGTATTCCATTCCACGTGGAGCGTTTCCTCTTGCCGGTGCCGCAATGATGGAACATGACACTCCTATATCTTCCCCTACGAGCAGACTAACTCCCACTAGACGGGGTTGTTGCAGGAGTAGCGGCGCCGCCCGACCTGCTGCAGCTCGCTCGCGCAGACTCCGGCAAGGCCGACAACTCCGAGACCTCCACCGAGGACTACGTCACGTGCACCGACAACACCTCGGGCACGGACACGAGCTCCCGGCTCGCGAGCGCTGGGGGCACAGCCCCCGTGTCAACGACGGGGACCACCGGGGAGGGCAGCTCCTTCGAGAGCGCGTCGTCTATCTACAGCCTGGCCAAGGGCGAGTACGCCGGGGAGGACCTCGTGCAGGTGCGCGATTGGGATGGGGAGGGGGGCGGGGTACCAACTTCCGTGTCTGACGTTCGTATATTGCAGTCTATGCTAACGTAGCATCAGCCTACGTTTCTGACGCTACACATGTGTGGTGTAGTAGCTAATACTTGATCCGTTTAGAGAATGAGCTCAATATCAATGTATCTTTTAATTAACTCTTCAATAGATAAATATAATAGATTGAGATTGGAGACACTTAACTTACTGTTTCTTGTTATCTTAGTTAGTCCAAGGAAAGCGTCTGATCACCTCTCCATTGGAATCGAACACAAAACTAATCAAGCGATGGAATAATTAATTAATAAAGATCACAAACTCACATTCAAATAAGTCATTTTTAGACTAGTAAAGAAGAACTTGCGCGAGCTTGCAACTGTTGCCACGCTAACAAGGGACTATCTAACATATATAAGAACACATATTCACATTTCACACGTATAAGAAATGTGGCGACAATGCTGCCTGAACCATTTATCACTTTCGGAAACGTTTTGGCAACTGTTAACCTTACTAATACGTCCTTAAAGGTGAATCTACCCCCCCTGAAAAAACACTTTTGCTAGGAATTACTTGTAAATGTGTATGTGTGACGTATAAAGTGTACTTCTCGTCCCCCCCACTACCACAACTCCGACCGACCTCCGCGCGCTTCGTTTTGATTTCAGTCGAGCGCTGGCTCTGGTCAAAGCAAGGTCACGCTCAACGAGGCGCCGCTCCGCTTACTTAATGTCATGTTTCCCTCCAATACTTGGATTGCATCTGTACATTTGCGTTCTCAACTACTATTGAGCGGTGCTAGGACACAAGGAGACAATTTCTTTGCCCAAATTACCTGTCTAGACCCGTAAAGTAGTTACGGCTGGACTGCGACACGAGCAAACTGGTGCGCTTTACATTCGTGTACGTATTTCACCAACACTCGAAGAGTTTTTTACGTAGGCTTGAGACTGCAAGCATTTTGGGAAGATAAGGGTCGAGCGCATGATATGCATTTTATTTCTTGTAAGTGACTCTTTTCATAATTAAGTTATGAAATAGTAAAAACAGCATATATTCAAGTGCATTTTCACCGGGACACGAAAAAATTCATTAAAAAAAACTGGTCACACAACTGTGTTTTAAAATTGTATACCATCATTCCTAAATAGCAACCTATAGCATACTACTATTTCGTGTACTTTACAAATATGGTCTAGAGGTGCTATTACATGAACCTAAAGACTTTTGAAGCTATCGGTACACGTAAAAAATAAAAGTGTTATTTTTTAAAAACCACTTTTTGCAGACATTATAACAATATTATATCAACCTTCATCAAAAAAACTTAATTGAAAAAAGTAAAGTTATCTAGATACCATCACCCAGTTCTTCGTTGTGCAGGTGTGCTCGTCGCCTCCTATCGTGGAGGAGACCTCCAGCGAGATTCCCACCACTCCGTTGGTCGAGAGCGAGGACATCGCGGCGAGCTCGACGCCGAGGGTGAGCGTCGACATGGGTCGTCTGCGCGAGGGGTCGTCGTTTAGCGGTGCTAGCAGCAGCAGCTCCGGCAGTTACAGCATCGACGCGAGCTCCGTGGACGTGGAGAAGCGAACCTTCACTCCACCGCGGCCGGCAGCGAAACCGCCCTCCGAACCAGAGGTCAGGCAGGATTCGGAGGGGGAGGAAGAGGAAGGAGCGGAGGAGGAAGAAGAGGAAGAGGAAGATGAAGAGGAACTTAGTGTTCGACACTCGTCGTCGGCGTCGTACGAGTCTCCGGCGGAGGACGAAGACGAACGTGGGGTGGTCAAAGTTAATGAACGAAAAGAATGGACTGACGAAGAGAAGAGAAGGAAAAAGAAAGGGTTCAAGTTAGACATTTCCCCGGTCGTGGATCCTGACGAGGAATATTCTCCTCCATCATTGGGGGGGATGACGATTCATCGGTGTCCACACAAAGAGGGCGACTGGAGTAGGAGGTCGTCGGGTAGAAGCGATGTTTCGGGAAGAGGAAGGGAGTCCAAGTCGACGACGCCACAGGGAGCGGGAAGTGGAGAGAGTGAGGGGAGAAAAGAGAGAGAAATAACATTACGGAGGGGGAAGTCAAGAAGCAGGAGTCCAGTGCAACATCCAAAGCAAGTGATGGCGTCAGTGGTACAGGGGACGTCTCAGGTATGTTAGCCATAAGCCTCTTGCTAATCTTGTAAAAATTGTTTTATTGGGGAGTACATTTTTCATTTTACATTTATCCTATATGTTTGCATCCGTCAATGACCTCTCTCTAAATATAAATAAGGGGTTTAAAATGTATCTGTTCAATGTTTTTTATCACTTATGGTAACTCAATTATTTTTATGATTTCAAGTACATTCTTGCACATAGATATTTGTCGAACGAGCTTTACTCTTGGTATCAGCCTGTAACGCTTTGCTCTTTACTCTTGGTATCAGCCTGTAACGCTATGCTCTTTACTCTTGTTATCAGCCTGTAACGCTATGCTCTTTACTCTTCGTATCAGCCTGTAACGCTATGCTCTTTACTCTTGGTATCAGCCTATAACGCTATGCTCTTTACTCTTGGTATCAGCCTACAACGCTATGCTCTTTACTCTTGGTATCAGCCTATAACGCTATGCTCTTTACTCTTGGTATCAGCCTACAACGCTATGCTCTTCACTCTTGGTATCAGCCTGTAACGCTATGCTCTTTACTCTTGGTATCAGCCTGTAACGCTATGCTCTTTACTCTTGGTATCAGCCTACAACGCTATGCTCTTAACTCTTCGTATCAGCCTGTAACGCTATGCTCTTTACTCTTGGTATCAGCCTATAACGCTATGCTCTTTACTCTTGGTATCAGCCTGTAACGCTATCCTCTTTACTCTTGGTATCAGCCTACAACGCTCTGCTCTTTACTCTTGGTATCAGCCTGTAACGCTATGCTCTTTACTCTTGGTATCAGCCTATAACGCTATGCTCTTTACTCTTGGTATCAGCCTGTAACGCTATGCTCTTTACATCAGCCTGTAACGCTATGCTCTTTACTCTTGGTATCAGCCTGTAACGCTATGCTCTTTACTCTTGGTATTAGCCTGTAACGTTATGCTCTTTACTCTTGGTATCAGACTGTAACGCTATGCTCTTTACATCAGCCTGTAACGCTATGCTCTTTACTCTTGGTATCAGCCTGTAACGCTATGCTCTTTACATCAGCCTGTAACGCTATGCTCTTTACTCTTGGTATCAGCCTGTAACGCTATGCTCTTTACTCTTGGTATCAGCCTATAACGCTATGCTCTTTACTCTTGGTATCAGCCTATAACGCTATGCTCTTTACTCTTGGTATCAGCCTATAACGCTATGCTCTTTACTCTTGATATCAGCCTGTAACGCTATGCTCTTTACTCTTGGTATCAGCCTGTAACGCTATGCTCTTTACTCTTGGTGATTGATTAATGGGACTTAACGTCTGATATTCATGCAACGATGGCTAATCGAGACGATGAGCGGGTGATAATGAAAATGAGAAAGATGATAACGAAGAATAAAGCCACATCCGAATCAGATCCATTGTACGTCGCGTGAGTCGTCATACGGGAGTCCAGCAAGGGAGGGCAGGGCCATGTGGGAGGAGAAATATTCAATGGGACAGTGGGGGGGAAAGGGGATTGGGGTGTGGACTGCACTTCGTCTGACTTCTTCTCCTCGACCAGTCCGGCTTGGGTGGCCCTACCAGAAGCATACGCTTCCGCCGGCATAGCTCTCGGGATCAACAAAGCACGCAAACCTGCCCACCACGATAAGGTGGCAGTCCCTGGGCAGGTTACTCTTGGTATCAGCTGTGGTATCAGCCTGTAACGCTATGCTCTTTACTCTTGGTATCAGCCTGTAACGCTATGCTCTTTACATCAGCCTGTAACGCTATGCTCTTTACTCTTGGTATCAGCCTGTAACGCTATGCTCTTTACTCTTGGTATCAGCCTATAACGCTATGCTCTTTACTCTTGGTATCAGCCTGTAACGCTATGCTCTTTACTCTTGGTATCAGCCTGTAACGCTATGCTCTTTACTCTTGGTATCAGCCTGTAACGCTATGCTCTTTACTCTTGGTATCAGCCTATAACGCTATGCTCTTTACTCTTGGTATCAGCCTACAACGCTATGCTCTTTACTCTTGGTATCAGCCTGTAACGCTATGCTCTTTACTCTTGGTATCAGCCTGTAACGCTATGCTCTTTACTCTTGGTATCAGCCTGTAACGCTATGCTCTTTACTCTTGGTATCAGCCTGTAACGCTATGCTCTTTACTCTTGGTATCAGCCTGTAACGCTATGCTCTTTACTCTTGGTATCAGCCTGTAACGCTATGCTCTTTACATCAGCCTGTAACGCTACGCTCTTTACATCAGCCTGTAACGCTATGCTCTTTACTCTTGGTATCAGCCTGTAACGCTATGCTCTTTACATCAGCCTGTAACGCTATGCTCTTTGGTCTTGTGGGTTTATTTCTGCTTCCAATGCAGAATGTCCAGGGTTCGATTCCTGGTTCGGACTTGGGTTTTTTAACTTTACACCTTGATTTTAATCTATTTATATGACACTGGTGTACATGTAAACGTTGACTATGGAGCCGTCATAGCAACGAAGTACATAATAAATGGTTTAAATGCCCCCCGCTGAAAATCATTGCTTGTAACTATGTGGGCAAACTAGAAATACAAATGCATTTCTTTGTGTCCCCCAGGCTAAGAAAGCTCACCGTGAGAAGGAGGTGAAGGAGGTGATAACGCCGGGCATGGTTCGCAGCCCGGCCATGCACGAAGGGTTCCGGACTGAAGACTGGGGAACACTCCAGCGATCCACCCCCTCTCACACGCCGGAAGAACCCAACCGACATCTGATCAAGGACCAACACGTATGTACACATAGCTTCAAGGTCGTTCACGACGCCTCGTACGACAGGTCGGCCGAGAAGAGAGAGGCTCTGTAGTACTATTGCGACAATGTGACCAATCAAAGGTCGTGCACGACGCCTCGTACGACAGGTCGGCCGAGAAGAGAGAGGCTCTGTAGTACTATTGCGACAATGTGACCAATCAAAGGTCGTGCACGACGCCTCGTACGACAGGTCGGCCGAGAAGAGAGAGGCTCTGTAGTACTATTGCGACACATTGAGTCATGTGGACCCATGCGTTCCAAAGTATGGAAATAGTGAGATTCTGACATATTATTTTAGAAACGTTTCTAAGAATAAAAAAGTGTCAATTTTTAACTTACTTTTTGACTTAACGCACTAGTAGATGTCGACAACACACCATCAATGACTTGCCAAATGGTTAGTTTTAAGATTTTTCTTGTCGCTAAAGAAGTTCATCATTTGGTCGCAAGAAGATAATTTTTTTATCGTCTCTGACACACTGTGGTTTTATTTTGTTGTAAGGTCACACACATTCAAAAGTCAAACACCAGTTGGCGTAGCTTACGGTGGGAAGTAAGTAGCCAACAGTAGCTAGTTATGCACATTCATCGTTTGTTAATCCACACTGCCATTTATCCCATACTAGCAGTTGCCCAGCAGTTGTTGTGTTTAGGATTTTCAACAAATTATTGTGGTACACAAAATAGTCAAACACATTTTAGTTATTTTTAAAGAAGAATTAAAATATAATTTTTCAAGTCCGTAACATTTTCCGTTATTGAGATATGTATCTTTAAAATATCACCCTTGCCCCATTTCACACCCCTTCATTTGAATTTTGGAAAACGGCAAGACACAATATGTTTGTTTATTTAAGAGTAAATTAGTTATCTGTGATTCAAAAATATAAATAAGAATTTTCACGTCTGTAGCATCTTCCGTTTTTTGTTTTACGTATATCCATTTCATAATAAAATTCACCCCAATTTCAACCCCTCCCCCCCCCCCCCTCCCCACTAAATTTTCAGAAAGTGATAAAATTTGGGTTTTTTGATTCTAAAAGTAAATGTAATTGCCAAGTTTCACATGATTGTAAAACACGTGTTTATTTTATTCTTAGAGAAGAACCTTAATACCAATTTTCACGTCTGTAGCATCTTAAATTTTCGAAATATAGGCGTACGTATGCTCATAAAATAATTCACTTCTCGTTTAACCTCCCCTAACTGGATTTTCGAAAAACTGGAAAACAATTGTTTACGTATAACAAATGACGTGACTTTAACATGTTCCGTTTTTGAGTTGAACAAAATCGCCCTCTGTTTTCACTCCCATAACTGGATTTCCGACAAATATTAAAATACGTTTTTTATGTTTAAAGAAATACCTACAGCAATTTTAAAGTCTATTACGTTTATCATCATCTGTTTTTGCAATATAGGAATCTTACAACAAAATTCACCCCCGCTTCTCATCCCTATTAACTGAATTTTCAAAAAATTGTGTAACACGTGTTACTTTGTTTTTGAAGGTTCATATAAATGCCAATTTTCACGGTTGTAACAGTCTCAGTTTTTGAGTTATAGGTATCCTCATTAAAAAAAAACACACTTCATTTTTCGCCATCCTTTACTGGATTTTTGAACAATGTAAAATACATGTTTCTTTATTTCCGAAAAAGAATCTATGCACCAATTTTCAGGTTTCAAATATCTTCGGTTTTCGAGATGAAAAATTCACCCCCTCCACTTCACCACCCCTTTTCATCCATTTTACCAGGATATTAGGAAAATGGTAAAAAATTATTCTGTATTTTTTAAGGGTCATCTAACCACCAATTTTCACGTCTGTAACACCTTCGGTTTTTGAGATATTGGTGTCCTCATAAAAAAATTACCCCCTCTTTTTACCACCGTTAACTGGATTTTCAGAAAATGGTAAAAAACATGTTTATTTACTTTTAAAGCAGAATCTTATAATCAATTTTCACATCTGTAACACGTTCAATTTGCGAGATATAAAAACACCCCCAGTTTTCGCCCCTTATTTAATTTTTGGAAAATGACGAAACAGAGTTTCGTATTTCGTAAAAAAGAATCTAAATATTAATTGTCACGTTTGAAACATCTTCCATCTTCGGTTTTTGCGACATAGGTATCGTCATAAAGAAATTTAGCCCACTGTTTTCACCCCCATTCATTACATTTTCGGAAAACGGTGAAACAGATGTTTAATTATTTTTAATGGCAAATCCAAGAACCAATTTTCACGTCGGTAATATCTTCGATTGTTGAGATGTATAAGTAATCTACAAAAAACAACTTCAACCCCCTTTTTCACCCCCTTAGGGACAGAATTTCAAAAATCGTTCCTTAGTGAGTGGTTTTGTCATAAGAGCTACGTACCTTCACAATTTCACGTTCCTAGGTTTAACGGTTTGAGCTGTGCGTTGATGAGTCAGTCAGTCAGTCAGTCAGCAAGTCAGTCAGTCTGTCAGTCAACAGTCAGTCAGTCAATCAGTCAGTCAGTCAATCAGTCAGTCAGTCAGTCAGTCAGTCAGTCAGTCAGTCAGTCAGTCAGTCAATCAGTCAGTCAGTCAGTCAGTCAGTCAGTCAGTCAGTCAGTCAGTCAGTCAGTCAGTCAGTCAGTCAGTCAGTCAGTCAGTCAGTCAGTCACTCAGTCAGACAGTCAGTCAGTCAGTCAGTCAGTCAGTCAGTCAGTCAGTCAGTCAGTCAGCGTTTGTGCGTGGGGGTGGGCGTTATGATTGTGAGGGGGCTCTACTGAATGTAGGCTTGGGGTGCCTTGAGTCCAACAGGTTGGGAACCACTGCCTCATGCACTGGAGTATGGCCACCAACAATGTAGGCTTGGGGTGCCTTGAGTCCAACAGGTTGGGAACCACTGCCTCATGCACTGGAGTATGGCCACCAACAATGTAGGCTTGGGGTGCCTTGAGTCCAACAGGTTGGGAACCACTGCCTCATGCACTGGAGTATGGCCACCAACAATGTAGGCTTGGGGTGCCTTGAGTCCAACAGGTTGGGAACCACTGCCTCATGCACTGGAGTATGGCCACCAACAATGTAGGCTTGGGGTGTCTTGAGTCCAACAGGTTGGGAACCACTGCCTCATGCACTGGAGTATGGCCACCAACAATGTCTGTGACGTCACGTGAATATAAAGAACTGTATTCGCCAATAACTGCGGAAAGTCTACAAAAAAAGCAGATTTAAACAAGATTGTCGGCGACTTGAATCGAACCATCAACCTCTCAAATAAGATTATAGGTATATAAGTCCCGGACCAGCATCGTCCTGTAATCATTTGTATAAATACATTATATATGAAAGAATATATCTACTTTATATAAAATATGCAATGCAATTCAACCCATTCGCCACATTCCCTCCAAGACTATAGATTTATAATTGTTTTGTTTGTTGATTGGCAAATTTAAGAAATAATTATCGGATGAATAATAGGGAAGGGTATTATATTTTCCCTACTAGATTTATGTTGTCTTAGTTTCCACACAATATTAAATATCGCACTAATAACAACAATTATTTTTAATACAAATAGAACTTAATAAAATTAAATATTACCAATGAGTTGACGCGCGTAAATACATATAACAGCGATCGCACGTTTACCAACGAAAAAAAGAAGAGAATGGAAAATAATTCGTCTATCACTCGAAGCATATGATAGTGCTACGACCGTATAAGTATCACTCGTGCAAGACCAGTGTGTGGGACATGACTGTTTTTAGCAAGAGCAGTGTGTATAGGCGTAGGCTGCAACCATTACAACAATACTAGTACATCACTGATGTATTCTACGTTTATGATCCATAATAATAAACACTAAACTAGCAGCACACAATTGTGTGACCTGAGTGCTTGGCCCATGTCGTTATAGTACACAGCTTTACCTGCGGTGAAAATAACATTTCGTACACCATCACTAATGGTAAACCAATATTTTCTCTTATCGGTTGTGTTTTGATAAGCCGCATAAAATAAGGTTCTCTGGTTTAAACAGACTGTTAGATTTATCTCAAATTGTACCAACGTTACCAATTTATTTAATTTGTTTTACAATGGGTGGCCTGTTGATCTTTTGAGTGCGTATTTCCGCAACCATGTAAACGTACTTATTCGATTCGTGCTTATAGACTATTATATTACAGAACTACAGAAGAGTTCTGATTTAATACATCATTATGATTTTATCACGTTACGTTGGAGCCACGATGATCATAATACACTAATTGTATAACAGTAATTATTATACCACATACTCTCATTTCTGAGTCAATTTGAATCAGTTGAAAAGTAAAAAGGATGGCTTTAGCTTTAATTAAGTAACAAATGCTCCTACTAAACAAGTAGTTCTACTACGTTAATCAGCCGAACGAAAACACATGTGTGTCTATGTAAGTTTTATATGAGTCAGAATTCTAACATCCATCTATTCTAATAGTGATTTTTTCAGATATTCACTAAAGTTGGAACTATGTCACCCATGCAGATGATTCAATATTCGAAGTCTACACAAATTGGTCCGTGACAATCACATCTGCAGCGCAAGGTCGCTGCTTGGCCAAGCACGTAGATGATAATTAATTGTACCGGCTGTACGCTACATCGAACTCAATCAATGACTCTGTCTCTAGATTGTTGGCACTTCCGACGAGTCGAGCTCCGGGAGACATCCGGTCCGGGAGAGCAACGGCTCCGGGTCCGCGGGGCAGCAGTCGTCGCCGCGCAGACACCGGAGGATACGGGAGAGCCCCCGGAAGAAGTCGGCCAGCGGCGGGAAGAGTCCGGTGGCCGCCCCCAGGTCTGATATCATGCTCTTGCTGTTTTACATACGTCGTGACTCGTTTACACTGTCAGCCAATAGCATTTATTCATTTTTACAGATAACCAACTAAAAGGTCATTTTTTCATCAGGGCTCTCCGCTATAGTCTCCTTATTTATGTGTGGACCTAATTTGGTTCCAAATAATTTAGACTCGGTGTTTCAATCGGTCATTAACGGGGCCGCTACCTGACGGTCCGTTATTTGCATAGGGTTTGTTGGGTTACAGATTAAAACCGTCAGCTAACGGCCCCGTTAGCGACCCGTTAACCGATCGAAAAACCGGGCCTTAATCGTAAAACTACGGCCGTGAAGCGTGAACTATTAACTTAATCACTCAGTGATACATCAATCTTGATTATCACGCAATTCAGCATTAGATTGTTAGTATGCAGATTCGACCACGATTCACAATTTTTTTTTTAATTTTTTTTTTTAATTTCCACAAATACGCTCATCTGTCAACGCGGCGCGTTTTCCTAGTTATTATCTGTGTACATACAATACTAAATACTCATTCCTCATGATAATGCTCTAACAGCGAGTCCGAGATCTCACACTTCTCGAGGTGTAAAGATAATAATCCAACATGTCACCGATTCCACGTAATTGTACCAATGTCACACGATAATAAGTCATGTTATCGTCTTGTGGAATACTATTTTATTTTCATATTATCCACATAGATGCCTTAATTTAAAAAATAAAATTGTATGATTTATTAAAGTTTTGTTTGTGCGAGGAAAGTTTGTTTAGTTTGCACTCTCTTGGTCGTGAAAACCGAAGTATACCAATAAGGATGCGCTGATCGACTCCAGCTGGTAAGGGCGGGAAAGAAAGCCTCACAAATAAGGTTCTCAAAATATTCTATAAATTACAAATAAATTATAATATTTTGATCTGCAAGAGTTCTATTAATTAATTAATGTAGACAGATGTGATAAAAATAGGAAATCGACGTATATCGTCCCGTTAGTCCGAAGCCTTTGGCGACCAGGCAGTGACGTACTTCGCGTTGGCGGATGTGTCTTCGCAGTAGTAAGCCCACTGCTGGACGGTGACAGAGGTATAAAACACGGGTGAGGCACAGAACTAAGACACACAGGCACAGTACAACAGTACAGCGGTATCACGCGTCTCATGAATTAAGACGGATCAAATTACGTATTGTTACGCCGAGACGTGGCTACGAGGTGACTACCACCCCGTCCTCGACATAACTGCCGTCCCAGTCCTCGGTGGCTGTTGTCCAGCAACCATGTTGCCACATAGTATGTTACACCGAGACGTGGCTACGAGGTGACTACCACCCCGTCCTCGACATAACTGCCGTCCCAGTCCTCGGTGGCTATTGTCCAGCAACCATGTTGCCACATAGTATGTTACGCCGAGACGTGGCTACGAGGTGACTACCACCCCGTCCTCGACGTAACTGCCGTCCCAGTCCTCGGTGGCTGTTGTCCAGCAACCATGTTGCCACATAGTATGTTACACCGAGACGTGGCTACGAGGTGACTACCACCCCGTCCTCGACATAACTGCCGTCCCAGTCCTCGGTGGCTATTGTCCAGCAACCATGTTGCCACATAGTATGTTACGCCGAGACGTGGCTACGAGGTGACTACTACCCTGTCCTCGACGTAACTGCTGCCCCAGTCCTCGGTGGCTGTTGTCCAGCAACCATGTTGCCACATAGTATGTTACACCGAGACGTGGCTACGAGGTGACTACCACCCCGTCCTCGACGTAACTGCTGTCCCAGCCCTCGGTGGCTGTTGTCCAGCAACCATGTTGCCACATACTATGTTACGCCGAGACGTGGCTACGAGGTGACTACCACCCCGTCCTCGACGTAACTGCTGCCCCAGTCCTCGGTGGCTGTTGTCCAGCAACCATGTTGCCACATAGTATGTTACGCCGAGACGTGGCTACGAGGTGACTACCACCCCGTCCTCGACGTAACTGCTGTCCCAGTCCTCGGTGGCTATTGTCCAGCAACCATGTTGCCACATAGTATGTTACGCCGAGACGTGGCTACGAGGTGACTACCACCCCGTCCTCGACGTAACTGCTGCCCCAGTCCTCGGTGGCTGTTGTCCAGCAACCATGTTGCCACATAGTATGTTACACCGAGACGTGGCTACGAGGTGACTACCACCCCGTCCTCGACGTAACTGCTGTCCCAGCCCTCGGTGGCTATTGTCCAGCAACCATGTTGCCACATAGTATGTTACGCCGAGACGTGGCTACGAGGTGACTACCACCCCGTCCTCGACGTAACTGCTGTCCCAGCCCTCGGTGGCTGTTGTCCAGCAACCATGTTGCCACATAGTATGTTACGCCGAGACGTGGCTACGAGGTGACTACCACCCCGTCCTCGACGTAACTGCTGTCCCAGTCCTCGGTGGCTGTTGTCCAGCAACCATGTTGCCACATAGTATGTTACGCCGAGACGTGGCTACGAGGTGACTACCACCCCGTCCTCGACGTAACTGCTGTCCCAGTCCCCGGTGGCTGTTGTCCAGCAACCATGTTGCCACATAGTATGTTACGCCGAGACGTGGCTACGAGGTGACTACCACCCCGTCCTCGACGTAACTGCTGTCCCAGTCCTCGGTGGCTGTTGTCCGGCAACCATGTTGCCACATAGTATGTTACGCCGAGACGTGGCTACGAGGTGACTACCACCCCGTCCTCGACGTAACTGCTGTCCCAGTCCTCGGTGGCTGTTGTCCAGCAACCATGTTGCCACATAGTATGTTACGCCGAGACGTGGCTACGAGGTGACTACCACCCCGTCCTCGACGTAACTGCTGTCCCAGTCCTCGGTGGCTGTTGTCCAGCAACCATGTTGCCACATAGTATGTTACGCCGAGACGTGGCTACGAGGTGACTACCACCCCGTCCTCGACGTAACTGCTGTCCCAGTCCTCGGTGGCTGTTGTCCAGCAACCATGTTGCCACAGAGTATGTTACGCCGAGACGTGGCTACGAGGTGACTACCACCCCGTCCTCGACGTAACTGCTGTCCCAGTCCTCGGTGGCTGTTGTCCAGCAACCATGTTGCCACATAGTATGTTACGCCGAGACGTGGCTACGAGGTGACTACCACCCCGTCCTCGACGTAACTGCTGTCCCAGTCCTCGGTGGCTATTGTCCAGCAACCATGTTGCCACATAGTATGTTACGCCGAGACGTGGCTACGAGGTGACTACCACCCCGTCCTCGACGTAACTGCTGTCCCAGTCCTCGGTGGCTGTTGTCCAGCAACCATGTTGCCACATAGTATGTTACGCCGAGACGTGGCTACGAGGTGACTACCACCCCGTCCTCGACGTAACTGCTGTCCCAGTCCTCGGTGGCTGTTGTCCAGCAACCATGTTGCCACATAGTATGTTACGCCGAGACGTGGCTACGAGGTGACTACCACCCCGTCCTCGACGTAACTGCTGTCCCAGTCCTCGGTGGCTGTTGCCCAGCAACCATGTTGCCACATAGTATGTTACGCCGAGACGTGGCTACGAGGTGACTACCACCCCGTCCTCGACGTAACTGCTGTCCCAGTCCTCGGTGGCTATTGTCCAGCAACCATGTTGCCACATAGTAAATTACGCCGAGACGTGGCTACGAGGTGACTACCACCCCGTCCTCGACGTAACTGCTGTCCCAGTCCTCGGTGGCTGTTGTCCAGCAACCATGTTGCCACATAGTATGTTACGCCGAGACGTGGCTACGAGGTGACTACCACCCCGTCCTCGACGTAACTGCTGTCCCAGTCCTCGGTGGCTATTGTCCAGCAACCATGTTGCCACATAGTATGTTACGCCGAGACGTGCAACCGACATAGCACACACCAATTTTATTTAAAAAACAGGCTGAATTTTAAAGAATTAAGAATCTTTGTGTTCTACCACAACCACAACAGCCTCCAAGTGCTTCTCCATGGCAACGTGAAAGTTTGATCACGAGAGTGGCCGCCACGCGCAAAGATGTGACGTACGTGCAACCTATGAATAGTGGTAAATTTGGATGACTATGCTCTGCTTTAATGGCAATTCATTTTAATTATACTTCTTGTTGACTAAAGTCTCCGGCTTTATGGAAAGGTTGCCAATAAGAAACAGAATAACATGTTTCTGGAATCGACATTTTAAGTAAACACCAGGGAAAATTATATTTAATAATAGTAATAATAATTATAATAGTTATTAATATTATTATTATAAGTAAGTATTGTTGTTGTTGTTGTTGTTGTGGTTGTGTCCATTTTTATTAGAATCTATGGTCTATGTATGTGCTAATACCGCAGACTCGAGTTTGATAATGTGTTGATGCACAGGATCCGTCGCCGGAGCGGCAGCGTGGAGGAGAAGCCAGCGTGCCTGGCGTCGCGACGTCGGGCGTCCATCCCGGCCAAGGCGCCCCAGGCCCTCGAGGTGGAGGTGAAGGGCAGCCGGCTGAGCCCCCACCGGTACTCGCGCAGCCCCGGCAGCCCCGGGCAGCGTCACAAGGCCAGCCGGTCGCCCAAGCACGGGCGCGCTAGCCCGGACAAGGCCCTCAGCGCAGAGTCCCTCAGATCGGTCAGTCCAGGCAGCGACAGCGTCTTCTATAGCGGCTCCCCCGACCACAGCAGCAACACGGCCACGCTGACAGACAGCCAGAGCGTGTGTCACCACTGCGGCAAGGAGGTCGACACCAGGACCGGCTTGGAGGTAGACACATTCACTGGATTTATTATTATACAAATAAAAATAAAGAAAATTGCAAGAAAATAGGCCAAGCCCAAAACGTAGAAGATCAACTGGAACAAACAAAAAAGGGCAGAATTACAAATACGCCAGTTGTAAAAGAGTCTCGACATTTAAAGAGGTGATACCTAAAATTGTGGCCAAGCCCATTATTTTGTTTACAATAGTAATAGTAAAGCGATTACAAAAGTAATAGCGAAAAGTAATAGTAATTACAATAGTAATCAGTGAAATATACAAATATATAAATATTTATATATATTACTAACTATTAAATATAAATAAATAAATAAATATAACAATAACAAGTACAAAATTAAATTAATTCATCGGCCAAGCTTTTAATTCAAGATAAAGTGTGTCCATTTTGTTTTTCCCACCTCGAAATGTGTCAATACAATTATTTTATCTTGTAATTGTTACTAATATATGTATTTATCAATTATTTAGTGATATATGCATTTATGTATTTGTTTGTTCCATTAATTACTATATTATTAATAATTAATATATTGTAAGTAAAATAAAAGAAATTGACGAAAATTTTAGCTATCACCACTTTAAATGGTGAGACTCTTCTGAATTGGCGTTTTTGTAAGTGCGCCCACTTTTTGGTTTGTTCCAGTTCATCTTCTACGTTTTGGGCTTGGCCGCTTATTTTTGCAATTGTTTGCATTTTTGTTTGAAAGAGGACCCGGGAGATGACAAATATTGTGCAAAATTTGTTGTGTTTATGAATATTCATTTGGGCCCCACAGACCGGCTTGGAATTAGCTACCTATAGTTATAGCTGAAGAAGAAAGTATTTTATAACGATCTTTACTTCTTAATTCGCACTCTCAAGGACGTTTGAGCGTGACGTCACTTTCCAATGTGGCGGCCGTGCCGAGTTAACTTCTCGGCGTGATATTGGCTGTATCGCAGGACAGTTGATCACTAATCTCGTTCTAGCTGTTATACTATTCATTTTGAAGGAGAACCTTCTAGGGACATGTATTTAGCTAACATGTCAGTGGTCATTTTAAAGGTCAATTTAAAATTGTAGACCCAGTTTACTTGTTATTACAATTCACGCATCAAGAATCGGCAAATGAGCAGTGTTTTTGTTTTTTAAACTTCAATTTGAGGAAAACTAATGATTGGATTTGGACAAGAGTTCCTTAAGAATATGTGCCAATATGTGATATATTAAACAATAAACTTTCTAGATACAAAGTGCCCGAAACGAAAATTGAGAGCATGCACTAATATGTAGGGTGCAGCGGTTGGACCTCAAATGCAACGGTTTTTGGCGTGAAACTATACGCACCGTGCGTGTTAGTGCATGCTATGAATTTTCGTTTGGGGCACTTTCTTTCTAGAAAGTTTATTTGTTTATTATCTCACATTATTTGTACATATTCTTAAGGTGATTCTAGCCCCACCCCTGAAAACACACTTTTTCTACGAACTGCTTGCAAATGTGTCTGTGTGACGCACAAAGTGTTCCCTTCCTACCCCCCACTACAGCAACTCCGACCGACCTCTGCGCGCTACGTCCTACGTTTTCCAGTCCAGTCGAGCCAGTCGAGTAGGAAGTGCTGAGAGGGTAAGGTTATGCTGCTACTCTGCTCACTTAGTGTCATGTTTCCCTCCAATACTTGAGATTGCATCAGTACATTCACTTACTCACTACTATTGAGCAGCAAAGGACACAAGGGAACAATAACATTATTTTCCTTGTGAAAATTACCTGTCTAGATACATAAAGTAGTTACGGCTGGACTGCAACGCGAGCAAACTGATGCGTTTTACATCCGTGTACGTATAGCACCAAAACTCGAACAGTTTTTGACGTAGGCTTGAGATTGAGAGC
Organism: Isoperla grammatica; assembly: GCA_945910005.1. Lineage (NCBI taxonomy): Eukaryota > Metazoa > Arthropoda > Insecta > Plecoptera > Perlodidae > Isoperla > Isoperla grammatica. The sequence goes on from OX246737.1 coordinate 83,509,531, forward strand.
ATTTTTGGGAGATGAGAGTCGAGCGCATGATTCTATTTATTTATTTATTTATTTATTTATTTATTTATTTAATGTCTTTTTATTACATGCTATAACTTCGATTACGTGACAACAACTCCGCGTGTTGTACAACTCTTTTCACAAATAAGTTATGGAATAGTAAAACAGCATATAATCAAGGGCCTTATCACCGGGACACGAAACAATTGATTACAATAAACTGGAAACATAATTTTGTTTTAAAATTATGTATCATTATTCCTAAGCTAACAACTTACAGTATACTACATTTACGTGAACTTGACAAATGTGGTCTAGAGGTCTCACCAGCATTAACGTTAAGACTTTGAAGCTATCGGTACACATAAAAAAATGAATTTTTTAACCTTGTTTTTGCAGACATTATAGCCTATCAATATTTAACAACCTCCATCAAAAAAACTTCATATAAATAGTTACAACATCGAATGAATGTACAATAGTACATTCATCGTTAGGAACTCTCGTTCAAATCCGATCATTAGTGTTCCTCCAATTAAAGTTGAAAAACATACACTGTGCCCATTTGCCGATTCTTGATGCGTGAATTGTTATAAGTCAACTACTGGGTCTATAATTTTGAAATAACCTTTATATTGACCACTTTTGTCGGCAACATCGTGTTAAGTGCCCTTCGAGGCGTGCAGAATAGAGTGGCTAGTGGAGGCAATCGCGTGGCTTGGCCCGGCACGCTATCGTGCCTCTAGGTTGTTGGTGAACAGTGGACTGTGATTGAATTGGCGAGATGGTGAGAGGACAGAAATAGATGCAGATAACTGGTCGGAAGCCATGAGAGTGCTGGGAATGAGTCTGAAATGTGCGGAGAATAATTAAATGATGAAAATGAAAAAACAATGATGAGCTATAAGCTTGGCAGGCTACCTAAAAGTCTCGTCGAATTAACTTGCAGGGTGTTTCCGTCATGGATTATCTTATAGTGAACTGATGCTTGAGACAACTATTAACCTAAATCTAAATTTGTTGTTACATCTCGTTCTCACATCTCAGGTATTGTAGTGATAATATCGCTCGTCTGTTGCCAGGCGTGGTGAGGTCGCATTCCAATCACAATCGGTGCAGTCAATATAGTAGATAATAGCAAACTGGTAAGAGGAAATCTCGCGCCGAATACCGTTATTGTTGAAATAGACCGTGTGGAGCGACGGTCTCTTCAGAGAATTAAATGGCACAGCTTGTTTCTTACACCGTGACCAATATAGCATAGAACTCTGATGAAGAAACACGAATTAAATACTAGAGCAAAGCGGCCATCTAAGCTCGTTCCTCGATATGGCTCCAATTTGTTCCAGGACAAACCAGTTAGGAAAATATTAATAAGGAAGCTACACGAGTATTGAAATCCAATTTATTACAAAATCACCTTTGTTGTTGTCTTGATATCAGTGAATTATTCGGTGCGACATTTGTGGACAGATCTAATGGGTATTTAGTGTCGATTCACAATTTCTTCCAGGGCGATACGAGTGAGGTGGTTTGTGGTGACGTACAGCAGCCCGATATTGTCCAACCCCCGGCCGGCTTCGCGGACACGCCCGAGGGCACCCGAAGTAAGCACCAATCAGGAGGCCGCCTCTTCAAGAAGCAGGAGAAGCGCTTCCGGTCAGAAGAACGAGGCGACCGGAAACATCACACTCGCTTCCGGTGTGAGGGTGTGCGGGCCAAGTCCGAAGAACGGGGGAAGGATAAAGAGGACCGCGTAAAACTCAGGCCATTAGCGAGATCAACAGGTATGCTTTATTTATAGCACGATCATGTTTTATCCATCGACCACCTAAATCTTTATAGAACGATATAATCAACATTTCTAAGCGTTTATCGCAGGTACGTCTTCTTATCCATATTTCTACCTTTCCACATTGATGATTATAAATTAATATTCATAGTCACTCTCCCGCCCTGGCTTCCAGGGTGGAAGGACGTGTTTACGTGAGCTCTCGTTCAACCACGGCGTTTAACCTTGTATTGTGGCTATGTGAATCGTGTGTGAGTGTGCTAGCTCGCTTTATACCAGGACTAATTAATACTTAGCCATGCAGTCGGTACATAAAAATACAATTGGATTAAACTTCCGGAACGTCCACCCCCTGCCACCAGCCAGCGAGATTCATCTATGGATAAAAGATACTAAGAAATTCACTCAAGATCAAGTGGAGGGTCTTCAATTGGACTGGAGTAAAGATATGATTTACATCAAACTTATTAGCAATCTATTAATAGAAAAAAACAATAGAACAATTCTACGACAATTTGACTTACATAACAGAAGACGGAACAAGTCACGAAATACCTCTTACTAACGAGGACGGAATACTTACAGTAAGAATACATAATTATCCACTTGAATTACCAATCAATGAAATAAACAACATAACGTCAATATGGACGCATCCTAGGTATTAGGGATGAAGTCTGGGAAAAGAACATGTTTTATGGGGTGTAAACGGTGTACGGTCTGTCAGCATACACGTCAAAACAAATATACCGTCTTACATAAACATCAATGGTCACAAGGTTGTCGTTACTTACTCGGGACAAATACAAACTTGTCGCATATGTAACAAGACGACTCATCTGAAGACTGACTGCCCTAAGAATACAGGCTCGCTACCTAGAGACCAACGTGACTAGGTACAGGTACAGGTACAACCAATATCCACAGATAAGGAAATAGACAATGAATCACGTGGAAATCACAAACTTAGTTGGTCGGACCATGATGATGACCCCACTCGGACTCTCCCGCCACCAATCAAAACAAGGACGAACAACAATGATATCAGTTTGAATGACTACCCCGCCCATTCACTGCCGTCATCTAGAAGTTATACTCTGCAGTATCCAGAGTCCGTTGGGAGCTGTGCTTATAGCTGTCATATATCTGGCTCCTTCGTATCGTCTCTCAGACCTATTAGTGTTTTTCGAATTCTTAACTTCCTTCCCAAACTTCCTTCTTATGGGAGACATGAAAACCAGACATATTTCTTTTGGAGACACTTGTTCCAACCCCAATGGTACATTCCTCGCTGACCAACTGATCGATTAACCTATCTACTGCTGCCACAACAACAACCCAACCTTCACTGGCCCCATGGGAGCTTCCATCCCGGATCATGTCCTAGTGAGCAAAAGACTCTCGGGAAGGATAGGTGATATTGGTATTGGGCCGTCCATCGCTAGCGACCACTTACCCCTTATCGTGGCTGGTGACATCTTACCCCCTCCATCACAACGTCAACGATGGAAAATTATAAAAGATTTCAATCACGCTAGCTGGGACCTCTACAGGGAGAAAATCATTCGCCTTCTACCAGAAACGGTCGACACGTTCGATTGCCTTGAATTACATACAACTGCCGACGATCTTGTTTCAGTTCTGAACCAAGCTGCCGCTCTAGCAGTACCTGTGAAAACTGTTGATACTTTCCGCCCTTCTCTCCCTCCTACTATCCGGGCCCTCATACGCCAAAAACGGAAGATCTACCACCTTTATTAAACTTCTCGAGCCCTCTCTTTGAAAACTGAATATAACAGACTCAACGCCCTAGTACGGAGAAGAATAATTCTATACCGCGAGCTCCAGTGGACCGCAGTGTGCGAGTCTTTAAATAACTCCGACGGCAAATCATTCTGGCACAAATTTCAATGTCTTACTGGGTGAAAGTCTCGGAAAATTTCTCCCCTCCTCATCACTCTACGCACTCTACGCCCGAAGAGAAAGCGAACGCATTAGCCACTGCTCTTGAATCAATTCACAACTTCCCCGAATACCCTCTTGTTGATAATAATTTCCGTGCAAAAGTCGACTGATACATTTCCAGATGTGAACCTCTTCTCTCCTCCTTCAATCCGATCCCTAATCAGGGCATCGCGTTTCCCGAGCTGATGGAGACAATCACCCCGACAGAAGTATCAGCGGCTATCCATAAAGGACGAATCTCTTCTCCTGGGGAAGACGGAATTACCAAAATAATGCTACAACATGCTCCTCCCCTGTTCATATGGCATTTGTCATCCCTTTTTACTGGCTGCCTAAATATAGGTTGTATTCCGCCTTCCATGAAATCTGCTATGATTGAGAAAAAAGTGTCCCACCTGAATTGGTGAGTAGTCACCGCCCAATAGGCCTATTCAACCTGCTAGGAAAACTTCTAGAAAGAATCATTCAATCCCGTCTGGCCAAATTTGCTGAAGCCCACTCCATTATACCGGAAGCGCAGTCAGGTTTCCGACCAGGACGTTCCACTATCGACCCGCTAATTCGACTGACTATCGAAGTTTCCTTCGCTCTCAACGAAGGCAAGTGCGTACTGGCAGCTTTCCTCGACATCTCCCGCGCATTTGACAGAGTGTGGCATATTGCTCTTTGTTACAAACTTCAAGGCTTTCTGTAGTGTTTATAGAATTATGTACTTCTGTTAGTTCTAGTGTTGATTCGCAGATAATACTGGTGTTCTCCACATCAATAAATATCGAGTCGAGGTCTGTACATGTATTGTGCATTGCTAGTCTTATTAGATAGATCCTACTTACTAATTGCAACTAATTTCTATTTTTTTAAAGTAATTTTTTAAAGATATAATGCAACATGAGTAATTAAAGTTCCTGTTATATACAGTGAGTATTAAACTGGGCTGTACTCTATTCTATTGTAAGGTACTAACTGCAATTTATGCTTGTGTATAAAATATAAAATTTAAAGTTAAACACACAGAAAACAGTCAGAGCAGATACGATTTAGGTATCTATAGGACTATTAATTTTTTTGCAATATACTGTTACTGTACAATTATTACAGTTCTATTATTATCCTATTACTCTACTAATACTATACTATTAAAGGCCCAGTAAAGTTTTGGTTCTGATGGCCATGTGATTCAAAGGCATACTCTTAGTAGGTGATTAAAGAAAAGGGAGAGAATCGACCGATTAGATGCGAATATATAATCAAAAACGCAAAGACGTGCGTTGCGGGTTGCCTACCTTCCGTGACGTCACTGGGGGGGACTGACTGTGCGAGCCGTACGGCAGGCGCCTCGCGCCCGTGGTCGGACAGTAGCCTACGCCTACGCGGTCAGCAGTCACGGACGAGATTGGCCGTGTAATGGCTGGTGGGCCCGTAGCACCTTATAGCTTCGAACCGACGTATTCCGAGGAAGAAATATACGAACTGGAAAAGCGTAAAACACAGCAAGCAGAAGCTTTTAGGTAGGCCTGGGAATACTACCTGGTGTTTATCGCTATGACTAACGACCAGGAATCTTTTTGTTGTCTTGAATCTGACATTATTAGCCACGTGCGCATATCTAGAGTGCATCACAGAACACTTTGATTTCGAAAGCGTGTGTAACAATGCTCTTCAATAAATGATGGTTCATTCTCATCATGATGACCAACTACAAAAGCTGCGAACCACTTCGAATAGATTATGGCGACACATTTCTTATAAGCAATTCATATAATATTGGATGAATTTCTGGACATCGCTAGGAAAATACAGACGTGTTGTAATACCATCATGCGTTGTCAACGTAATTAGAGAAGAGTTCCCTGATGCAAATAGTAGCTACGTGGGATCTAAACCCGTTGCCGGAGGAGAAACTGAATATGTGGATTAACACATTATTATTGTTCCGTTAATTTAAAATACATTTACAATTATTGTAGGAATAGAAGTAAAGTAATAAACATTGACACTAAACACTGAAGACTGTGCTAAAGAACACACACACACACCTGCAAACGCCTCTCTCGATTGACAGATACGCGCGAAGTGGGTTGTAGGAGGGTGCGTGCCCGCCCGCCCAAACGCATTCCCCCCCAGTGACGTGGCGGCTAGGCGCGCCGAGTGGAACAAAAGCGAGGGTACCACCAAACATGTGAACCTACACACTGAGAGACACATCCCTCCTTGTTTGAAAGATGTCATTTTATAACATATCAAAAGTAATTCGAAACCTTTTCTGGGCCTTTAATCGCGTGTACTATACGTGTACTATAATATTAATTATGAGCTAAAACCTCAAGATCATTTGTGAATATATCCTATATGGTCATTACAATTAGTTTAGTTAGTGATATTATCTAGTTGCATGAGGTTAGTGACGTGGAATCGTTTTTTCATGTTGTTCATCACAACAATCTTGCCATCGCGAGTCCAACAATTTTGAAAACCGAATCGTTCCCTCGCCGCCTTGAACACAGCCTGACGTTGTAGAGTGAGAGCCTCGGTGATTGTCCGTCCGCTCCCCTTCAGTCGCTTCTTGGCATACCACACAGCCTGACGTTGTAGTATGAGAGCCTCGGTGATTGTCCGTCCGCTCCCTTTCAGTCGCTTCTTGGCATACCACACAGCCTGACGTTGTAGTGTGAGAGCCTCGGTGATTGTCCGTCCGCTCCCTTTCAGTCGCTTCTTGGCATACCACACAGCCTGACGTTGTAGTGTGAGAGCCTCGGTGATTGTCCGTCCGCTCCCTTTCAGTCGCTTCTTGGCATACCACACAGCCTGACGTTGTAGTGTGAGAGCCTCGGTGATTGTCCGTCCGCTCCCTTTCAGTCGCTTCTTGGCATACCACACAGCCTGACGTTGTAGTGTGAGAGCCTCGGTGATTGTCCGTCCGCTCCCTTTCAGTCGCTTCTTGGCATACCACACAGCCTGACGTTGTAGTGTGAGAGCCTCGGTGATTGTCCGTCCGCTCCCTTTAAGTCGCTTCTTGGCATACCACACAGCCTGACGTTGTAGTGTGAGAGCCCCGGTGATTGTCCGTCCGCTCCCTTTAAGTCGCTTCTTGGCATACCACACAGCCTGACGTTGTAGTGTGAGAGCCTCGGTGATTGTCCGTCCGCTCCCTTTCAGTCGCTTCTTGGCATACCACACAGCCTGACGTTGTAGTGTGAGAGCCCCGGTGATTGTCCGTCCGCTCCCTTTAAGTCGCTTCTTGGCATACCACACAGCCTGACGTTGATGTGTGAGAGCCTCGGTGATTGTCCGTCCGCTCCCTTTCAGTCGCTTCTTGGCATACCACACAGCCTGACGTTGTAGTGTGAGAGCCTCGGTGATTGTCCGTCCGCTCCCTTTCAGTCGCTTCTTGGCATACCACACAGCCTGACGTTGTAGTGTGAGAGCCTCGGTGATTGTCCGTCCGCTCCCTTTCAGTCGCTTCTTGGCATACCACACAGCCTGACGTTGTAGTGTGAGAGCCTCGGTGATTGTCCGTCCGCTCCCTTTCAGTCGCTTCTTGGCATACCACACAGCCTGACGTTGTAGTGTGAGAGCCTCGGTGATTGTCCGTCCGCTCCCTTTCAGTCGCTTCTTGGCATACCACACAGCCTGACGTTGTAGTGTGAGAGCCTCGGTGATTGTCCGTCCGCTCCCTTTCAGTCGCTTCTTGGCATACCACACAGCCTGACGTTGTAGTGTGACAGCCTCGGTGATTGTCCGTCCGCTCCCTTTCAGTCGCTTCTTGGCATACCACACAGCCTGACGTTGTAGTGTGAGAGCCTCGGTGATTGTCCGTCCGCTCCCTTTCAGTCGCTTCTTGGCATACCACACAGCCTCGCGATCTAGGTAACTAATACATTTGATGATGATCGGACGTGTATTTTTTTCTCCTTGTCGAGGGTGTGGGCCTATTCTGTGGCATCGGTCAATATCTCCAGTACGTAGGGGAATATCGAGACTATTATTAATAATCTCGATGACTGATTTGTAGGTTTGTTCCCTGTCACTCTCCGGAACACCATGAATGAGGAGACAGTTGCGCCTGCTGTTTTGTTCCAGGTGTTCCACCCTCTCTTCTAACATGTCGGCTTTTTGAACTATTGCTCCAATCTGATTTTTTATTTGGTCCAGTCCTTGTTCGTATTCAGTCTTAAGTCAATAAAGGCGTTGTGTAGTCCGTCAGTCGGCGCGCCCCCTTTGTCTGTGGTCATAGTCGGCGGGTTCAACTTCTGCTCGAATGCTTGCATATTTTTATATATATTTCTTGTTCGAAGTTGGATAACTTTTGTGTGGTAGCAAGAAGGTCTTCGTTTATTTGTTTCGCGGTCACGCGGGTCTGAGTCTGTATCTGTGCCATCTTGCGGTAGTTTGTGTATTACTTAGAGCGCGTGATGTGACAGGTAGCTCCACGGCCTTCAGCGGGGAGTGGATCGATGAGTGGCGACACCTTGCGGATATAGTGGGAATTATTTGAAGATCAAGGCAGCGTCTCTTATGTTATTTTATGATGTCCAGGGATATTATTAGATCTGATTTTACTGGTCAATGTGTGTAAATTAGCTGTAGGTTTGTAGGCTAGAACTTACTGATCTTTAGACGGGCACGCAAACGATGTTCTTGAAGTGATTGGAAAGCGTGGTTAGAGAACTTGAGGTTTTATTTCGGAGCTGTTAAACACTCAAATCAACAGACGAAGCCATCTTGCACATTGAAGTAATGTGTACTTGGTAGATAGCTTGACGGTAGCTCGCTCAAGCTCAGAGGTAATAGAAGTAATGTGTACTTGGTAGATAACTTGACGGTAACTCTCAGGCTCAGAGGTAATAGAAGTAATGTGTATAATTAGTAGATAACTTGACGGTAACTCTCAGGCTCAGGTCAGAGGTAATATAAGTAATGTGTACTTGGCACTGGCGGTCATTCCGGTGCTGTAACTGTTGCATCCTCAAATGGCACATTTTAATTACTACCAAATGTAATATTATCATTCGATTTATGTATGGAAATCAAAGTTAGTTTTAAATATTTACGACTTTACTATTGCAGTAGATTGATTTAGGGTACCTAAATAGCAGCCCAGATTATTATCTCTGGTGGCATTCTCCCCCAGCCCCTTCGTGGCATACTTGTAATTGACCATTCATTCATAAAGTTCCAAGAAAATCTATCTTCGTCATACCCTCATTCCATCCATTATGCACATTTTTCACCTGCGTCCCTTATTTTGCCATTTGTTTCCGTTGTTTAGTATGGTTCCAGCTTTTCTAGTGGCAATACTAGTGTGCTGTGCGTGTGTGATGTGATGGCCGGTTGTGTTATCATTTCATTACGTTTAATAAAACATTGACAATAATTTTGACTACAGTGTATATAAGTGACCATAAAATAATATACCGCCACATATGTTTCACTTTATTGTTCTGCGAATTAATTTTATGATTTCAAGATGAAAAGACAAAACAAGAATAACAGTAAACATAATTATTTCTCAAAAAAGACAAGTGAAAACAACAAAACGAAAGATAATCTTGTAAGTGATAGTGAGAAGAATAAAACAGGTGTTAGCAACCGACTCCAAAAGGAACACAGAACAGAGAAATTAGGAGATACATGTCAAGCTGCGTTGACAGATAGTGACAAGGAGAAATGCACTTCCAAACATGCACAACGTCCAAAATCAGGTAGTAATGAAAAAGCTGATTTCAAAGTAATTCCTCAAGGCGTGGACGAATTTAGGGCGTATGTTTTACGTGGGCCACACCAACCACTAGGAAATTTCCCAAAAGTAGATTGTAGTGGTAGAAATAGAAACAGGGGATTTATTCATTTGTAGCTAGTACGAGGATCATGAATGGGTTGAGTTTTAGCTTGCTCTTGTTGATGACTGTGGAGAAAGAAAGATGTCGAAATGTCAAGATTGAAAATGTTATCAATCACTTTAAGGCTCAAGCGGATCGAAGGCTTCTGTTGTAGGTAAGCGTAAATACTGCAATCCATCTTTGTCATCCTTTATAGTTCGATAAAAAAAAAAAAACAACAACTATGCACTGTTAGTTAAAAAAATAAACAGTTCAAATAATTATGTATGAACTATGGATACAGGCAGTCGTTCGTTCCGTAGTGGATATTTAACTAACTAAGCTCCTAATCCATTTACAACATTCAAAATAATATTAAATCATCCCCCCCCCCCCATCAGACCCTCCTCCTTAAACTCAACTGCTCATACATGAGAACATCGACCGAATTTCTTAGTTTGGCAACACCTGATTTATAGCAAATGACCGCCAGTGGTACTTAGTAGATAACTTGACGGTAACTCTCAGGCTCAGAGGTAATAGAAGTAATGTGTACGTGGTAGGTAACTTAACGGCAACTCTCAGACTCAGAGGTTATAGAAGTAATGTGTACGAGGTAGGTAACTTAACGGCAACTCTCAGGCTCAGAGGTTATAGAAGTAATGTCTACGAGGTAGGTAACTTAACGGCAACTCTCAGGCTCAGAGGTTATAGAAGTAATGTGTACGTGGTAGGTAACTTAACGGCAACTCTCAGGCTCAGAGGTTATAGAAGTAATGTGTACGTGGTAGGTAACTTAACGGCAACTCTCAGACTCAGAGGTTATAGAAGTAATGTGTACGTGGTAGGTAACTTAACGGCAACTCTCAGGCTCAGAGGTTATTGAAGTAATGTGTACGAGGTAGGTAACTTAACGGCAACTCTCAGGCTCAGAGGTTATAGAAGTAATGTGTACGTGGTAGGTAACTTAACGGCAACTCTCAGGCTCAGAGGTTATAGAAGTATTGTGTACGTGGTAGGTAACTTAACGGCAACTCTCAGGCTCAGAGGTTATAGAAGTAATGTGTACGAGATAGGTAACTTAACGGCAACCCTCAGGCTCAGAGGTTATAGAAGTAATGTGTACGTGGTAGGTAACTTAACGGCAACTCTCAGGCTCAGAGGTTATAGAAGTATTGTGTACGTGGTAGGTAACTTAACGGCAACTCTCAGGCTCAGAGGTTATAGAAGTAATGTGTACGTGGTAGGTAACTTAACGGCAACTCTCAGGCTCAGAGGTTATAGAAGTAATGTGTACGTGGTAGGTAACTTAACGGCAACTCTCAGGCTCAGAGGTTATAGAAGTAATGTGTACGTGGTAGGTAACTAAACGGCAACTCTCAGGCTCAGAGGTTATAGAAGTAATGTGTACGTGGTAGGTAACTTAACGGCAACTCTCAGACTCAGAGGTTATAGAAGTAATGTGTACGTGGTAGGTAACTTAATGGCAACTCTCAGGCTCAGAGGTTATAGAAGTAATGTGTACGTGGTAGGTAACTTAACGGCAACTCTCAGACTCAGAGGTTATAGAAGTAATGTGTACGAGGTAGGTAACTTAACGGCAACTCTCAGACTCAGAGGTTATTGAAGTAATGTGTACGTGGTAGGTAACTTAACGGCCACTCTCAGGCTCAGAGGTTATAGAAGTAATGTGTACGAGGTAGGTAACTTAACGGCAATTCTCAGACTCAGAGGTTATAGAAGTAATGTGTACGTGGTAGGTAACTTAACGGCAACTCTCAGGCACAGAGGTTATAGAAGTAATGTGTACGTGGTAGGTAACTTAACGGCAACTCTCAGGCTCAGAGGTAATAGAAGTAATGTGTACGAGGTAGGTAACTTAACGGCAACTCTCAGACTCAGAGGTTATAGAAGTAATGTGTACGTGGTAGGTAACTTAACGGCAACTCTCAGGCACAGAGGTTATAGAAGTAATGTGTACGTGGTAGGTAACTTAACGGCAACTCTCAGGCTCAGAGGTTATAGAAGTAATGTGTACGTGGTAGGTAACTTAACGGCAACTCTCAGGCACAGAGGTTATAGAAGTAATGTGTACGTGGTAGGTAACTTAACGGCAACTACAGACTCAGAGGTTATAGAAGTAATGTGTACGTGGTAGGTAACTTAACGGCAACTCTCAGGCTCAGAGGTTATAGAAGTAATGTGTACGTGGTAGGTAACTTAACGGCAACTCTCAGGCTCAGAGGTTATAGAAGTAATGTGTACGTGGTAGGTAACTTAACGGCAACTCTCAGGCTCAGAGGTTATAGAAGTAATGTGAACGTGGTAGGTAACTTAACGGCAACTCTCAGACTCAGAGGTTATAGAAGTAATGTGTACGTGGTAGGTAACTTAACGGCAACTCTCAGGCTCAGAGGTAATAGAAGTAATGTGTACGTGGTAGGTAACTTAACGGCAACTCTCAGGCTCAGAGGTTATAGAAGTAATGTGTACGTGGTAGGTAACTTAACGGCAACTCTCAGGCTCAGAGGTTATAGAAGTAATGTGTACGTGGTAGGTAACTTAACGGCAACTCTCAGGCTCAGAGGTTATAGAAGTAATGTGTACGTGGTAGGTAACTTAACGGCAACTCTCAGACTCAGATGTAATAGAAGTAATGTGTACGAGGTAGGTAACTTAACGGCAACTACAGACTCAGAGGTTATAGAAGTAATGTGTATGTGGTAGGTAACTTAACGGCAACTCTCAGGCTCAGAGGTTATAGAAGTAATGTGTACGTGGTAGGTAACTTAACGGCAACTCTCAGACTCAGAGGTAATAGAAGTAATGTGTACGAGGTAGGTAACTTAACGGCAACTCTCAGACTCAGAGGTTATAGAAGTAATGTGTACGAGGTAGGTAACTTAACGGCAACTCTCAGACTCAGAGGTTATAGAAGTAATGTGTACGTGGTAGGTAACTTAACGGCAACTCTCAGGCTCAGAGGTTATAGAAGTAATGTGTACGTGGTAGGTAACTTAACGGCAACTCTCAGGCTCAGAGGTAATAGAAGTAATGTGTACGTGGTAGGTAACTTAACGGCAACTCTCAGACTCAGAGGTTATAGAAGTAATGTGTACGAGGTAGGTAACTTAACGGCAACTCTCAGACTCAGAGGTTATAGAAGTAATGTGTACGTGGTAGGTAACTTAACGGCAACTCTCAGGCTCAGAGGTTATAGAAGTAATGTGTACGTGGTAGGTAACTTAACGGCAACTCTCAGACTCAGAGGTAATAGAAGTAATGTGTACGAGGTAGGTAACTTAACGGCAACTCTCAGACTCAGAGGTAATAGAAGTAATGTGTACGTGGTAGGTAACTTAACGGCAACTCTCAGGCTCAGAGGTAATAGAAGTAATGTGTACGTGGTAGGTAACTTAACGGCAACTCTCAGGCTCAGAGGTAATAGAAGTAATGTGTACGTGGTAGGTAACTTAACGGCAACTCTCAGACTCAGAGGTAATAGAAGTAATGTGTACGAGGTAGGTAACTTAACGGCAACTCTCAGACTCAGAGGTTATAGAAGTAATGTGTACGAGGTAGGTAACTTAACGGCAACTCTCAGGCTCAGAGGTTATAGAAGTAATGTGTACGAGGTAGGTAACTTAACGGCAACTCTCAGGCTCAGAGGTTATAGAAGTAATGTGTACGTGGTAGGTAACTTAACGGCAACTCTCAGGCTCAGAGGTTATAGAAGTAATGTGTACGAGGTAGGTAACTTAACGGCAACTCTCAGGCTCAGAGGTTATAGAAGTAATGTGTACGTGGTAGGTAACTTAACGGCAACTCTCAGGCTCAGAGGTAATAGAAGTAATGTGTACGAGGTAGGTAACTTAACGGCAACTCTCAGGCTCAGAGGTTATAGAAGTAATGTGTACGTGGTAGGTAGCTTAACGGCAACTCTCAGGCTCAGAGGTTATAGAAGTAATGTGTACGTGGTGGGTAACTTAACGGCAACTACAAGCTCAGAGGTTATAGAAGTAATGTGTGCGTGGTAGGTAACTTAACGGCAACTCTCAGGCTCAGAGGTTATAGAAGTAATGTGTACTTAGTGGATAACTTATAAGAAAAGTGATCAAGTGATTGATTAATGGGGCTTAACGTCTCATATTTTTGCAACTATGGCTAATCGAGACGATGAGCGGGTGATAATGAGGATGGGAAAGATGACGATGAAGAATAAAGCCACATCCGAATCAGATCTATTGTACGTCGCGTGGGTCGTCATATGGGAGTCCAGCAAGGGAGGGCAGGGCCAAGTGGGAGGATAAATATTCAGTGGGACAGTGGGGGGGAAAGGGACAGGGTCTCCTTTTGTCGCCTCTTACGACTAGCAGAGTCACTCTGGGCCTATCAACTTCGTCTCAAATTCTCTCATATAAAACCGTATAGGAAGTTATATTTAGGGTATATGCAAATGAACATCCGTCAATAGTAGATCAAATTATAACTCATTTCCTTTTTAACTTTCTTTTCCTACTTTTTTCAAATGACAAATGAAACATGTTCATAATGCTCATGATGCTTTATGTCTTCTGACGAGGATGGACACATGGACACGTTACAAACAATACTAAAATAATAAACATATTATTTCAATCTTGAGTAAATAAGTGGTGAAAATAATACAAAATATTTGTATTAAGAAACTGTTTTTAAAGTCCATGTAGTGTCCAAGTAAGTAAAGTAGGTTTGTGTTTGTCAGATGCGAGCATGGAGATGCTGCGGGCCGCGGGGTCTAGTCCCAGCGTTATGCACCGCGACGGAAGCTCGGAAGATCTTGCCGGAGACGAAGAGGAGGACATGGGGGTGTACGCAGACTCGTATAAAAGCCACACCTGGATCTATATTGGGGACAGCGAGGAAATGAACGTCTGGCACAAACCGGATATCAAGGAGAAAGAGAAAGGTAGGTAAAGGGGGCATGGGCGTGTACGTTGACTCATGCAAGGGTTATACGTAGGAGAAAGTGGGAGACATAGAAGACAGTTGGGAGATAAGAGGCGTCCACGTCTTCCAAAGGAAGAAGGAAAATACTACATAATTGAACCATGTAGTTATACTTACTTTTCCCAAGTATTTTCTTAGTTTAAAAGTCCCTAGTATTTACATAATTTGGTTGTGGCAGTAGCATTGTAGGTAAAATACCAACCAAATATTTAAGATTTTTCCGCAAATATAATATGTGCTGACGGCTGATATTGTATGTTTTTATTTGATTTCTTATTCTATGTGTTCATGTATACTAATCAGTTCAAACAAATGTATAAAAGACCGCATTGTTTCTAACTAGGAAAACGCTCTGTGTGACACGTTGATAAGCGAGCGCGACCATGTCCACGAATTTTCTGGCGAAAAGTTCTCAAAGCTATCATCATTGTTCAATGTAAGAGATAAAGATAAAAGTGTCGCAAGCGGCCTCGTTCCTCCAGTGCCGTTATACTGAACACACTAATATCATCATCAATATAAGAATGTTCATATTTGTTCAAAAACAACATTGAAAGCAATAGTGTGTAAAGATTTGAATTTGTGTTTTAGTTATTATACTTCCAGCTATTGTGCTATAAAGGCGGGTTCACACAAAATGACTAAGACTAACGATTAGTGTTTAAGAAAGTTGAAATATACGATTTACATTGAAGCGTTCACATACTTTACTAGTGATAAGTGTTAAAGACCGAGTGATTAAGAAAGTTCATTATTGTTATTCACGATTGTTAAGCGTTAGTAACAACCAATCGCTGCGTGGAACGTCACAGTAGTTCAGCCAATGAAAATTTTACCATCCCAGTCAAGTTAAGTTTTAATGTTGTTTAGGTTTTCACTCTTAGGCAAAGTTTGTTTTGACAGCTTCCGGTCACGGCTTCCGGTATCGATGTAAACAATAGGTTCGTTTGATTTGGCTACACCTTTTGTACTTTTTGCACTCACTCCATGTTATTTCATGAGGTAAATGTCAAAGAGTACAAAGTGACAGTAAATCAAACGAACCTTATTTTAAATCAAAGTTGCACGTCGCTTGCTGCGACCTGTAGGTTATCAGTCCATATTTGTTACTATTTGAAAATGAATTCCGATAATGAGTGACTATATGGCGATATCATTCATAATTCATCCATTTTCAGAAAATATAGTAACAGCTGTCAGCTTCGAGACAACATGGAACCGTTTTTGTTTTACACACCCACGCCATAGTACTAATTTTTACGGGAAGACGGGATTTTTACTCACTTGTCAAAGCACTCGAAGACTGCCATCTTTCAAAGTCGTCATGTATTTCTTTGCAAGATATGGGGGGCAGAGTTTAGTTTTCCTAAGGCTTAGTCACTGGTTGTTAGTCTTAGTCCATAGTCATTCTGTCTGAACGCGCCTTAAAAGATTGGTTGTCGACCATATAAATTATTGCTTGGGTTATTCGTTGTCATAGTTACTTTACTTCAATACCGCAATACAAATGTAATTTGTATCAACAATACTTATCGGATCGCGTTTAAATAAGTATATTCATGACCGGACAAAAAGTTACTATAATATAGTCACCAACATTTTGCCGTTACTGTCTTTCAGAAATATATTAATATTTT
Organism: Isoperla grammatica; assembly: GCA_945910005.1. Taxonomy (NCBI): domain Eukaryota; kingdom Metazoa; phylum Arthropoda; class Insecta; order Plecoptera; family Perlodidae; genus Isoperla; species Isoperla grammatica. The sequence goes on from OX246737.1 coordinate 83,525,733, forward strand.
CGAGAAACTTTCATGCAACTCGGTCATTTCTTATCAGATCGCCATAGAATTACATTTATACGCCATTTAGTTTCAGAAAAATATTTTACAGCAAATATGGTGTAACTTTGAAACTTTTCGAACGATTTTGCACAAAAATATACACCTTCAATCCACATCGAGACTTGTGGATGGTCCAAATTTTTACTTGATTAGACTTTCCGTTCGACCGCTATCGACACTCGACAGACATAAAAAAAACAAATAATAATAATAATAATAAAAAAAAAACGAGTGCCATAAAAGTTTAATGGAGACGCTCGTTTCGCTCGCTTTAAAAATAAACTCGGTACTTTTTTCCATAACCAAACGCTCTAAAGGTACAATAATATCAAGCAATGTTAATCAGTTGTGATATTGTATAGTTGAAGATGCATTGGCAAGCCTTGAATTGCTGTTGTCACCATATTTTAAGTAGATATCTGTTCAATAATACAGTGTACTCAGTCAGTGATGACGTCAACAGGTGAGGCGGAGAAGGGGGATGCAGACGTGGAGCGCCGAGGTTCGGGAGAATCCACCAATTCTGAGAAAGACTTCCGGCGGAAGTACCAGGCCATCACTCACCGCATGGTCCATCGTAAATCGTCAGTGGAGATGTACAAGAGGCTTCAGTCAAAATCTTTCGGTACAAAGGGATTTATATCAACATTTAATTTAGCACTTAGATGAGCAGTTGTAACATTAACATTCACCAAGGACGTACGTGAACACATAACGACACCAGTCATTTTACCCTACCCACACGCAAAGCAACCACACGAGGTAAGCAGCTAGCAATGTTTCAATTCTGAGTTCTATTGAACAAACACCTTCACACTGCTTTCAAAGGTTAATATACCCGTTCCTCAAACGTAAAATACGCACCTAGACTAAATAGATTGAAAAAAAGTGATCGGTATATTGGAATATTCTACACCCCTCTTAAAACGGACCACTTTGAACTCTGATAACAAGGCAAGTACGTAAAGTTTAAACCCCTCTTATCTCCGATTCGTTTACTATTAATGGCAGTAATAAGTGTTAGTTCGTGCCGTTTATTCCATAACTAGTGCAGTGATTTTTTAGGAAGTTATTGCGCAATGTCTGTGGGAGGTGCCCATTTCACGCAGCAGACCTCTTTCATCCGATCACTCAAACTCCACAAATGTTTAGTTCTCAATAAGTGTTAATCAGTGCTGTTAATTCCAGAATAAGTGCCGCTTTATTTCAAGGGTTATTTAAAAAATAAAACTTTGAGGGCGCATAAACCCCGACATTCGTTACAAGATTACTTCAAGAAAGAACAGCTGTAATAACAACTACAGACAAAAGTATGGAGAGAAAAATACAACGTGGGTGTCCCCAAGGCTCCATAATTGGGCCAACGGCATGGAACATGGTGTTCGACGAGGACACAGCACGATATCAGCCAGACGTCACCACTGTGTGCTATGCAGATGACAAAGCTATTATTGTCGAAGGGGATTCAAGGAAAGCTTTGGAAGATACAGCAAATGAAGCATTACGACGAACAAACGAATGGAATACTACTCACAAGATGAAGGTCTCGGCGTCTAAGACCAAGTGTATGATGCTTAAGGGGAGATTTGCCAAAACCAGAAGACCCACAATAAAATTAGGGGATACTACCATAGCCTTCGTTGACGCGTACCTCTATCTAGGCATCATTCTGGACGAGAAGCTGACATTTCTACCTCATGTGCAGCATATGCGACAAAAGATAATGAAGACCTTCGCAATGACCAAACGACTCACAAGAAGAAATTGGGGCATGACCCAAGAGACAATGGGAATACTTTATGACTCGGTCGCGATGCCAATTGTGGCCTACGGAGCATCTGTATGGATGCATAAATGCATACAGGTGCGCATAAGGAGAATACTGTACTCTCTACAACGGTACCTGCTACTTCAGATTACGAGAGCGTGCCGCACTGTGTCAACAGAGGCCTTGTGCGTTCTTGCGGGGAAACTCCCTTTAGATCTGGAGATCCCAAGTAAAGGATTTGGATACTTCATCAGAAAGAACCTGCAAGTTACGTGGAATAACATCGAAAATCGGACAACTGCATTAGAAGGTCGCGAAAGGAAAACATACATTAGGTGTGAACGGGCACGGCTGAAAGAGGATTTCTACGACGCCTGGCAGGAAAGGTGGGATTTGTCGGAAAAAGGGAAAATCACGAGACTATTCATACCAGATTTAGAAGAAAGGATGGGCTGGAAATGGTTCCACCCGGGACTAGAGCTGACCTTCCTTATTACAGGCCATGGATCTTTACGTGTCAATCTACAAAGATTTGGACTGGAAGAGTATGATGTTTGTAGGTGCGGGGCACCGGAAGATGTCCGGCACATTCTGCTGGAATGCGAGGAGTATTCAGATATTCGCCAGGAAGTATTGGATGAAGATAAACTACGAGATACCAGAAGGTACGGAGAGCCGGGCCTTCTTCTCAACAACCAAGAGCTATACAAGAAACTAGAGGACTTCGCAACACAAGTATGGAGAAGAAGGAAAGAAGATCTAGAGCAGGATAAACTAGATGCGGAGGAGGAAGAAGGCGGATACACGATGACACCAGTGAAGAGGGACAAAAGAAGATCAAATATTCAACAGGGAAGGCGGAAGATCCAAGATGGAGAAGAATACCACCAAGGAACTACAAGTAAAGAAGATGAGGGAGCACCATCAACGCAGAAGACACGGCAGGGACCAGACACAAGAAGCAAGAAACACAAAGAGAAGAAGAACCAACCAGGAGGAACTGACAACCAAGGAGAAGAGGAAAATGAAGAAGAGGAGGGAGCACCGACAACATATAAACCACGAACGAGACAAGTAACTACCAGCAAGATCCACCTTCCAAAGGATAATCAACAGGGAGAAGTCTACCATCAGGAGGAAGATCCAAGTGAAAAAGGGAAAGACACGCCAACTGATCAATATGAAACATGCGAAGATGAAGATGAGGACAATAGGTGATGAGCAGAAGAAACAAGGACAAGCAAGGAAGCGAAGCATAAAGGAAAAAAGGGATAAGAAAAAGGAACAGAAATGAAAGAAATTGAAGCAAACGTCAAATGCCAGAAAGGCCTAAGCGCTGCAAGACGAAACAAACGAAAGCGTAAGCAGCATGAAGAGTTCGTCGCTAATGACGGAAAGAAAGAGATCTTTCTCATCAAGGAAGAACTGATAACGTATGAAGAACGCTGATGACAAGAAGACCTCTGGATGGAGGGTAACTAATTGATGAAGACTCCTGCCACAAGACTAATAAAACAAGTGGAATAAAGCAGGGATGAGGACCTTGGTGTAGATAAGCCTCGGCTTAGGAGACACCAAGCGAAATGTTGTACTAATGAAAAAAAAAAAAAAAAAAAAAAAATCCCCCCCCTCCCACCACTGTATTTTGAAGTATAACCATAACTCTGAACATAAAGTAGCACAGATGGTAAATACGGAACTTATTATATTCATAGCACTAACCAAGCACTAACTATTCAAAATGCATGCATTTTGATAATGAAGGGCGAACGTGCCTCCTTTGGTTTTTTAAATACATTTTTTAATAATTTTTAGTAATATATAACTCTTTAAAGTAGCACCATTTCTGTAATAAACGGCACTAATTAGAACTAAAAATTTGCCGAGTTAAATAAGCCAGTACTGTTATAGAAACAACGAGACCTGTTGACATTTTGGAATTATGGGAAAAGATTCGACCGCCATAATTATTTTTAAATTACTCTTGTAATAAAGCAGCGCTAATTTTGAAATGAATTGCAATAATAAGCACTCACTTTGAACTTAATACTTGTGGAATATGAATGAGATCGGATGAAAGGAGTTGTTGTGCCCCCATGTTTGTTTTTGTAATAATAACTTTTCAAATAAAGCAGCACTATTTCTAAAAAAAGGCAGCACTAATTCAGCACTGAATATTTGGGAGAGAGATCGGATGAAAGGGGGTACGTATCAGATCGTGTTTCAATTAGTATATTCGTGACCGGACGAAAATTTACTATAATATAGCCAACTCACAGTTGGCTGTTACTGCGTTTTAGAAAAATATTTTCGAGTAACTTTTGTGTAACTTTGCCAATACTTATTAGATCGCCATAACACAAACATATTCGAGACCGGAAATATTTTTATACAAATATGGCTATCTCATATTTTGCCGCCATTTTGTTTCAGAAAAATAGTTTGCAGTAACTATGGTGTAACTTTGTAACTTTACGAACGATTTTGCCTCAAAACTATGCACCTTCAATCCACATTGAGGCTTGTGGATAGTCTAAATTTCAAGTTGATCGGACTTTCCGTTCGACCGCTATCGACAGACATAAAAAAAAAATAAACAAAAAAAACCAAAAAAAAACCACGAAGTTCCATAAAGGCCTAATGGAGACGCTCGCTTCGCTCGCTTAACAAACAACAGTGCTTATACATTTATAATATGCGTATTTAATCAGAAGCTTGATACAAAACCGCTCATCAATACCCATAATAACGTATTCGAGTGGATAACTTAGTCAAATTCAAGTTGTCAAATATTTCTGTACATACTGTACCCTATTCATACACGTACCTTTAATATGTAACAATCATGTTAACTATTTAACGAGTCTGCTTTATTGCTTCGCGTTTTATCTTAACTAATACTGTGCGTCTACTCAACGTTTCGCTCTCTCTACTTGTGATGTTACGGGGTTGGTATGAGCGTGACACTGGTGCAGACATACCTTTAGGCATCCAAAGTTGTTGGTACTAGAGCACGCGTGTTTAGATAGTACGTGTGTACAAAACAACGCTCTGCTTTTCTTAGATATGAAAGTAAGAACCTTTAATCTTAATTGGGAGGTGTCTAGCCAGTGGCTACCTATTATTAGATAGAATTAGTCTCATGTACATTTTGTATCCTGGCCTGGTGTTTATGAATCGGCCATTATTGTTGTTACCACATTACGTTATCACAGGTTTTTGAAGAGGGTGACATTATTTGTTTACATCTTCATAATTTCGTTAGAGTGACACTATGTGCGTGAGCCGTAAGCTCTTCTTCAGAATGCGATATTTGGTCAAGAGAACAATGCGAAATAGCTATTTCTACGATTCCCAGAATAGGTGGAACGTCGTGGGTCAAATTAAAGTAAACATAGCCTAAATAATACAAAAGAACGCATTTGGAATTAATGCCACAAACAGGTGGCAATTAATTTTACAATCCAGAAACCGACCCTAATCCAACTCGACAAAATAAAATGAGAGACAGATGAATTACGTAGTTTGGAATGCGGTCAGATTCACTGAGTGTGGATTATTTGACGGTAAGTTGAGTGCTACCCTAGGTGTGTTGTCGCCGTGTCTTGATCAGGAATAGACTGAGGAAAACACCGCTTGGAATAGAGTGCAAGGCCGCGCATCTAACGTATCGCGCGCCAATAACCGGGCAGAACCATTGCTTGTGTGTCGCCATTTTGTGGGCCAACCTACGTTATTCAATTCAGACCAACTGTAGTAAGCATATCTTTTACATATTAAGTAAAGTAAATTAGTACACGATATGGTGAGATATTGAGAGAATGTTGTTTCGACTATTAAGTCGAGTCTGTAGACATTGTCACCATTTCATGATTCATGTTGACTTTGCCCCATCATAGATTGTCATAGGTTAATGATTTTCAGTAAGTATTACTATACAATAAGATTATAACAACATGGATGGTTTTGAAATGTCGAAGAACAATTAATCAACATCCGCGATAAACTATACCCGGAAAGGTGTATCATGTCTCATCTACTGCTGACGAGATTCTTTAATTGTAACTGTGCAATGTTATTCTCCAGCAATACTTCAAAAGTTACTGTCAACCTAGAATTACGAACGGTTTCAGTGGAATCATTGAAATCCCACAATTCCATCAATGTACAAACTACAATGATGCAACCCCAATTCACTATACAATTTTAATTCGAAGAAAAATCCCGCAAAATATTGGCTTTATTATAAAAGACAACTATAAAGTGTGGAATCATCTAAAAACGGATTTCTTTGATATATTTTTGTAGTTGATTTTTAAATTTGGTCATGCTTGGAAATCTCAATCTAAACATTTAGAAATTAGAGCACTTCTTACCACAAGAATTATCACAAAAAGTTAATTCTTGTTCCATACATACAATGCCTGTAGCTGCAGATAACGGGGAAGCAGGTCTATCAATGTTCAGGCGTATGTCTGCGCTGTGGGGTTACTTTAGACCAATTTCCTATACCGACCCGGACAAAATTAGGAGAAATCTGTTTTTTTCAGGGTCGCTTACAAATTTTATTTTATATAACATACTTCGGGGCCGCCAAAATCCGCCTTGTGCGTTAGCCGCCATCTTGGAAAATGTCGGTGATTACGGTATTACACTAAATCACTTGTTGTGAGTGCTCTATGTAACATAAAATTACGTGAGTGGTGTCAAATGAAAGATAATATTATGATCAAAACTAAAAAGGTATGAAATTTTAGTTATTTATCATATTACAATAGAAGGAAGTAATTAAGTGATCCACCGCATAAGTGGATATTTGTATTTTGATGATTTGCGATAAAAGTAATAACGTATTCCTAACTTGTGTTCATACAAAACATAAAGATTATTCTGTCTAGAACACACGTGCCAAGTCTTATTTACATTACTTTAAAAATGTTTGAGATACGAGCTATTGAATATCTGCATGTGTCTTGGCCGCCATCGCCCCGGACAGAGCAAAACTCATTACCTTAGCCCATCAGTCAGTAACAACACATTAAAATAAACTTGTTTTTACATGATGACTAAAGAATGTAATTGAGCTTCACTTAGACCAAAGTCACATATGTGCTTTAGTCGCCATTTTGAAAAATGGCGACGGTTACAGTTTTGTCTTCAAACATGCTTTGTGAAGGCTACATATAACATAAAATAACATGAAGAATCTGAATTGAAAGATATGATTGGGAACTTCTATAAACAGGGGAAAAATTGTAAGTAATTAGTTGAGCGTAGCGAATATATCAATCAATTCAAATGGTTCATTCTCTAAATGCGCGAATTTTGTTCGTCGCACACCGGTCAAACGGTTCGACGGATTTGACCAAAATTTTAAACCAACACTCTTTAATACTCAAATTGACGATGACAAGATGAACAGAAAAATCCGTCCAAGATGACAACCTACAAAAAAAATTACCGAAAACATTTAAGTTTTAATTTCTGTTAATTGAAACTTACGGACGGATTTAAGTAATGTTTTGAGCTCGTGGTAGAATGGGACCATGGTAAGTCTGAAAAATGAGACCCTTTTCTCCCCCCCCCCCCCACCCCCTTCTCCTCTGGCCTACTTAAGATTCCTTCTTCTGCAGTTGCCCTGCCTACCCTAGCTTCTGAACTCTCCTTATGACGACCCCCACGATATAAGAAAAATGGATCTGATTCGGAAGACGCCATGTGGCCTAAGCTGTCGCGCAAGTCACTAAATGCCAAATAATAACAATGTTTTATATTTATTTATATCCACAATGTCTTGGCGAAAGGTAGTTTAACGTTGTAACTGTTACCGTCATTTTGTAAGCGCATTTTTAGTTATTATTTACGGCAATGTTCCCAAACACTGCCGCACTTATAATTATTCACATAGTAAATGTTTATCACTCTCACTTGTTAAGGTGTCCAATTATACAAATTGAACATTGCTCCAACACTGTGGCTAGCAGTATTCTGTTGGGGGACGCTTAATAACGCCGAATGGAACAACGCCGAATCTATCATGTATACTGCACTTTCAAGTAATGAATAGAATCGCTCTCCATCCAATGATGTATTTTAGCTCCATAAAGAGCCAGTTAACATTTCCTCTTACACCGTTTACTTGTGGATTGTCTTTAGTCATCGTGAGAGGATGGGGAAGTTCACGATTGTTATTCATGATTATTAAGACCCGTTTTATTTACTTCTTTAAAACAAGCACTAGTCGCGTCACTCACATCATGTCAGTACATAAACAGCCCACTCAATTTTTCAATTTCTGCTGGCTTGCTTTGAAACCGAGAAATATTATCTCCTTTATTGACTGTGTTGGCAGATCCTGGCGATACCATTAAAATGACAACGTCTTGACTCTTGAGAATTTTGACCAATTAAGATAACTAGTAATCTGTATCATTACCAACTTCTGCAACCGGGGGACCACTGTCTGCCAAGTTTAATGTTGTCTCCACTATTAGAGTGTATGCAGCAGTTTTTGCATTGACAATGTTTATATCTTGAAACATTAACCGATTGGAAAACTTTTAAATAAGCCGGGCTTTATTCTGCCAATTCCCAGGAATGCGGCCGCTGACGTAAGCTTAGTACGCCTAGTAATATGCAATGCATGAGCGAATCTCCAAATACAATTTCGTGTGAGGTGGTCGAGGCCATGTGTACGCGATGGAGAAGGACCCCCCCCCCCCCCCCCCCCCCCAACCCCCACAACTATTATGTTGGTACTCTTTGTATATCTCAGTGCGTGGGTTCAAGAAACCGTTGATTGATGCAATAGCCTGTTCAAAATGTTTCGTTCTACTTATCATACCGTTATCATCAAATAGAGATGGTGATGGATAACAGACAAGAGTTGCTCTATCGCATTTGACTGTTTATCATCATGGTGGTCGTCATAAGGAGAGTCCAGCAGAAGAAGGGCAAATTGCAGAAGAAGGAATCTTAAGTGGGACAGAGGAGAAGGGGGGGGGGGGGGGGGGGGGGGAACAGGGTCTCCTTTTTCAGACTTACCATGGGTTACTTAGAATGGGCCATTCTACCACGAACCCAAAACATTTTAAATCCGTCCGTAAGTTTCAATTAACAGAAATTAATACTTAAATGTTTTCAGTAATTCATTTTTTGTAGGTTGTCATCTTGACGGATTTTTCTGTTCATCTTGACATCGTCAATTTAAGTATTAAAGAGTGTTGGTTTAAAATTTTGGTCAAATCGGTCGAACCGTTTGACCGGTGTGTGACGAACACAATTCGCGCATGGAGAGAATGAACCATTTGAATTGATTGATACATTCGCTACGCTCATCTAATTACTTACAATTTTTCGCATGTTTGTAGAAGTTCCTAATCATATCTTTCAATTAAGATTCTTCCTGTTATTTTATGTTATATGTAGCCTTCACAAAGCATGTTTGAAGACAAAACTGTAACCGTCGCCATTTTTCAAAATGGCGACTAAAGCACATATGTGACTTTGGTCTAAGTGAAGTTCAATTACATTCTTTAGTCATCATGTAAAAACAAGTTTATTTTAATGTGTTGTTACTGACCGATGGGCTAAGGTAATGAGTTTTGCTCTGTCCTGGGCGATGGCGGCCACGACACATGCAGATATACAATAGCTCGTATCTCAAACATTTTTAAAGTAATGTAAATAAGACTTGGCACGTGTGTTCTAGACAGAATAAGCTTTATGTTTTGTATGAACACAAGTTATGGATACGTTATTACTTTTATCGCAAATCATCAAAATACAAATATCCACTTATGCGGTGGATCACTTAATTACTTCCTTCTATTGTAATATGATAAATAACTAAAATTTCATACATCATTATTATTGATTATAATATTATCTGTCATTTGACACCACTCACGTAATTTTATGTAACATAGAGCACTCACAACAAGTGATTTAATGGAATACTGTAATCTCTGACATTTTCCAAGATGGCAGCTAACGCACAAAGCGGATTTTGGCGGACCCGAAGTATGTTATATAAAATAAAATTTGTAAGCGACCCTAAAAAAAATCAGCTTTCTCCTAATTTTGTCCGGGTTAAAACCTAAAATTCCTCCTCTACAGTCACGACTAAAATGCCAACAACTCTCAACTGAAGGGTATTGTCGACATTCTGTCGGGTGTCACGTCTCATGTAACTGATTTTCTAATCAAGCTCACTTGCACAACGAGAAGGCTGGTTCGTTGGTTGACTGACACTGACGCAAGCGGTGCTTGTTATTGGCTTAGTAGGCCTAGTGTTCTTTTGATTCCTCCGTGCGTTGGACTATTGTGCCGTAGATTAAGGTATATACTAGCTTGAAATATTTTACAACCACGAAGAACGACACAGATTCACGTACATAAGTAAAACACAAACAGTACGTAGGCCGCTAATGCTATGTAGATTGTAGACACAGAAACAAACCATATCAAATAAAAGCATCCATTAACTATTGATGCAATTCTTTGTTTTCATTATTAATACAAATACGTGGATTATTTACTTAACCCTATTTGTTAAGTATAACAAGTAAGTTGATGTTAATGTTAGGTGGAAATGTACACATTTTAATTTGATCACTGTGCACCTAGTGGACTCGAAAAGAAACTTCTCAAACTGTCAAACGTTTTGTTTCGATCATGATTTTCTCGAATATTTAAATTTTGTCACACATTTTGACCATCGAAAATCAAGCAAATGCCTCAAGTTTGATAGTTTATATAAAACAAAATGTGCATATTGCGACAGAGCAAGGAAATTACTTCATTTGGGAAAGTTTTCAGTTGGTAGCTTTATTTTCCTCCACCAGTGAGAACATAGGTTTTGCAATAACACTAGCGAACAGTCTTAACTAGGGTCCGAATTCACCAAACTTTTTAATCGGCTGATTTACTAATCTCGGATTGGTTACCATGGTTTCAACAAACATTACGTACAAAATGCACGGCATGGCTTCTACCGGGCGCCATTTTTGATCTCCGATTAACAGAAAATCGCCGGATTAAGTTCGGTGAAAGTGGCCCTTAGTAACTATCACAAGTCACGGATTATACGCAAGGCACAGCAAAACAGAATAATCCGCTATTATTCTTTAACTACTTTTAGAAAACTACAACAGTGTAACTTTAATTTAAATCGAACTACTTATGAAATCCGAAAGTAAATACTGGAAAATACAACCTATGGTCCTATCGGTTGTAACACAGGACAGTGGCCTTATTTGCAGCGACACGCATGGAGTACTGCTCGCAAGGTTAAATGATACGACTTGAATAATATGACTTATTTCAGATTAATTTGGTTGCAATCAGTGGCGGCTCGTGGGCCATTGTCCGGGAGGGGCACATGTTACTTGTGAAACACAAGTACACAACTGAAAATTACAGGATACATTTAGTGAGAATTTAATGTACTTATTACTCACCTATTTCTATTATCAGTTTGTTGGATGTCTAACAGTGGAGTAGGCCGTCCTAGTTTTTTAATTTCTAGCTTAACAATAAATGGTACCTGATTTTCAATTAAAATAAAAATGTGTTGGACTGAAATCATGTTTAAACACTCAGCAATAGCACTCACAACATCCGACCGCACAAATCGAAATCTCGACACAGACTGAACCCACAAATACATACTGGAGGTGATCTGTTCAAGTAAAATATTACAAAAATAAATGTCAAATTGCTTTTTCTAGGAACTCTTATTATTATGTTGGGAGGGGTGAGAATTTTCCCTGAACTACTTTTTTTCCTTCCTAATCTTCGTCTTTTGTGTGACTGGCACGTACTATTGAGACAGGTATGTGACAGAGAGATGTCCACTCCACGTGGACTGAAAGTGACCACAAATCAGAATGCGAGTTTGGGACTATTCTCCAATAGGAAGACTTCCACACTAATAGGCGGAGCTTTTATAAAACTATATTTGCAACAGGTTGTTGAGTGATGTATTGTGCTGTACTACTACCCTTGAAACTTGCACAGAGAATAGAAATATTTCTTAAACTCCCTATGGTCTCTGGTGCGAAAGAGGATAGAGATGGAAACCCGTTCGATTTCGACCCAAACTCGGCTTCGGTCACCGCTTTCTCTGTGCCCGAGGAGGCTGCATTTAGCGACGTGTAAAGTGTGGGATTCATAGCTGCAGGTAGTGTTGACTAAACCCCGTAAGATTAGCTAGAGCAGTCCCGGCTCATTAGGCTTGTGACCGGCCCGGAGAGCGCGAACTACTGTTCAAACTAAAACATTTGGCTTCACAAACGTAATAGAAACATTTTCAACATTTCAAAACATTTTATAAATTACAAAAAAGTAGGTATTTAAGCAACGTATTATTGGGCAGGCTAATTTATTTATAATAATGATTAATGGTTACCAATAATTAATAGGTGAGGCACGTGACCGTGTGCCCTTACAGTAGAGCCGCCCCTGGTTGCAATATAGATTTAAATCATATGTTTTCAATACACTGCGGCGTAATTGCTAGTCTTAGGCCTGTATTACACGGTCAAATTTTGCATTCAAGAAGTTGAACTCAATCTTGAATTCAAGATTTGAGGAAAATAATTGCAGGAAACATTGAAAGTCCAGTTAAACGGTTCAATTTGAGTAGGTATATAGCTTGTGTCCTGATTGGTTGAATTCCGTAGGGGGCGTGGTAGGCCTATTCCTGTTCCCGCGTATTCTTAGCCTAAGCATAGGCCTAGGGCCTAGGTCCCTATGCATGCATTTGTATTTTATTTCTCTGCAATTGACATAATGTACATAAAGGAATTGTCATTCATAGTTCAGTAGTAGGACAACATAGTACTAACATTATTGAGCTTAAGCCAACTGACATTACTAAACCTAGGTAGGCCTAGCCTAGGTAACCAACCATAACCTTAATGTTCATTCATACTGCTAGCCTAGGGTTTTAAGTTGTAAGAAGTATAATTAGACTATTACCAATCATGGTAATCTGGCGATGACATCGCGTACAAACAAGGCTCATTTATATAACCACTTTATATAACCTCCTTGGTTTAGGTTATGTTTGCGTTTAGTTTTGGCCGAAGCCTCTGGAGTGCGCCAGTGCAGGTGCAGGTTGATCCTGATTGGTTGGTTTTCTTCAAGTTTGATGGAAATTAGAACATGCGCTAATTGAAAAAAGTTTAACTCAACATTGAATTCAAGTCTTGAGCTCAATTTTTGTCATTCAAGTTTGGCGATTACACGGTCAAATTCGTTGAACTCAAGATTGAATTCAACTTCTTGAATGAACAATTTGACCGTGTTAGCCTATACTGGCTTTCCTAAAAGCCCAACCACAATTGACGGCATCGTAATTGTAATCGGGATCGCAGTTGTAGAAATATGATTTAGCATTACACTCCATTACGACGTTACGATTTTGTTGTGAACATCACTATAAGAACTAAGTTCGTTAACTCTTTCACGATTTGTTGATGACGATTACAATCACAATGCCGTCAGTTGTGGTTGAGCCTTAACACGTTTTAAAGTACGAAAATAGCATTGAACAAAGCAATCGTCATCGCCGTATCACCACTTGCCGCTAAGAGCACTAGTGTTGTTTGTCGCCACTTTCTCTTACGTTAAATAAACAGTGTCCAGTCCGAAAGCAAACACATCATTCTATCTCATTTAAATAAGTATACATTTAGAGCGATGTTCATATGAATATACAAGACTTTAAGTATTTTCGTTTGATATAATGCCCGTTTTTTACGGTTTTAATTGATGATTTATTTTAAAATGCAATTACAGAGCATTTATTTTCTTAATAACATATGTGACTAAGGGGGTTGGTGTGATAGTTTAGGAAGCAGACTTGACATTTCACTGCATAACACGAGTCCCGCACGTGCTCGCTGTTACAGAGTCTTTGCGTCGGCCTCGCCTAGAGTCGAAGCCCCTAATTATAACCTAAGACACCTCACAGTTGGTTATCGAGCGTTGTTTGGCTGCCAGTTGAGGCTAGACCTCACAGCCGTTCAAAACATGCTGTGCTCCTAGGCCCAGAGCCCTAGGCCGACACACGCGTGCTCGAAGAACGCATTTCCTTGACTATAACATAAGTTGTTTAATTACATTACTTTTTAACGTGTATCGTTTAGTTTTAAAATGGTCTGTGGTACGTACACAATGTTTACTCAAATGTATTTAAATAAGTAACTATTTCCTTGTAGCTATACCCACTAAGTTAAAATAAAGTTACTGATTTTCAGTAAGGGCACTGTAATTCATATTATATAATTAAGGTAACATTAATCGAAATGTATTTAAAATGTATTTAAATGCACTTTCACACTATCGTGAGTGGAACTGTTGCGAACTTGTTGTGAGGCTTTATGTTGCAAACCGTTCATTTTATTTTGTTAACTGCTCTAAACTACAATGTCCAGTTTAAGTTAATTTAACTGTCCAAGTTTGGTGTATTTCTATTGGCCGTTGTCGTGGTGAAAACAATTTAACTGAAAAGTAGATTCTAATTGGAGAATTGAATGAAGGTGTGTGTGTGTGTGTGTGTGTGTGTGTGTGTGTGTGTGTGTGTGTGTGTGTGTGTGTGTGTGTGTGTGTGTGTGTGTGTGTGTGTGTGTGTGTGTGTGTGTGTGTGTGTGTGTGTGTGTGTGTGTGTGTGTGTGTGTGTGTGTGTGTGTGTGTGTGTGTGTGTGTGTGTGTGTGTGTGTGTGTGTGTGTGTGTGTGTGTGTGTGTGTGTGTGTGTGTGTGTGTGTGTGTGTGTGTGTGTGTGTGTGTGTGTGTGTGTGTGTGTGTGTGTGTGTGTGTGTGTGTGTGTGTGTGTGTGTGTGTGTGTGTGTGTGCTTGCAGTTCAGAGGGTCCAAAGCTCGATATCTGCTTGAACTAAAGGTTCTTCTTCTCCTAAAAGTCACTTTAGTACATTAGATTAATATTATGCATTGTGTTTTGAAATGATTCTTAGAAGTCAAGTCGCCCTACAATAATGAGACAGAATAGATGTAGAAGTAGGCTGTGTAACCGATAGAGATGGCTTAATGCTAGCACACGAGGCTCTAATTCAGGATATTGCTGGTTCGATGCCGGCCACTGGCCATCCTGACTGAAGGTTTTTGACCTTTTTCTCAGTCACAAGGCGAATATCATGGGATTGATTTATACCAGCATCCCAAGGATATTCCTTTCCAAAAATGCCAAATACCACAATACCTAGATAGTCACCTGACGACAGACAGTCTCAGACAGTGTTGAAGGCAGAAGACATAAATTTTCCCTGTGCAGGTTTCCTATGAAAAATTATATATACTAACTTAAGACTGTGCGGGCACGGTTTTTCAGTTTTCTAAAATATGTACAACGTACCCTAGTTAAGCTTGGAAATTGAAACCAGAACTTCTGAAAGTAACAAAATTATTTTTTTCGTATTTTTGATTGTACCGGTACCGTAGATATTGCTAGATGTACGCCGCTTCATTCAAAACATAACTTCGCCCAGAAATACACATTTGTGATAGCCAGCTTTTATTGTGGTTAATTTACACACTTTGTTCTAGGACTTGAGCAATTTTCAGTTCGTTATCTTTAATGGTATGTGTGCTATGAGTTTTCTCATCTACCGGTACAAATGAGCTATTTTGTACCGGTAGATGAGAAAAATCATAGCACACATACCATTAAAGATAACGAACTGAAAATTCCTCAAGTCCTAGAACAAAGTGTGTAAATTAACCACAATAAAATCTGGATATCACAAATGTGTATTTCTGGGCGAAGTTATGTTTTGAATGAAGCGGCGTACATCTAGCAATATCTACGGTACCGGTACAATCAAAATTACGAAAAAAATAATTTTGTTACTTTCAGAAGTTCTGGTTTCAATTTCCAAGCTTAACTAGGGTACGTTGGACATATTTTAGAAAACTGAAAAACCGTGCCCGCACAGCCTTAAGTGGGTGAGGAAAATGGAAACAAATATTTATAACTTTGCGCCTATTATCTAAGCATAAAATGAATTGGTGACTTTCTGTAGTGACAAAACGTGTTTTATAATATGTTACTTATATGTTACTAAGCACCACCATAAATATTTTTGTTGAAGTCATTGACACGTTACTTCACTTCCAAAATGTAAAATTTATCTCAGTGTTTATTTCTATACTGATTTAATAATAGAATTACGTAACTGGTTCTATTATATGTTGTATATATGTAGAACAGTACAATCCTCGGTGATTTGGATCAGTCTTGTAATACTTGTGGCAATTGCAGCAGATACGAACAGCAGCCCCTATGCCACACTTCGGCGTGGCCTTGAAGAAATTATAAAGCAAATGCTAATGGTCTGGGTGAAAGAATCTGTAGCTGTTAAATTACTCTCACCAAACCAAGATGGTAAGACGAACGTCCACAAAGAGCTTGACTAACAACACTAACAGTACTTTTTTTTTAACTATAAATTAATTTGAATTTGTCGGAATAATTGTTGGTATTTAGTTTATGTATATAATTAAAATACCAACACGTATAGGAATTTAGTTTTCTTGTATTATAAATATTTCTTAAATACAAGATTATATTACTAAACACATACTTAACGATAATACTGGCCAAATGAAACAAAAATGTGGTTCATAGCACATAAAGCACTTTTGGTCGTGCTACTTATCCGTGGATTGGGTTTAAACAACTAACCATGCATACCCTGTTTGTCTGTTCATTTCTACAGATTATAAAATATGTGTTATGTTTTTTGGTGTATAAGTAATAAATAAGGAACCAAAATTACCTTTTCTGCTACCACTTTACTTTTATTTTATATTGGGAAGCGTTTTGTTGTTAATAACCGGCTGTAAAAGCAGTACCATTTGCCACTTTTTGACGACTTGATATACTAACAATTTAACGTACAAACAATTTACCTACTAAATCATAATTCCCATCAAGTACTTGTTTTGTGCCGCATTGGATCTGTGTAGAAGGTTATCCACAGTTTTGAATAACAGATCTGCAAATTGGAAAATGCATGCATTAATTTCACGCCGATAAATAGTTTTACATTTTCAGCTCAATGTGTGCGATCAACAGGATGTGCGCATTAATCGCTATAACTAGGTTTACTTTAAGCAGTATACTCGGGAATTAAAAGTACGTAGAATGGTGTGATTAGAAGAGTATTTTTAGTTTCCAAGTATTTTTGTTTTAGCTTGTTGAGGCTCACTCAAGTAGGGAACATGTGTAGCTTTCGCTCGTTTGGTAGACCTAGCGGTATATTCAAAGTTTCTAATGCCTTTGCAAATACTAGGCCTACTTGCATTAAACTTTCTTCACTGGCACTTATTTATATACTACACTATACTCCCATAATAATTCATACATGTCTCAAACATACCACATTTTAATGGATGCAATTAATGTTCTATAAACAATTTTTTGACAACGTGTATCGTGAGTTTATTATATGTATAATACCTTCTCTTATAATTGGTTAAAACCTTGGCAATACAAACAGTAGATGCACTATTGTATCTGCATGACCTTTATAACTGTGTTCGAGTATCTCTTATCGTGTTTACGAACAATACCTACGTCATTGCTATTTGTACTTACGTGCGTCTTCCACTGTCATCGCTTGGCTCACCGCCCAAACAAAAACAACACTACCGTGTGCTTGAAAACTCTCCAAACACTTAAAGGATGTTTATTCATAGCGTATTCTTAATTTATGCCACACTTTTAAATGAATGAGTTGCCAGAGGTGTGTAGTAACTCAAGTGATAGCAAGGGAGGCGCAGACCACATGTTTCAACCATTGGATAAAAAGTTTTCATGTAAACCAGATGATTTCATTTATACATTTTTGTAGACCTACATTCTTATAGCATCATAACTTTTTACTGCTCTATTTACGCCGGTGTGGAGCGGCTCCTGGTAACAAGACTTCCGTGAGCTAACTGAGTTTGCACGGTATTCCGCCCCCAAGTGTTAATGGAGATGGTTGTTGTGGAGCAAAGCAACATAAACATGGGAGAGAACAGGCTTCCAATTCATAAAGGTGTTATTGTTCGTTTTTGTGTGTACATAATACTTAATTAATAATTTTTCTTTTACAAAATGTACATAGTATAAAATGAAGTACCTGGGGGAGAAAAACACCCGTAAACTTTCAACGTGAAAATAAGATAAAATAAAATAATATTTACATTGAGCGTATAAAATATATACATAGCGTATTATAGCGTACTATAATATGCACGATTAGATAATGTCAATGGGTTATTTTAATCTGTATCGTAAACTTCGAAAGTGATTTTTAGTTATTTGATTTAATTGATTTTTCTTATTTCATATATTGTACACGGATTGAACCCAAGAATGGCAAATAACATACATCCGATCCGCGAGTATATTAGGATAAACATATATGAAATACGGCTTTTATGGCCACTATAGAGTTATTATGATGTGACATCAGACAGAAAGTAAAAAACCCACCCCGCTGGGAATCGAACTCGGGTCTCGCACTGCAATATGCCATATTCACATTTTATAAGCAATGTATCTAAAAAGAGCCGACAAGATAGATAATAATTCGTTGTCTCTGTAGCCAGTGGTCAGAGTGCCCGATCGGTAAGTGAGACCATTCTCAGCGGGGTCGGGCTTACACACACGCACACGCACACGCACACCCAAACCCACACACACATACACACACACACACACACACACACACACACACACACACACACACACACACACACACACACACACACACACACACACACACACACACACACACACACACACACACACACACACACACACACACACACACACGCACACGCACACGCACACGCACACCCACGCACGCACACACACGCACGCACACACACACACGCGCGCGCACACACACACACACACACACACACACACACACACACACACACACACACACACACACACACACACACACACACACACACACACACACACACACACACACACACACACACACACACACACACACACACACACACACACACACACACACACACACACACACACACACACACACACACACACACACACACACACTCACCCAAACCCTAATATAAACTATTTTGTAAGTATTTTCGACGGAAGGAAGAAGCCCATTAGGCTCTTCCTAGTTATTTTTTGTTTTCTCTGCCATACATTATTAACGTCCTCAAAATTGTTTTCCGTCAGCATTTAGTTCTTTTCTTTCAGTTTTGAGAAAAATATATCCTTTTGGAACAACGTTTTCTCTCCCCTATCGGTCCATTTATAATAATAATAATAATAATAATAATAATAATAATAATAATAATAATAATAATAATAATAATAATAATAATAATAATAATAATAATAATAATAATAATAATAATAATATTTTCAGCGAAACAGAGGGATTTATGATCGCTATTCAAGATAAAGTAATCAAGACTAACAATTACAAAAAATACATACTGAAAGACGTCACAGTGGAAGATAAATGTAGAAAATGTAATTTGAAAGGCGAAACAATTGAACATATCGTATCTGGGTGCAAAATGCTTTGTCAAACAGATTATCTTCATAGGCATAACCAAGTTGCAAACATTGTACATCAAAAATTAGCCATGAAGTATAAACTTATAAACACAACCACTGCGTATTACAAATACAAGCCTGAAAAGGTATTAGATAGTAAAGACTACAAATTATATTACGACCGGGCAGTTATTACAGACCAAACCATACATCACAATAGACCGGATATTATATTTATTGACCAGAAGAAACAAGAAACGATTTTAATTGATGTTGCCGTCCCTTTATGCCACAATGTAGAGACAGCTTGGCGGGAAAAGATAAACAGATATAAGGAATTATCAATTGAAATAAAAAGGTTGTGGAAGCAGAATAATGTAACTGTTATACCGTTAATTATATCAGCAAATGGCATTGTTCCACGTAAACTCCATGACAGTATTAAACTAATTGGTCTCCAACCGAACACATACATCGAGATGCAAAAAGCAATTATTTTGAACACGTGTAGGATAGTGCGAAAATTTTTGAACTAAGAAGAATGAAGACTTCAAGAAGTTCTCCATCCCGATGGTGGTTTTCGTGGTTTCCACCGTACAAAGAGCGAATGCTGGGATGAGTACAAATCGGCCACGACCGTACATAGCATCCACAGTTCGGTTTGGAAAAAATAATGTGGACAATGATATATTAAGTAGTATAGCCAAATGTGGGCATTTGAGAAGCAGAAGAAGAAGAAGAAAAAGAAGAAGAAGAAGAAGAAGAAGAAGAAGAAGAAGAAGATATATTAAGTAGTTCTAAGTAGATTTTAATAAGGTAAACACATGGAAATACTTGACATTTGTGTCCGTACAACATGTTTATGCCGGTTTTGACCGAGTTTGTATGTATTGCAACAATAATAATAATAATAATAATAATAATAATAATAATAATAATAATAATAATAATAATAATAATAATAATAATAATAATAATAATAATAATAATAATAATAATAATAATAATAATAATAATAACACCCACACAACACACCCACATGTATATATATACTAAAATGATATTTCTTGAACAATGCTTATCGCCCGTCGTCCGACCCACGGTCTAAATAAGACTGTGGTCCTCGCCACAGAAAGTGTTGACTGTGGTGGTGCTTGGATCCTCGCCACTAGTCACACGGTCAGGCGCATTTCAATCGTGAGTAGCTTCGTGATGCTACACGATGGCATTTATTTCAAAGAAAGCTTCGTTCCATTTTTGTGTTCATATTAATTCCCTTTTCGTTCCATTACAAGTTATGAAACTGTCTGAATCAGTATAAGTATAGACGTGTATAACAAATATTATTATTCCGTTGGACTTCATGTAACATGTACACAATATATAAATGTTAGTATAGTGCATCATTGTAGGCGCACTGATTTCCGTACAGCGGTATTCGAAAACTCAATTTGCTTAGCGACCAGATGTCCGATTATTCGATTAAGCGGAATCAAATACGTATTCCCACGGTATTAAATAATTATTGGTGATGTTCGGTGTGACCAAGGTGAGAGTGAGATTATAACAGCGTGTTATTGCAGAGTGCGACAAGACGGTGGTGGTTCAAAGAGAGTCCGGAGAGTTCGGCTTCCGTATCCACGGCTCGCGGCCCGTAGTGGTGTCGGCAATCGAACCCGACACTCCGGCGGAGACGTCTGGCCTGGAGGTCGGAGACATCGTCATCAGCGTCAACGGCGTCAACGTGCTGGAGGCGTCGCACTCGGAGGTCGTCAAGATAGCTCACGCAGGTTAGTGTATGTACGTGATAAGTGCTTCAATCCACTTATCAATGACGTAGGATTAAACGTACATAGTAATTAGTTCAAGTTAGGATCTTTCAATGTTTATAAATGTGTGTTTCCGTAAAAGAAATAGATTTTGTAGTTACATTTGATTTCTTCTTTGTTGTCTATGCCACATCGATTGTCTGATGTAAATAATCCTAAATCAGAATATCTTTATCGATCTAGAAGAATGAAATTTTTGAACGTGGCATTCTTACAATGTAGATACTTTTGTAACTTCTCAATATCTTATTTTTTCCAGTTATACCTTGCGTTTGCGAAGGAATACCCGAAATACAATCCTAATCCAGACCACGGTTGGCATTGTGCAATGCGCATACTAATAAATGCGTATTCACGACAACATTGCCCACAGAAGATAATAATAATACTACTATTAATAATAATAATAATAATAAATATTATTATTATTATTATTATTATTATTATTATTATTATTATTATTATATTAATATTATTATTATTATTATTATTATTATTATTATTATTATTATTATTATTATTATTATTATTATTATTATTATTATTATTATTATTATAACCGAACATTAACAGTGAAAATAGGGAAAACTTTTAGTAACATTAAAAACGTTCAATCAGGAGTTCCCCAAGGTTCTATTCTGGGACCACAGTTTTACATAATTTACGTAAATGAAATTGGGAATATAATTAAAAAGTGTGCAGCTTTTTTCTTTGCTGACGATTCAGCAATTGTTGCAGTGCACAGAGATCTCGCGACAGCTACAATCTATATTAATGATGATTTCCGTAACTTACAATGCTGGACACATGATAAATCTTTAGTTGTCAATTCGTCAAAAACTAAATTCGTGCATATTTGTATGCCACTTAATAAAGATACGAACACAGAAATAAAGATAAAGTTTCATTCAATAGATTGTATTCATAATATGGCACTAAAATCGAAATCTGGTAATATTTGCAATTGTCAAAAACAAATTGAATCGGTGCTTGAACATAAGTACCTAGGAGTTTTAGTAGACAAGGATTTTTCTTGGAAGTCTCATATTAATATGCTATGTAAAAAACTTCGTTCTTGTGCATACCAGTTATATAATTTAAAATCAATATTACCTTTTGGTTTGATCCGTGTCGTTTATATTGCTCTGGTGGAGGCAACCATATCGTATGCTATTCTGTCTTGGGGAAACGCGTCAAGGTATATTTTAAATAACTTACTAAATTTACAGAAAAGTATACTCTTATTGATTTACCCCCGCAGTACATATTACATTCAACCAGACTTTCCGTTCATCTACAGCTTCTATTCTATTTTACCTGTTGATTTACAATATAATTACCGTTTAATAATTAAGCATTTCTTTGACTCAACCTACAAACGACCCTACATACATTCGAAAAGCACCCGATCAGCGACAAAGGGACATTACATTGTGCCTTTGTCACACAATAAGTACGGCGATCGTCGTCTGCAGTCTGTGGTACCACGAGTATTTAATTCACTGCCAGGAGGTCTATTATACGCAGACAAATTGTCAACTATTAAACGGCAATGTAGATTATATTATTTGAATTATTTAGAGAATTAGTCATGGTAAATTTATATTTGAATATATAATTATGATTGAACGAACCACTTATTGTATTTATGCTATTCTTGTATTTCACTACTCTCTTTGTATTTCTATTAACCATAAATTATATTTAAATTACATAAACTATATATCAGAAATTATATCTTTTGTGTGTCACGACCAGTCCGCATACTGCACTTTAATTATATGATTGTCCCACTGACAAACCACTATGTGGTTTAGTGGGAATTAAAACAATTTCTCATATTGTACGTATGTGTGAAACGATTTAATAAAAAAAAAAAAAAAAAAAAATTATTATTATTATTATTATTATTATGATTATAATATTTATATATATATATATATATATATATATATATATATATATATATATATATATATATATAAAAATAAACAACCACTTCAAGAGTGTTCTTGAAAAATATTCATATAGATATATATATATATATATGTTCGCGCCTAGACGTTGATTTGACTTGAGTTGTTCGCATTACGTCGTCTACCTTCCCCTCTTCGTATTTTTCGTTCCCCTACTATTTCGTACCGGTGAGGCGATAGTAGGCAGCACAGTTCAGTTCTATAATCTCTGCCATACTGTGAAGTGGAGTCTTGTTGCTGTACAGTACGCATGTCTACCTCTTCTGTTTAGTTTTGTCTCTCGCTCTGAAGCGTCTATCGCGTAACCATTAACCAATGCTATTTCTTTTTACTCCCTCCTTATTTTTTCTCCTCCTGCACAACCCTCTTTTATATTACATCAAGCAAGAAGCCAGCAGCACAGCCGTAAACCTTAAGTCCACTATAATATTGCTCAACCCCCTCCCTCTATAAATACAGTCCACCTTCTCTGGCCACTCCGGCCTCAACACACCCTAATATAAATATAAATATATGAACATATATTTATATGTATATGTGTACATATATAAATATATATTATATGAATTAATTTTGTATTATATGAATTAATTTTGTGAGTATTTTCGACGGAAGGAAGAAGCCCATTAGGCTCTTCCTAATTATGTTTTGTTTTCTATGCTATACACTATTAATGTCCTCAAAATTGTTTTCCGTCAGCATTTAGTTCTTTTGTTTCAGTTTTGAGAAAAATATATCCTTTTGGAATAACATTTTCTCTCCCCTATCGGTCCATTTATAATAATAATAATAATAATAATAATAATAATAATAATAATAATAATAAAAATAATTATTATTAATAATTCACGTTAGCTATATTGATTACAAGAAAGCGTATGATTCGTCACCACATTCGTGGCTAATACAGATACTGGAAATTTATAAAGTAAACCCATTGATAGTAAACTTTTTGCGGACAGCGATGACGAGTTGGAAAACAACATTAAAGTTAAACGTATAGTAGCCGCCAATTTAGTAGAGCGCCGGCTATTTCTTTGTATTTGGTTGAACTGTTATGCGACAACTTGTACCTGTCAATGAATAATAAAACCTCTCATTACCAATGACACCCTCCAGTGCGCTTCAGTGCTTCGAAGAACGTGCTGGTAATATTACTACCTGCGATGAAAACATTTGGCCATTGGCCATACCTGTGAGGTCGATGTTTTTCTCTGTGCAGACGGGTAGTGCAACATTCTACCTGCGGTTGGAATTGCAGCCTTTTGTCCACCTTAAAGTGGAGTTTAAAGATGCGTATAATGCTTGTACAATAGGGCTCGACGAAGCGCTCTACTAAATTGGCGGCTACTATAGGCAAAGAGCAGATATGTACTGACCCAGTTAACATCCGACGAGGTATTTTTCAAGGTGACTCGTTTAGTGCGTTATGGTTTTGTCTTTCATTAAATCCATTATCTCATATACTAAACAAATCTACACATGGTTTCAAGATAAAGGACGGTAATACGGTTTGCCACACACTTTCACATCTATTCTACATGGACGATCTCAAGCTATATGCTTTAAATGCGACACACATGACGAATCTTCTTAACTCAACGTTTGAATTCAGTAGAGATATATGTATGGATTTTGGAATTGATAAATGTAAGTCACTTCATGTCATCAAAGGAAAGATTACGAAATTAGAAGAGTTTGAAATTGACGAAGACAACCGGATTGGAGTAATGGAGGAAGAAGATATATACAAATATCTAGGATTTGCGCAGGCTAAACGAATTGATCATAAACTGATGAAAAGTAAACTAATTTCTGCATACAAGAAACGAATAGGATCCATTTTAAAAACACAATTGAATGGTAAAAACAAGATCAAAGCAATTAACACTTATGCTATACCGGTACTAACATATTCATTTGGAATTATTAACTGGACACAGACAGAACTTCATGCCCTAGAAATTCTCACCCGCACAACATTCACCAAATACAGAAGTCATCACCCTAAGTCAGCAATAGAACGAGTGACTCTACCTAGAGAAAAAGGGGGAAGAGGCTTGATTGATTTAAACAATTTATATTATAAGCAAATTGAAATTCTGAGAAAGTACTTTTATACAAAATGCCCACATTCACAACTTCATAGAGCTATAGTATCGGCAGACAAGTCTCTTTCTCCCCTCAATTTAAATGACGGAAATTTAAACTTGCTTCAAAAACTGAATTCTGACACAGCAAAAGAGATCAGAATATCAGAAAAGACGTTACATAGCAGACATTATAAAGAACTTCTTAAGGATAGCGTCGATAGGGTAGCATCGAACAAATGGTTAACGTCCGGGGACATTTTCAGCGAAACAGAGGGATTTATGATCGCTATTCAAGATAAAGTAACCAAGACTAACAATTACAAAAAATACATACTGAAAGACGTCACAGTGGAAGATAAATGTAGAAAATGTAATTTGAACGGCGAAACAATTGGACATATCGTATCTGGGTGCAAAATGCTTTGTCAAACAGATAATCTTCATAGGCATAACCAAGTTGCAAACATTGTACATCAAAAATTAGCCATGAAGTATAAACTTATAAACACAACCACTGCGTATTACAAATACAAGCCTGAAAAGGTATTAGATAGTAAAGACTACAAATTATATTACGACCGGGCAGTTATTACAGACCAAACCATACATCACAATAGACCGGATATTATATTTATTGACAAGAAGAAACAAGAAACGATTTTAATTGATGTTGCCGTCCCTTTATGCCACAATGTAGAGACAACTTGGCGGGAAAAGATAAACAGATATAAGGAATTATCTATTGAAATAAAAAGGTTGTGGAAGCAGAATAATGTAACTGTTATACCGTTAATTATATCAGCAAATGGCATTGTTCCACGTAAACTCCATGACAGTATTAAACTAATTGGTCTCCAACCGAACATATACATCGAGATGCAAAAAGCAATTATTTTGAACACGTGTAGGATAGTGCGAAAATTTTTGAACTAAGAAGAATGAAGACTTCAAGAAGTTCTCCATCCCGATGGTGGTTTTCGTGGTTTCCACCGTACAAAGAGCGAATGCTGGGATGAGTACAAATCGGCCGCGACCGTACATAGCATCCACAGTTCGGTTTGGAAAAATAATGTGGACAATGATATATTAAGTAGTATAGCCAAATGTGGGCATTTGAGAAGCAGAAGAAGAAGAAGAAGAAGAAGAAGAAGAAGAAGATATATTAAGTAGTTCTAAGTAGATTTTAATAAGGTAAACACATGGAAATACTTGACATTTGTGTCCGTACAACATGTTTATGCCGGTTTTGACCGAGTTTGTATGTACTGCAACAATAAAAAAATAATAATAACACACACACACACACACACACACACACACACACACACCCACACCCACACACACACACACACACACACACACACACACACACACACACACACACACACACACACACACACACACACACACACACACACACACACACACACACACACACACACACACACACACACACACACACACACACACACACACACACACACACACACACACACACACACACACACACACACACACACACACACACACACACACACACACACACACACACACACACACACACACACACACACACAGACACCGGCCTCCGTCGGAGACGGACGTGTTTTTCGTTCGCTCCGCTTTACCGTGTTATTTGCGTGCTATTCCCAGCGCGGTACAGTTACAGCCTTAGGTGCAGGGCAGCTAAGTCGTTTGTCCATTTCTTATTGTCTGCTTGTTTCTGCTTGTGCCTGATAAGTTATTGTTGCTTATTCTCAATAAGTTTTTTCTCCTCTTTCGTTTGGAGTAGTTTTTGTTTTCGAATTATTCATTTTTAAGTTCGTTTTGGCCTTGCAAATTATTGCTTTTCTTTTCTCATTTTAACCCTCCTTGTTGAACCCTGCCATTTTAGAAGTGTCTTATTCATCATTGTGGTTTTGGTTATTCGTTCTTGTTCGGTTTGCTGCCTGGTCTTCAAGGCCAGGTAGCAGTGGTTTTGTCCGACTTGTCTGGCGTGTTTTATTTTAAATATTCCAGAGGGTTTTTAGTTGACTCGTATCACCATAAGTCAACTGAAGCCGCAAGACTTTTTGAAGAAGTCCCCTGTCCCCGCTGTAAAAAACGGGGCCGGTAAGGCCGTTAAGGTGCCCCTCGTGCGAGGGCCCAATAAAGGTGTGCCTGCGCCCCTTGCTAGGGGACACAGCACACCGGAACTCAAACCGTCCACCGTGACTGTCCTCAGGCCTTCTCTGGCGGCAGTCACTACTGTCAACCAACGGGTTGATGTGCTGACTGGCTCAGCGCATCAGACTGTTACTGTTCTTCCCGTCTCTCCGCGCCTAAACAGGTCCTTATCTGACATCCAGGTAGCGACCAGCTCTGTTAAGGCTGCAGAAAACGTGGTCGCTGGTTCAGCCAGCGCGCCGACACCGTTGTGCCCTACGCCGATCCCTGCTTTTCCGGTGGTTTCGTCGATCGTTGTCCCTGGGGTCCAGACTCCGCCAGTTACTAAGCCGACCATGGCCCAGGCTTTGCTGTCGGGCGCAGGTCAACGACCCAGGAGTCGCGTTGACCAACCCCGACCCTCCGCTGGTCAGGCATGTCCACAGAAGGACCAAGCTATCTTGTTTCCTTCTATAGAAAACGTTACCATCTCACAGTACATGCGGTCCCTCGCTGATGTCATCGGGGGCAAAAACATTACTTTTGCTTCCAGGATATCACAGGGCCGTGTGTGCTTCTATCTAAAGAGCAAGGCCTTGGTGGACACTTTCATGATTGACCACGGAGGGCTGTCAATAAAGGACCAGTTCCTGCCTGCCCGCAGGCTGGTTACTCCCGCCGAGCGGCTGGTGCTCTCCAACGTCTCTCCCCATATTCCACACCAAGCCGTCGAGGCCGAGTTGGCAAAACTTGTTCGGCTCGTGTCCCTGATGGCCTACATCAACGTGGGTGTAAAACAAGCCGACGTTGGCCACGTCTTCAGCTTCCGTCGGCAGATATTTGTTGTCAAGGCTGAGAACATTAATCTACCAGATTCCATCCTGGTCGATTTCGACGGAGAGCGGAATCGTGTTTTTCTCAGCTTTGACGACATCAAGTGTTTCAAGTGCAAGCAGACCAGTCACATTGCCCGTGCTTGCACTGTCTCCACTGTTAAACCAGTCTCTATCGTTGTGGCTTCCACAACTACTGCGTCCTCCTGTGAGAAAAGGAAGACTCTCGCGACGGTAGAGAGCGCCGACACCACCGCCTCGACGTCGACTGAGAAATCTTCAGCCGTGACGCAAGTGGAAATCCACGAAGCGGCTGGTCCCCTGCGTCCAGTCTCAATGGACTGCAGCGAGCCAAGCCTTCTCCAAGTCAACGAGGGTGATGCCATTTTCACTCTTGTAGGGAAATCTACGAAGTCCCGTAGCAAGTCCCCTGCTAAGAAGCGACCCAGGCAGGATGATATGACACCACCCGGTGTGGTGACCATGCCCCTGGCTGCGGTAGAGCTTCTTAACAGTAAGGAGCCTACCAACACGCTTTCCACCAGCGCTTTCCTGCAATTCTTTACAGACGTCAAGGGGACCGATCAACCCTTAAAGATTGCCCATCGTTTCACGCGCGACATTCGAGGACTTGTCGAGATGCTAGAGCTAATAAGGCCGGCAGTCCGAGATGTGCGAGCCATAAAAACGAGAGTGTGGTGTCTCACAGGCACACTACTCAAGGCACATGCCTACTTCGAGGCGACCGGTGACGACAGCCAATCTCTCTCCAGGTCGAACTCGGTAGAGAGCCTTGAGTCGAATGGTCTGGAGTGATTCACAACATCATGGGAGAGGCAACAATAATCACCCTAAATACTAAGAGCGTCCGCAGCGACTCGAAGTGGAGTCAGCTGTCTACTTTCCTCGATTGCCACTTTCCCGACGTCATCCTCTTACAGGAGACAAACACGCCTTCCGCACCTCTGCCCCTTCTCATTTCTAAATACACATTTTATTTCAACTCCCCAGTTCAAGTGTGTACTGGCACCATGATCGGACTTCGAAAGTCGTCCCCCATTGTGTTCCGTGCACACAATATTCTCTGTCCCGGTTATCTTCAAGAACTACTCTTGGAGATTCCCGCCACAAAACGGTCTCTACACGTAATCTGCGTGTACTTACCTCACGACCAACACGTGGCCCTCGATGTGTTAGGGCTACTCGAGCGACACATTCGAGACGTGCGTGGTGCTGCTGGAGCCGACGCCCAGGTTGTTGTCGGGGGAGATTTCAACTGCACGTTGAATCCCAACATCGACAGATCTAGTGGCAACGAGCGGTATCCACGGCTCGTTAAGCAGCTCCGCAACACGGTCACTGCAGCAGATCTCTCTGATTTGTGGCGGGAGTTTAATCCCGTAAACCCAGGCTTCACCTTCGTCGGCAACGCCCCTTTTCACAGCGCATCACGCATTGATCGTTTTTATGCTACTCCCGACGTGACGACCACGGTGACCGGAGTGCGGGTTCTGCCCTCGTTTTCCGATCACCTGGCCTTGCTCACAACCTTGTCTCTACGCACACCAAAGTTTGCCTCTCCCTATTGGCGTTTTGACAACTCCCTCTTCGACAATCCTTGCTTCTGGGATTGCGTTCGAGAGCTCTTAACCTCCTTCGAGGCACGACGCCACATGTACGCTTCCCTCCACCACTGGTGGAATGCCCTCAAACAGGAGATTAGTACCACGACAATTACGTTCGTTCGACTACGCCGACAGCTCAACGACGAAACGTTCATTCGTGTGGAGCGGCGAGTCGACCAAATCGTGTCTAGCCCCTTGCTTGGGGGACACACCACGGCCGATTTAGCCCGTGCTAACGAGCAAGTTCGCGAGGCCTACACACGACGAAGCGAGAGACTGTTGGCACACTCGCGTTACGAACAACTGCTTGCCATAGACAGTCCTGCAGCTCCGAATTTGGCGCGGGACATGGCACCAACTTTCCAGCCTCTTAAACAGCTGCGGTTCGAGGGACGTATCGTCTCCGACGGCTCATCTCTCTGCATGGCAGCAAAGCAACACTTCCAGGAGGTCTATAGTGCCATGCCCGTGGCCATCGATGGGGACTCGCCTTTGTACGAGTTGCTGCCAACACTCTCTCGTTTCCAACGCGAAAGTCTGGACCGGCCCTTCACTCACCAAGAACTCTCAGAGGCGCTGGGCTCCCTGAACAAGAGTAAGGCCCCAGGCATAGACGGTCTCACTCCCGAGTTCTACTCGTTCTTCTGGAATGAGCTGTCTGACCCTTTCAAGTCCGTGCTGGAGTGCTCTCTAGTGGATGGATTTCTCCCCAAGTCCGCTCAAAAATCCATTCTGACCCTTTTGCCTAAATCGGGAGACAGGATGGAAATCAAGAACTGGCGTCCCATCTCCCTCCTCACCGTGGATTATAAAATCCTAGCCCGCGGTCTGGCGACGCGTCTTAGCGAGGTAGTCAGCTGCCTGGTCCATCCTGACCAGGGATATTGCATTCCCGGAAGAACTATCTTTGATAGTGTCCACCTTCACCGAGACGTCCTAGAGTATGCCAACAGTGAAGGAGTGCCCCTGGCAGTGCTGTCCCTCGATCAGCAGGGTGCGTTCGACAGGGTCAACCACGACTATCTCTTCCACCTTCTTCGCACTTACGGGTTCGGAGAGTCTTTCGTGAGTACCCTGCGAACGCTCTACGCCGGGGCCACGTGTCATGTACGGGTGGGGTGTTGCCTCACGGCACCCTTTGTTTTTGGCCGTGGCATCCGACAGGGTTGCCCGCTGTCAGGGTTACTCTTCTCCTTGACGGCTGAGCCGTTTCTCCGTCTGTGCAGAACAAAACTCGAGGGTTTCTCTCTGCCAGGAATGCCCGAACGCAGGCTCGTGGTATCCGGCTATGCCGACGACTTCTCGGCATTCATTGCCAACAACCAAGATTTCGATCGCCTCCGAGAAGTGTACGATGTCTACTCTGCACAGTCGGGAGCGAAGCTAAATGCCGAGAAGTCCACGGGACTGTGGGCGGGCAGTTGGATCGGCCGGCTTGACGCCCCGCTCGGGTTTGCGTGGTCTAACGAAGGCGCCAAAGTTTTGGGAGTCGTGTTAGGAAACACGCCCGGCGTGGTGGCCAGGAGCTTGGAGGAATTGCTCACTAAGTTCATGGCAGCGATTCACAGGTGGCGTTTCAGGTCGTCGGCCATGTCGCTTCGTGGCCGCGTCCTGGTGGCAAATCAGTTCCTGGCCCCCAGGCTATGGTACACCTTCCAAATAATTCCTCCCCCTCTGGCTCTTATTAATCGGTTGCAGGGAGAACTGGCCAACTTCGTTTGGGTGGGCAGGAGACATTGGACTCGCCTACGAGAACTTTGCGCTCCTCTTCATCTGGGGGGGCTCGGTCTGGTTCACCTTGCGTCCAAGGTAGCGATGTTTCGGGTTCTCTATGCCCACCGATACTTATCGAACTTGGACGACCATCCCTGTCACGCCATGACCCGACACTTCCTCGGAAAGTTTCGACGTCTTGGTCTTGGGTGGCAGGTATTGTTTCATCCGCAAATCGGTGGACCAGCAGCCCGAAGCACGTCCGATTTTCTCCGGACGGTTCTGGTGGCTTGGTTCTCCCTGCAAATAAAGCCTAGAAATTTTCCCTCCACCATCTGGGGTCTGCGCGACGTACCTCTAACGCTGACGTCACTTATCCCCACAGCCACCTCTCCGTTTATTCCGACCTGGTCTTCACTGGGATGCACAACGTTGGGAGACCTCCTTGTTGGGAACGAGTGGCTGAGAGTCGACCAACTGGAGGGTTTTGATGGGCTACTCGGTCGCACTCGGGGGGCTCTGACAATCAACGGAAACAGGATCCGGGCCTTTTGCAGCCTCCGGTTCCGTGGGGTATTGCAGATTCCGGGTCCTGAACCGTGGCCACCGGCGCTTTTCTACCGCCGCCCGCTTTCCGGCAAGTGGGTGCCCCTTCTTCCCGAGACCAATGGGGGGTCGATCCTGCTCGACATCATGGTCAAGAAGCTCGGTATAGACGGTTCGGCAGAAGGCCAATGGTCGAATGATCGGGTCAACTGGAAAGGCTTAGCTCGGCCACCTTCGTTAGGCTTAGATTCCGAGGTGGTTTGGCGATTCAACAAGAACCGTCTAGCCGATCCCATATTCTTGTACCACGCAGGACTGACCGCCTCCCGCCTGTGCCCATGGTGCCAGGTCGAGGGGACAGCCTGGCATATGCTAATCTCATGTCGGCAGGCCACAGCCATGTGGCGGTTGGCTGACTCCTTGATCAGGGGCATACTGGGACGCCCAAGACTGTCTCTGAGAGATCTCTATGTCGGGTTCTGGCCCGACAAGGCCTCCAATGCCACACAGATAGATCTGGCCAACTATGTTCTCGTGTTGGCCAAGAGCACAGTCTACAGGCTCCTAGTATGCTATTACAAGGATGGTAGGGTGCCTGCTCCCTACGAGGTTGTCCTAACGGCCCGTCTGAAGTCCCGCCTCCTCAAGGAGTATGCTTGGCATGTCGCGCGCGGGACGATTGACAGCTTTAGGGCAAAGTGGTGCGAGAGAGAGGCGTTCTGTTCCATCCTTGATGGAGAGCTCCTCTTTAGCCAAGCACTATCCCAGTGAAGCTCATATATATTTTCAGTTACTGACCGGTAGGGTTTGCTCACCCAAACCCTAATATTAATAATTTTGTAAGTATTTTCGACGGAAGGAAGAAGCCCATTAGGCTCTTCCTAGTTATTTTTTGTTTTCTCTGCCATACATTATTAACGTCCTCAAAATTGTTTTCCGTCAGCATTTAGTTCTTTTGTTTAAGTTTTGAGAAAAATATATCCTTTTGGAACAACGTTTTCTCTCCCCTATCGGTCCATTTATAATAATAATAATAATAATAATAATAACACACACTTCTTTCCTCCAATATCGACGGGAAGGAAGCAGGCCCTCAGCCTGCATCCTAAAGTGCAATTTTAAGTTGGATTTCTGTTCCATTCCTTGTAACTATCCCCTATTGATTCCGTCAGATTGAAGAGACTTGTTTCATGTTTTTGAGTTAACATATCCTTCTGGACATAGTTTTCTCTCCCCTATCGGTTTTATATAATAATAATAATAATAATAATAATAATAATAATAATAATAATAACACACACACACACACACACACACACACACACACACACACACACACACACACACACACACACACACACACACACACACACACACACACACACACACACACACACACACACACACACACACACACACACACACACACACACACACACACACACACACACACACACACACACACACACACACACACACACACACACACACACACACACACACACACACACACACACACACACACACACACACACACACACACACACACACACACACACACACACACACACACACACACACACACACACACACACACACACACACACACACACACACACACACACACACACACACACACACACACACACACACACACACACACACACACACACACACACACACACACACACACACACACACACACACACACACACACACACACACACACACACACACACACACACACACACACACACACACACACACACACACACACACACACACACACACACACACACACACACACACACACACACACACACACACACACACACACACACACACACACACACACACACACACACACACACACACACACACACACACACACACACACACACACACACACACACACACACACACACACACACACACACACACACACACACACACACACACACACACACACACACACACACACACACACACACACACACACACACACACACACACACACACACACACACACACACACACACACACACACACACACACACACACACACACACACACACACACACACACACACACACACACACACACACACACACACACACACACACACACACACACACACACACACACACACACACACATTGTTTTCCAAACCCAAACTTTGTTTTCATTCTTTCCTCCAATATCGACGGGAAGGAAGCAGGCCCTCAGCCTGCATCCTAAAGTGCAATTTTAAGTTGGATTTCTGTTCCATTCCTTGTAACTATCCCCTATTGATTCCGTCAGATTGAAGAGACTTGTTTCATGTTTTTGAGTTAACATATCCTTCTGGACATAGTTTTCTCTCCCCTATCGGTTTTATATAATAATAATAATAATAATAATAATAATAATAATAATAATAATAATAATAATAACACACACACACACACACACACACACACACACACACACACACACACACACACACACACACACACACACACACACACACACACACACACACACACACACACACACACACACACACACACACACACACACACACACACACACACACACACACACACACACACACACACACACACACACACACACACACACACACACACACACACACACACACACACACACACACACACACACACACACACACAACACACAATTCACAATTGCTCCCGCTTCCTGTGTTATTTCCCGTGTTGTTTTCGTTGCGTGGCGGTGCGGGGCAGCTCAGTCGTTTGCTGAGTCTATCCGCCCCCTCGTGTACCCTCCTGGGATGTGTTATATAAGAAGTATGACAAGGGGTTAACCATCCCTAGGGCTCGTGTACCCTCCCTGGGATGTGTTGTTTGAGAAATAAGACTGGGGGTAAACTATCCCTAGGGCTCGTGTACCCTCCTGGGATGTGTTATATAAGATATAAGACTGGGGGTAAACCATCCCTAGGGCTTGTGTACCCTCCTGGGATGTGTTTTTTAAGAAATAAGACGGGGGTAAACCATCCCTAGGGCTCGTTTACCCTCCTGGGATGTGTTATATAAGAAATATGACTGGGGGTTAACCATCCCTAGGGCTCGTGTACCCTCCTGGGATGTGTTGTTTGAGAAATAAGACTGGGGGTAAACTATCCCTAGGGCTCCTATACCCTCCCTGGGATGTGTTGTTTGAGAAACAAGACTGGGGGTAAACCATCCTTAGGGCTTGTGTACCCTCCTGTGGCCTCATTCCTGTACATTTTTTTAACCCTCCTTAACTCTCGCTAACCCCATGTAAAAATGACCCCGGGGTTAACTCCTACACAGGCTTCCCTGCATAATTCGGGGGCAAATATGACCCTGTCTGAGAGTAGGGTTAAGAAGAGTTATCTCAACAATACTTCGAAATGCCGCCATTTTGTCAATGCTCGTGTGTATAGTTTCACAAATGTCACATTTAATTTCTTTATTGAGAATACCCTATTTCTTGGTTACGTTACTTTATGTGTTTATTGAAGTTTATAAACAATTTTGTGTATTTATAGTACATTCTATATTTGAAAATATGTAGTTTTATTGATAATTTTGTGGGCGTTTTGAGGTTATTGGATTGTTTTTGTTTGTTATTGTTTTTATTTTGTCTCGTTTTTTCAACAATGTCTTCCTTCGATCGGCGTCTCAATTGCTGACTCCTGATTAGCTATTGACTAACACCGGGGTTAAGTTTGCAAATTTACAGGAATGAGGCCCCTGGGATGTGTTATTTAAGAAACAAGACTGGGGGTTTACCACCCCTATGGCTTGTGTACCCACCTGCGATGTTTTATTTAAGAAATACGACGGGAGTAAACCATCCCTAGGGCTCGTGTACCCTCCCTGGGATGTGTTGTTTGAGAAATAAGACTGGGGGTTAACCATCCCTAGGGCTCGTGTACCCTCCTGGGACGTGTTGTATAAGAAATATGACTGGGGGTTAACCATCCCTGTACCTCTCTGGGATGTGTTGTTTAAGAAATAAGACTGAGGGTAAACCACCCCTAGGGCTCGTGTACCCTCCTATGATGTGTTATATAAGATATAAGACTGGGGGTAAACCATCCTTAGGGCTTGTGTACCCTCCTGGGATGTGTTATATAAGATATAAGACTAGGGGGAAACCATCCTTAGGGCTTGTGTATCCTCCTGGGATGTGTAATTTAAGAAATAAGACTGAGGGTTAACCACCCCTATTGCTTGTGTACCCACCTGCGCTGTGTTATTTAAGAAATAAGACGGGGGTAAACCATCCCTAGGGCTCGTGTACCCTCCCTGGGATGTGTTGTTTGAGAAATAAGACTGGGGGTAAACTATCCCTAGGGCTCGTGTACCCTACTGGGATGTGTTATATAAGTAATAAGACTGGGGGTTAACCATCCCTAGGGCTCGTGTACCCTACTGGGATGTGTTATATAAGTAATAAGACTGGGGGTTAACCATCCCTTGGGCTTGTGTACCCTCCCTGGGATGTGTTGTTTGAGAAATAAGACTGGGGGTAAACCATCCCTAGGGCTCGTGTACCCTCCCTGGGATGTGTTGATTAAGAAATAAGACTGGGGGTAAACCATCCCTAGGGTCCGTGTAACAGGGATCGTCTGTACCCGAGCTGGATTACCCCCCGGTAAACCAGCTCTAGTAAACGATTAACCCCAGGGCAAACCTACCATAGTGTACAAGTACCCCCTCAAAGCTGGTTTACCCTCCCCTAGAAGCCATAGAGGGTTTCACGAGCCCTAGGGATGGTTTACCCCTAGTCTTATTTCTTAAATAAACCCTCCGGGACTGTGTTATATAAGTAATAAGACGGGGGTTAAGCATCCCCTGGGCTCGTGTACCCTCCCTGGGATGTGTTGTAACCAGCTCTAGTAAACGATTAACCCCAGGGTAAACCTACCATAGTGTACAAGTACCCCCTCAAAGCTGGTTTACCCTCCCCTAGAAGCCATATAGAGGGTTTCACGGGCCCTAGGGATGGTTTACCCCTAGTCTTATTTCTTAAATAAACCCTCCTGGACTGTGTTATATAAGTAATAAGACGGGGGTTAAGCATCCCTAGGGCTCGTGTACCCTTCCTGGGATGTTTTTATATAAGAAATAAGACGGGGGTTAACCATCCCTAGGGCTCGTGTAACAGGGATCGTTTATCCCTGAGCTGGATTACCCCCCGGTAAACCAGCTCTAGTAAACGATTGACCCCAGGGTAAACCTACCATAGTGTACAAGTACCCCCTCAGAGCTGGTTTACCCTCCCCTAGCTAGAAGCCATAGAGGGTACACGAGCCCTAGGGATGGTTTACCCCTAGTCTTATTTCTTAAATAAACCCTCCTGGGATGTGTTTTATAAGTAATAAGACTGGGGGTAGACCATCCCTAGGGATCGTGTACCTTCCTGGGATGTGTTTATAGAAGAAATATGACTGCGGGTTAACCATCCCTAGGGCTCGTGTACCCTTAATGGCTTTACGGGGAGGGTAAACCAGCTCTTAGGGGGTACTTGTCCACTATGGTAGGTTTACACTGGGGTTAATCGTTTACTAGAGCTGGTTTACCAGGGGGTAATCCAGCTCGGGTATAAACGATCCCTGTTACACCGGTAAAGAAGTTCAACAACCCCAATGTTGCAATGTTCCAGGTTCCGACACTCTAGAGCTGGAGATAGCGAGTACCTGCAACGTGCTAGCGCCCATGGTCCGGGAACCTGGCTTCGGGAACCCCCTTTACTCCGGGTTCCTCTGGAAGTTGAGCGCTGCCGGACACGGGAAATCCAAGTGGATTCAACGGTGGTTCTGCCTAAAGAAAGACAATTGCCTCTACTACTACAAGTCCAACCAAGATTGCCAACCATTAGGTTAGAAAAATTACAAATACAATATTTCAAATCAGAAGTGAATACTAGTAATAAGTATCAT
The DNA here is from genome assembly GCA_945910005.1 of Isoperla grammatica. Classification (NCBI taxonomy): domain Eukaryota; kingdom Metazoa; phylum Arthropoda; class Insecta; order Plecoptera; family Perlodidae; genus Isoperla; species Isoperla grammatica. The sequence continues at coordinate 83,563,807 of OX246737.1, forward strand.
AGTTAATCCGTATTTGCTTTTTTAAGCCATGTTTCCATTCATGGGCTCAATAAATCAACAAATTGATACAAGTTAAGGAAAAGGTATTTTAGAGATAGCACTGTATATATTTTGTTTAATTTAATTAATACTAAATCACATCAAATTTAACGAGACAAGCTGTAACATTAAGATTTATTATTATTTCATTAGATTTATTTAATACTTTTTATATTTGTAATATTACAATAATGCAATATTATTGTATTAATAATTTGGAAACACATCATGAATGTAATGGCCTAACATTAGTTTGGCAAATATGGGTAATGCAATATTATTGTGTCAAAACTCAAAAGTGTAACCACAACACTGAACCCAATAAATATTTATGTAATAATAATAATACAAAGGAAATTTAGAACCTCAGGCGACAAAGTATTTAGTCCGAGTAAGGCAAACAAATTCTACTTGCCGACAGTATAATACTTACCTCGGGACAGGTTACTATATACCACCACAATTAATTCACAAAGGGCTTCCCAAATAACTTGAATTGGATCATAGAAACGATTAAAACGATTAACGATTAAAGATTACACGATTAAAAAGTAACTTAAACCCTTCAAAATGTTTATAATCTTTCTACATAATATAAAATATCATATCGGCTACCCGCGTATCTAGTTGTGTACTAACCCTATCGTAAAAAATCGCATACCGACCTCAAACCAAAGATAACCACTCAGTAATGTTTGCTCAAACCTTCTCTTTCTCCTGCCCCTCTGATACCACAATAATCAACACATTCCTGGCGTTTTCACACATTCGTAAATGTAGAATTCCGCTTATTTCGAGTGCACAAGCCGATAATAGTCACGCCTACTTTTCTAGATAATCAACTTAAGGACGTTACGTGTCCGGATCCCTAATTTACCTGTTTCAATTAGATAGTAGGAACTATAGTCACATTACCTTTGAGGAGCATCGCGAATTTATGTGAAAACAATCTACTGTCAGAAGTCTACTTAGGTTAAAAATACATTCCTAAACTTTGTCTCATCGTAGGATGGGACTAGTCAAACCGGTTTTTCCGCTCTCTAGATTTTGTGCAACCCTAATTGTAGCTCGGCGCTTACAGCCCAACAGATAAATGGAATGACAGCTTCCCTAATTGATTCACATGATCGCCGTCAAATACCAGAAATAACTACCAGTGCAATATTATCCACAAGTGAATTAGCACTACTACAACATATAAAATAACAGTAGGTTTTTATTTTCGGTATTTCATGAATGTGAAATTTTGAATGGAAGCTCTACTTCGAAAACTGGGCAAGTTGTTGAGTTTTTAGTATTGTTTTAAATACTAGGAAAACGCTCCGCGTTGACAGATGAGCGATTTATTTAAATGTATCAAATCAAATAAATCATTTGCATATCATATTACTCTTAAAAAAAAAAATTTACCTTTATAATAAACATATGATTTTTTTACAAGATGGCGGATCAAGTAACAACATTTTAACTTAAGTATATTATTTCTTGATATATTGCTAATAAATGCACGAAATAATATTTTAATCCGTTAAGAAGTTTTCTTTAAAGAAATTAAAACCTTCAAGTTGATGGATTTCCGCATAATTTCATTCGACCGTGGTCTACTCAATAGGCTCTAATTCATAAACTATTAAACCTATCAGTGTATGGAAAGTTCCATAATGTAGATACAGACTATATCTAAAATTAAATATTAATTAATCATACAATTACTCGCTTTTAAATCATAATAAAAGCTTTTTAATTTGTCGACCAAGTTCGTTGTTAACATTTGCATGTTTGCCGTGAAGGTCATTAAATATAACACGTCATTGTAGCCATTCTTTGATAGCTATCAAAATTCCAAATACATAGTGAGAAAGGTCTGACTGCGTAAGTCATTTCGGAAGCATACTATGTGCATCTAACTTCAATGGTCCGCAAATGCGAATCATATCGGTGGAACACTGTAAAAACGAAGGTAATTACTGCTGTGAATAAACAATATTTATTTATAACATGGCGGTTAAAGCTACAATTTTGAAACTGTTGTCGTGTGTTGGTACTATTGATGTGGACTGACAATTAAAAAAGTATTAATATCGGTGGGTAAGTTTTAATTTAGTTAAATAAATAACAAAACATGTGTTTCAGTTGTTAATTTTTTGTAGGTTGGCATCTTACGTCATTGTAGCCATTCTATGACCGCTATTGAGATTCCAAATAATAATGAAAAAGGTATGATTGCGTACGCTTTTTTTGTGTTCACGATGTGCATCTAACTGCAATAGTCCGCAAATGCGAATGATATCGGTGGAACACTGTAAAAATGAAAAAATTATTACCGTAAAGAAACAATATTTTTTTATAACATGGCGGATGAACTTACAATTTTGAAACTATTATCGAGTGTTGGAACCATTGATGTGAACCTACAAGTCAAACATAATTTAAATCCGTGTGTAAGTTTTGATTTAATTAAATAAATAAACAAATTTTGTTTTTCGGTAATTAATTTTTTGTAGGTTGGCATCTTGACGAATTTTGCTGGTTATGTTAACAGCATCGAGTTTAGTAGTCACGAACGTTGCCCGAAAATTTCAGCCAAATACGTCAAGCCGTTTGACCTGTGCGCGACGAACAAAATTTAGCGCACATACATACAGACATACACACACACACACAGACAAAGCGCCGATCGAGTTGTTGGAGAGATTCACTCCGCTTCGCTGCGCTCATCTAACTAGGAAAACGCTCCGCGTTGACAGATGAGCGTTTTTTTTTCAATGTATCAAATCAAATAAATCATTTGCATATCATATTACTCTTTAAAAAAAAAAAATACCTTTATAATAAACATATGATTTTTTTACTAGGAAAACGCTCCGCGTTGACAGATGAGCGATTTTTTTCAATGTATCAAATCAAATAAATCATTTGCATATCATATTACTCTTTAAAAAAAAAATATCTTTATAATAAACATATGATTTTTTTACAAGATGGCGGATCAAGTTACAACCTTATTACTTGAGTATATTTTTTCTTGATATGTTGCTAGTAAATGCACGAAATATTATTAAAATCCGTTAAGAAGTTTTCTTTAAAGAAATTAAAACCTTCAAGTTGATGGATTTCCGCATAATTTCATTCGACCGTGGTCTACTCAATAGGCTCTAAATCATAAACTATTAAACCTATCAGTGTATAGAAAGTTCCTAAATATAGATACAGACTATATCTAAAATTGAATATTAATTTATCATACAATAACCCGCTTTTAATTCATAATAAAAGCTTTTTAATTTGTCAACCAAGTTCGTTGTTTACATTTGCATGTTTGCCGTGAAGGTCATAAAACATAACACGTCATTGTAGCCATTCTATTATAGCTATCAAAATTCCAAATACATAGTGAGAAAGGTCTGACTGCGTAAGCCATTTCGGCAGCATACTATGTGCATCTAACTTTAACGGTCCGCAAATGCGAAGCATATCGGTGGAACACTGTAAAAACGAAGAAAATTACTTCCGTAAATAAACAATATTTGTTTATAACATGGAGGTTAAAGCTACCATTTTGAAACTAATGTCGAGTGTTGGCAGTTTTGATGTGGACCTACGTGTAAAAAATCATTAATATCCGTGTGTAAGTTTTAATTTAATTAAATAAATAACAAAACATGTGTTTCAGTTGTTAATTGTTTGTAGGTTGGCATCTTACGTCATTAGATGAGCGCAGCGAAGCGGAGTGAATCTCTCCATACAACTCGATCGGCGCTTTGTCTGTGTGTGTGTGTGTCTGTATGTGCGCTAAATTTTGTTCGTCGCGCACAGGTCAAACGGCTTGACGGATTCGGCTGAAATTTTCGGTCAACATTTGTGACCACTAAACTAGATGCTGTTAACATAATCAGCAAAATCCGTCAAGATGCCAACCTGCAAAAAACTAATTAGTGAAAAAAATACAGTTTTATTTTTGTTTTATTGAAACTTATGAACAGATTTGAATAATGTTTTAAATAAATATTGACACTAACAATGTCGACACTGGATAAAAGTTTTGGAACTATTACTTTAACCGCCATTTAGTAAAAAAATATTTAGTTTCTATTTACGGGAACTTACATTGGTTTCTTTACAGTGCTCCACTTATACGATTCTCATTTGAGGACCATTGAAGTTAGATGCACATACTATGCATGGCGAATGGCGTGTACAAAGAGACCTTTCTAAACCTACTTTTGGAATTTCGATAACGTTAATAGAATGGCAACAATGGCGTGTTATGTTTAATGACTTTCACGGCAAAAATGCAAATGTTAACAACGAACTTTGTAGACAAATTAAAAAGCTTTTATCATGATTTAAATGCGGTTTTTGTATAATAAAACACTATCACATTTTAGATCTAGCCAGTATCTACATTGTGGAGTTTTCTATACACAGATAACTTTAATAGTTTATTAATTAGAGCCTTTTGAGTAGACCACGGTCGAAAGAAATTATGCGGAAATCCATTGAAAAATCAACTTGGAGGTTTTAATTTATTTCAAGAAAAATTTTAAACGGATTTAAATAATATTTTGTTTAATTATTAGCAACATATCGGGAAATAATAAACACAAATTCTAAGATTGTAACTTAAACCGCCATCTTGTAAAAAATCATATGTTTGTTATCAAAGTATATTTTTTAAGCGGTGTATGATATGCAAAATATTTATTTAATTTACTAAAAAAAAAAAAAAAAAATCGCTCATCTGGCAACGCGGAGCGTTTTCCTAGTTAGATGAGCGTAGCGAAGCGGAGTGAATCTCTCCATACAACTCGATCGGCGCTTTGTCTGTGTGTATGTCTGTATGTATGTATGTCTGTATGTGCGCTAAATTTTGTTCGTCGCGCACAGGTCAAACGGCTTGACGTATTTGGCTGAAATTTTCGGTCAACATTTGTGACTACTAAACTCGATGCTGTTAACATAACCAGCAAAATTCGTCAAGATGCCAACCTACAAAAAATTAAATACTGAAAAATAAAATTTGTTTATTTATTTAATTAAATGAAAACTTACCCACAGAAATAAATAATGTTTCTCATGTAGGTTTATATAAACCGAACCAACAATTGACAATAATTTTCAAAATTGTACGTTTATCCGCCATGTTATAAAAAAATATTGTTTATTTACAACAATAATTTCTTCATTTTTACAGTGTTCCGCCGATATGATTCGCATTTGCGGACTTTTGCAAATAGATGCACATAGTATACACCAAAAATAGCGTACGTAACAATACCTATGCACTTTTATTTGGAATCTTGATAGCTGTCATAAATGGCTACAATGACATAAGATGCCAACCTACAAAAAATTAACTACTGAAACACGTGTTTTGTTATTTTATTTAATTAAATTAAAACTTAAACACGGATATTAATGATTTTTTATATGTAGGTCCACATCAATACTACCAACACTTGACATTAGTTTCAAAATTGTTGCTTTAACCGCCATGTTATAAACAAATATTGTTTATTTACGGCAGACATTTTCTTCATTTTTACAGTGTTCCACCGATATGATTCGCATTTGCGGACCATTGAAATAAGATGCACATAGTATGCTGCAAGAATGGCGTAGGGAGTCAGACCTTTCTCACTATGTATTTGGAATTTTGATAGCTATCATAGAATGGCTACAATGACGTGTTATGTTTTATGACTTTCACGCAAAACATGCAGAAAAAACAACAAACTTGGTCGACAATTTAAAAAGCTATTATTATAGTTAAAATGCGAGTTATTGTATAATAAAACAATATTACATTTGAGATATAGTCTATATCTACATTATGGAACTTTCCATACACTGGTAGGTTTAATAGTTATGTATGAATAGTATGAATAAGAGCCTATTGAGTAGACCACGGTCAAATGAAATTATGCGGAAATCCGTCAACTTGAAGGTTTTAATTTCTTTAAAGAAAACTTGTTAACGGATTTCAATAATATTTCATGCATTTATTAACAACATATCAAGAAATAATATACTGAAGTTATAAGGTTGTAACTTGATCCGCCATCTTGTAAAAAAATCTTATGTTTATTATAAAGGTTTAAAAAAAAAAGAATAATATGATATGCAAATGATTTATTTGATTTGATACATTGAAAAAATCGCTCATCTGTCAACGCGGAGCGTTTTCCTAGTTAGATGAGCGTAGCGAAGCGGAGTGAATCTCTCCATACAACTCGATCGGCGCTATGTCTGTGTGTGTGTGTGTGTGTGTGTGTGTGTCTGTATGTGCGCTAAATTTTGTTCGTCGCGCACAGGTCAAACGGCTTGACGTATTTGGCTGAAATTTTCGGGCAACGTTTGTGACTACTAAACTCGATGCTGTTAACATAACCAGCAAAATTCGTCAAGATGCCAACCTACAAAAAATTAATAACTGATAAATAAAATTTGTTTATTTATTTAATTATATGAAAACTTACAAACGGATTTAAATAATGTTTCACTTGTAGATTGACATCAACGGTACCAACATTTGAAAAAAGTTTCAAAATTGTAAAATCATCCGCCATGTTATAAAAAAATATTGTTTATTTACTACAATAATTTCTTCATTTTTACAGTGTTCCAGCGATATGATTCGCATTTGCGAACTATTGCAGTTAGATGCACAAAGTAAACACAAAAATACCGTACGCAATCATACCTTTCTCAATATTATTTGGAATCTCAATAGCTGTAATAGAATGGCTACAATGACGTAAGATGCCAACCTACAAAAAATTAACAACTGAAACACATGTTTTGTTATTTATTTAATTATATTAAAACTTACACACCAATATAAATAATTTTTTAAAGATAAGTCTACATCAATAATACCAACACTCGACAACAGTTTCAAAATTGTAGCGTCAACCGCCATGTTATAAACAAACATTGTTTATTTACGGCAGTAATTTTCTTCGTGTTTACAGTGTTCCACCGATATGATTCGCATTTGCGGACCATTGAACTTAGATGCACATAGTATGCTACCGAAATGGCTTACGCAGTCAGACCTTTCTTACTATGTATTTGGAATTTTGATCTCAATCATAGAATGGCTACAATGACGTGTTATATTTAATGACCTTCACGGCAAACATGCAAATGTTAACAAAGAACTTGGTCGACAAATAAAAAATCCTTTATTATGATTTAAAAGCGGGTTATTGTATGAATAATTAATATAACATTTTAGATATAGTCCGTATTTACATTATGGAACTTTCGATACACTGATAGGTTTAATCGTTTATGAATTAGAGCCCATTGAGTAGACCACGGTCGAATGAAATTATGCGGAAATCCATCAACTTGAAGGTTTTAATTTCTTTAAAGAAAACTTCTGAACGGATTTAAATAATATTTCGTGCATTTATTAGCAACATATCAAGAAATAATATATTTAAGTTATAAGGTTGTAACTTGATCCGCCATCTTGTAAGAAAATCATATGTTTAATATAAAGGTATTTTTTTTTTAAAGAGTAATATGATATGCAAATGATTTATTTGATTTGATACATTGAAAAAAATCGCTCATCTGTCAACGCAGAGCGTTTTCCTAGTTGTAGCCATTCTATGACAGCTATCGAAATTCCAAATAATATTGCATAGGTATTGTTACGTACGCTGTGTTTGGTGTATACTATGTGCATCTAACTGCAATAGTCCGCAAATGCGAATCATATCGGTGGAACACTGTAAAAATGAAGAAATTATTGTAGTAAATAAACAATATTTTTTTATAATATGGCGGATGAACTTACAATTTTGAAACCTTTGTCAAGTATTGGTACTGTTGATGTTAATCTACAAGTGAAACATTATTTAAATCCATTAGTAAGTTTTCATTTAATTAAATAAATAAACAAATTTTATTTTTCAGTAATTATTTTTTTGTAGGTTGGCATCTTGACGAATTTTGCTGGTTATGTTAACAGCATCGAGTTTAGTGGTCACAAATGTTGCCCGAAAATTTCAGCCAAATACGTCAAGCCGTTTGACCTGTGCGCGACGAACAAAATTTGGCGCACATACAGACAGACATACATACAGACACACAGACAAAGCGCCGATCGAGTTGTATGGAGAGATTCACTCCGCTTCGCTACGCTCATCTAACAAGATGGCGGATCAAGTTACAACCTTATTACTTAAGTATATTATTTCTTGATTTGTTGCTAAAAAATGCACGATATATTATTTAAATCCGTTAAGAAGTTTTCTTTAAAGAAATTAAAACCTTCAAGTTGATGGATTTCCGCATAATTTCATTCGACCGTGGTCTACTCAATAGGCTCTAATTCATAAACTATTAAACCTATCAGTGTATGGAAAGTTCCATAATGTAGATACAGACTATATCTAAAATGTTATATTAATAATTCATACAATAACCCGCTTTTAAATCATAATAAAAGCTTTTTAATTTGTCGACCAAGTTCGTTGTTTACATTTGTATGTTTGCCGTGAAGGTCATAAAACATAACACGTCATTGTAGCCATTCTATGATAGCTATCAAAATTCCAAATATATAGTGAGAAAGGTCTGACTGCGTAAGCCATTTCGGCAGCATACTATGTGCATCCAACTTTAACGGTCCGCAAATGCGAAGCATATCGGTGGAACACTGTAAAAACGAAGAAAATTACTGCCGTAAATAAACAATATTTGTTTATAACATGGCGGTTAAAGCTACAATTTTGAAACTGTTGTCAAGTGTTGGTACTATTGATGTGGACCTACATATAAAAAATCATTAATATCCTTGTGTAAGTTTTAATTAAAATAAATAAATAACAAAACACGTGTTTCAGTTGTTAATTTTTTGTAGGTTGGCATCTAATGTCATTGTAGCCATTCTATGACAGCTATCGAAATTCCAAATAATAATGCAGAGGTATTGTTACGTACGCTATTTTTGGTGTATACTATGTGCATCTAATTGCAAAAGTCCGCAAATGCGAATCATATCGGCGGAACACTGTACAAATGAAGAAATTATTGTTGTAAATAAACAATATTTTTTCATAACATGGCGGATAAACGTACAATTTTGAATTTATTGTCAATTGTTGGTACTGTTGATATAAACCTACATGTGAAACATTATTTAAATCCGTTTGTAAGTTTTCATTTAATTAAATAAATAAACAAATTTTATTTTTCAGTTATTAATTTTTTGTAGGTTGGCATCTTGACGAATTTTGCTGGTTATGTTAACAGCATCGAGTTTAGTAGTCACAAATGTTGACAGAAATTTTCAGCCAAATACGTCAAGCCGTTTGACCTGTGCGCGACGAACAAAATTTAGCGCACATACATACAGACATACATACATACAGACATACATACACACAGACAAAGCGCCGATCGAGTTGTATGGAGAGATTCACTCCGCTTCGCTACGCTCATCTAATTACGGCCATTGGAAAAGGTGTTAATTCTAAGAAATTGTTCAATCATCAGACTGTATTAGGATTTTCGGTTATGCACGATAAGCCTATAATTGCTTGACAAGAAGTAGTTGAGAACGCAAATGTACAGATGCAATCCAAGTATTGGAGGGAAACATGACACCAAGTAAGCGGAGCGGTGCCTCGTTGGGCGTGACCTGGCTTTGACCAGAGCCAGCGCTCGACTGAAATCAGAACGAAGCGCGCGGAGGTCGGTCGGAGTTGTGGTAGTGGGGGGAAGAGGGGAACACTTCATACGTCACACATAAACATTTACAAGTAATTCCTAGCACAAGTGTTGTTTCAGGGGGGGTTCACCTGTAATGTAATTTGACTGAAGAAGAATAGCAAATCAAATTAGTACCATGGCACTGGGCTATTTCACAAGTAAGAGACCTTTACACAACTTGGGAAATAATATTACATGAAAAAAATATATTTTTTTAAAACAACGCTTATATTTAAATGCACTAAAAAGTAAAAAATAAATTTTCGCCCAACAAATTTTTGCCTCACTAGGAAAATAAAAGCGTTGGGCGCTTTCGGTATTGACGTAGATTGCAGTATTCTGCTGTTTATGCAGGGAAAGCGCCCAACGCTTTTATTTTCCTAGTGAGGCAAAAATTTGTTAGCCGAAAATTTATTTTTTACTTTTTAGTGCATTTAAATATAAGCGTTGTTTTAAACAAAATATATTTTTTTCATGTAATATTATTTTATACTTTTTAGTCTTAAAGAATCTTGCAATCGAATATATATCGAATATCGATTAATTAATTATGATGGTTTACTAAAGTAAATATGACCATTGATTCATGTATTGTCATTAAGAATACGTCTGTGCGCAAACTTTAGCTCAATTCGACGTTCGAAAGTGAGTGTTTTATCGATCCCCATATTAAACATCAATTAATTAATTATGATGGCTTAATGCCTATTTAGTAAATATGACAATTGATTCATGTATTGTCATTAAGAATACGTCTGTGTGAAAACTTTTACCTCGATTTGACGTTGGGAAGTGGGTGAAACATCGATTCCCATATAAAACATTAATAATTTATGCTGAATAAATTGACTGTTTTTAGTAAATATGACAATTGATTCATGTATTGTCATTAAGAATACGTCTGTGTGAAAACTTTCAGCTCAATTCGACGTTCGGAAGTGGGTTAAACATCGATTCCCATATAAAATATTAATTAATTATGATGAAATTAATTGAATATTAAGTAAATATGATAATTGATTCGTGTATTGTCATTAAAATACGTCTGTGTGAAAACTTTTAACTCGATTTGACGTTGGGAAGTGGGTTAAACATCGATTCCCATATAAACTATCAATTAATTAATTATAATCAATTAATTGATTATTGTGTTAATATGACAATTGATTCGTGTATTGTCATTAAGAATACGTCTGTGTGAAAACTTTCAACTCGATTCGACGTTGGGAAGTGGGTTAAACATCGATTTCCATATAAAACATTAATTAATTAATTATGATGAATTAATTGACAATTTAGTAAATATCACAGTTGATTGATGTATTATCATTAGAAATACGTCTGTGTAAAAAATTTCAGCTTGATCGGACATTAAAAAGTAGGTGTCATTTCGATTCAAAGATTCATCGATTTCCATGTAAAACATTAATTAATTAATTATGATGAATTAATGAACAATTTAGTTAATATGACAGTTGATTCATGTATCGTCATCAGAAATACGTCTGTGTAAAAAATTTCAGCTTGATCGGACATCTAGAAGTAGGTGGAATATCGATTCAAAGATTCCGTCCAGACAAACAAGGCAAGTTAATATAAGCGTTGTAAAATTATACTCTGTGTTTCAGGGGCCCTAATGCTCGGCAACTACACTGTGAACCGCACCCCAGACAGCGGACGACCCTTCAGCTTCCGGTTGGGTCGAAGTGGGGGATCCCCGCTACACCTCGCGGCGGACAGCGAAGAGTCTACGGTGCGATGGCTGGCGGTCATCAGCCACTCTATAGAGCGCAACTCTCAGGTATACCTCGCTTGGCTTCTTACATCCAACATGCGGTGCGGGGCGATGGCTCGTTGTCATCAGCCACTCTATAGAGCGCAACTCTCAGGTATACCTCGCTTGGCTTCTTACATTCAACATGCGATGCGATGCGATGGCTCGTTGTCATCAGCCACTCTATAGAGCGCAACTCTCAGGTATACCTCGCTTGGCTTCTTACATTCAACATGCGATGCGATGCGATGGCTCGTTGTCATCAGCCACTCTATAGAGCGCAACTCTCAGGTATACCTCGCTTGGCTTCTTACATTCAACATGCGATGCGATGCGATGGCTCGTTGTCATCAGCCACTCTATAGAGCGCAACTCTCAGGTATACCTCGCTTGGCTTCTTACATTCAACATGCGATGCGATGCGATGGCTCGTTGTCATCAGCCACTCTATAGAGCGCAACTCTCAGGTATACCTCGCTTGGCTTCTTACATTCAACATGCGATGCGATGCGATGGCTCGTTGTCATCAGCCACTCTATAGAGCGCCACTCTCAGGTATACCTCGCTTGGCTTCTTACATTCAACATGCGATGCGATGCGATGGCTCGTTGTCATCAGCCACTCTATAGAGCGCAACTCTCAGGTATACCTCGCTTGGCTTCTTACATTCAACATGCGATGCGATGCGATGGCTCGTTGTCATCAGCCACTCTATAGAGCGCAACTCTCAGGTATACCTCGCTTGGCTTCTTACATTCAACATGCGATGCGGTGCGATGGCTCGTTGTCATCAGCCACTCTATAGAGCGCAACTCTCAGGTATACCTCGCTTGGCTTCTTACATTCAACATGCGATGCGATGCGATGGCTCGTTGTCATCAGCCACTCTATAGAGCGCAACTCTCAGGTATACCTCGCTTGGCTTCTTACATTCAACATGCGGTGCGATGGCTCGTTGTCATCAGCCACTCTATAGAGCGCAACTCTCAGGTATACCTCGCTTGGCTTCTTACATCCAACATGCGGTGCGATGGCTCGTTGTCATCAGCCACTCTAAAGCGCAACTCTCAGGTATACCTCGCTTGGCTTCTTACATTCAACATGCGATGCGGTGCGATGGCTCGTTGTCATCAGCCACTCTATAGAGCGCAACTCTCAGGTATACCTCGCTTGGCTTCTTACATTCAACATGCGGTGCGATGGCTCGTTGTCATCAGCCACTCTATAGAGCGCAACTCTCAGGTATACCTCGCTTGGCTTCTTACATCCAACATGCGGTGCGATGGCTCGTTGTCATCAGCCACTCTATAGAGCGCAACTCTCAGGTATACCTCGCTTGGCTTCTTACATTCAACATGCGATGCGATGGCTCGTTGTCATCAGCCACTCTATAGAGCGCAACTCTCAGGTATACCTCGCTTGGCTTCTTACATCCAACATGCGATGCGATGCGATGGCTCGTTGTCATCAGCCACTCTATAGAGCGCAACTCTCAGGTATACCTCGCTTGGCTTCTTACATCCAACATGCGATGCGATGGCTCGTTGTCATCAGCCACTCTATAGAGCGCAACTCTCAGGTATACCTCGCTTGGCTTCTTACATTCAACATGCGATGCGATGCGCTGGCTCGTTGTCATCAGCCACTCTATAGAGCGCAACTCTCAGGTATACCTCGCTTGGCTTCTTACATTCAACATGCGATGCGATGGCTCGTTGTCATCAGCCACTCTATAGAGCGCAACTCTCAGGTATACCTCGCTTGGCTTCTTACATTCAACATGCGATGCGGTGCGATGGCTCGTTGTCATCAGCCACTCTATAGAGCGCAACTCTCAGGTATACCTCGCTTGGCTTCTTACATTCAACATGCGATGCGGTGCGATGGCTCGTTGTCATCAGCCACTCTATAGAGCGCAACTCTCAGGTATACCTCGCTTGGCTTCTTACATTCAACATGCGGTGCGATGGCTCGTTGTCATCAGCCACTCTATAGAGCGCAACTCTCAGGTATACCTCGCTTGGCTTCTTACATTCAACATGCGATGCGGTGCGATGGCTCGTTGTCATCAGCCACTCTATAGAGCGCAACTCTCAGGTATACCTCGCTTGGCTTCTTACATTCAACATGCGGTGCGGTGCGATGGCTCGTTGTCATCAGCCACTCTATAGGGCGCAACTCTCAGGTATACCTCGCTTGGCTTCTTACATTCAACATGCGATGCGGTGCGATGGCTCGTTGTCATCAGCCACTCTATAGGGCGCAACTCTCAGGTATACCTCGCTTGGCTTCTTACATTCAACATGCGGTGCGATGGCTCGTTGTCATCAGCCACTCTATATAGCGCAACTCTCAGGTATACCTCGCTTGGCTTCTTACATTCAACATGCGATGCGGTGCGATGGCTCGTTGTCATCAGCCACTCTATAGAGCGCAACTCTCAGGTATACCTCGCTTGGCTTCTTACATTCAACATGCGGTGCGATGGCTCGTTGTCATCAGCCACTCTATAGAGCGCAACTCTCAGGTATACCTCGCTTGGCTTCTTACATTCAACATGCGGTGCGATGCGATGGCTCGTTGTCATCAGCCACTCTATAGAGCGCAACTCTCAGGTATACCTCGCTTGGCTTCTTACATTCAACATGCGGTGCGATGCGATGGCTCGTTGTCATCAGCCACTCTATAGAGCGCAACTCTCAGGTATACCTCGCTTGGCTTCTTACATTCAACATGCGATGCGGTGCGATGGCTCGTTGTCATCAGCCACTCTATAGAGCGCAACTCTCAGGTATACCTCGCTTGGCTTCTTACATTCAACATGCGGTGCGATGGCTCGTTGTCATCAGCCACACTATAGAGCGCAACTCTCAGGTATACCTCGCTTGGCTTCTTACATTCAACATGCGATGCGATGCGATGGCTCGTTGTCATCAGCCACTCTATAGAGCGCAACTCTCAGGTATACCTCGCTTGGCTTCTTACATTCAACATGCGATGCGATGCGATGGCTCGTTGTCATCAGCCACTCTATAGAGCGCAACTCTCAGGTATACCTCGCTTGGCTTCTTACATCCAACATGCGATGCGATGGCTCGTTGTCATCAGCCACTCTATAGAGCGCAACTCTCAGGTATACCTCGCTTGGCTTCTTACATTCAACATGCGGTGCGATGCGATGGCTCGTTGTCATCAGCCACTCTATAGAGCGCAACTCTCAGGTATACCTCGCTTGGCTTCTTACATTCAACATGCGGTGCGATGCGATGGCTCGTTGTCATCAGCCACTCTATAGAGCGCAACTCTCAGGTATACCTTGCTTGGCTTCTTACATTCAACATGCGATGCGGTGCGATGGCTCGTTGTCATCAGCCACTCTATAGAGCGCAACTGTCAGGTATACCTCGCTTGGCTTCTTACATTCAACATGCGATGCGGTGCGATGGCTCGTTGTCATCAGCCACTCTATAGAGCGCAACTCTCAGGTATACCTCGCTTGGCTTCTTACATCCAACATGCGATGCGATGGCTCGTTGTCATCAGCCACTCTATAGAGCGCAACTCTCAGGTATACCTCGCTTGGCTTCTTACATCCAACATGCGGTGCGATGGCTCGTTGTCATCAGCCACTCTATAGAGCGCAACTCTCAGGTATACCTCGCTTGGCTTCTTACATTCAACATGCGATGCGGTGCGATGGCTCGTTGTCATCAGCCACTCTATAGAGCGCAACTCTCAGGTATACCTCGCTTGGCTTCTTACATTCAACATGCGGTGCGATGGCTCGTTGTCATCAGCCACTCTATAGAGCGCAACTCTCAGGTATACCTCGCTTGGCTTCTTACATTCAACATGCGGTGCGATGGCTCGTTGTCATCAGCCACTCTATAGAGCGCAACTCTCAGGTATACCTCGCTTGGCTTCTTACATCCAACATGCGATGCGATGGCTCGTTGTCATCAGCCACTCTATAGAGCGCAACTCTCAGGTATACCTCGCTTGGCTTCTTACATCCAACATGCGATGCGGTGCGATGGCTCGTTGTCATCAGCCACTCTATAGAGCGCAACTCTCAGGTATACCTCGCTTGGCTTCTTACATTCAACATGCGGTGCGATGCGATGGCTCGTTGTCATCAGCCACTCTATAGAGCGCAACTCTCAGGTATACCTCGCTTGGCTTCTTACATTCAACATGCGATGCGATGCGATGGCTCGTTGTCATCAGCCACTCTATAGAGCGCATCTCTCAGGTATACCTCGCTTGGCTTCTTACATTCAACATGCGGTGCGGTGCGATGGCTCGTTGTCATCAGCCACTCTATAGAGCGCAACTCTCAGGTATACCTCGCTTGGCTTCTTACATTCAACATGCGATGCGGTGCGATGGCTCGTTGTCATCAGCCACTCTATAGAGCGCCACTCTCAGGTATACCTCGCTTGGCTTCTTACATTCAACATGCGGTGCGATGCGATGGCTCGTTGTCATCAGCCACTCTATAGAGCGCAACTCTCAGGTATACCTCGCTTGGCCTCTTACATTCAACATGCGATGCGGTGCGATGGCTCGTTGTCATCAGCCACTCTATAGAGCGCAACTCTCAGGTATACCTCGCTTGGCCTCTTACATTCAACATGCGATGCGATGCGATGGCTCGTTGTCATCAGCCACTCTATAGAGCGCAACTCTCAGGTATACCTCGCTTGGCTTCTTACATTCAACATGCGATGCGGTGCGATGGCTCGTTGTCATCAGCCACTCTATAGAGCGCAACTCTCAGGTATACCTCGCTTGGCTTCTTACATTCAACATGCGATGCGGTGCGATGGCTCGTTGTCATCAGCCACTCTATAGAGCGCAACTCTCAGGTATACCTCGCTTGGCCTCTTACATTCAACATGCGGTGCGATGGCTCGTTGTCATCAGCCACTCTATAGAGCGCAACTCTCAGGTATACCTCGCTTGGCTTCTTACATTCAACATGCGATGCGGTGCGATGGCTCGTTGTCATCAGCCACTCTATAGAGCGCAACTCTCAGGTATACCTCGCTTGGCTTCTTACATTCAACATGCGATGCGGTGCGATGGCTCGTTGTCATCAGCCACTCTATAGAGCGCAACTCTCAGGTATACCTCGCTTGGCTTCTTACATTCAACATGCGATGCGGTGCGATGGCTCGTTGTCATCAGCCACTCTATAGAGCGCAACTCTCAGGTATACCTCGCTTGGCCTCTTACATTCAACATGCGGTGCGATGGCTCGTTGTCATCAGCCACTCTATAGAGCGCAACTCTCAGGTATACCTCGCTTGGCTTCTTACATTCAACATGCGATGCGGTGCGATGGCTCGTTGTCATCAGCCACTCTATAGAGCGCAACTCTCAGGTATACCTCGCTTGGCTTCTTACATTCAACATGCGGTGCGGTGCGATGGCTCGTTGTCATCAGCCACTCTATAGAGCGCAACTCTCAGGTATACCTCGCTTGGCTTCTTACATTCAACATGCGATGCGGTGCGATGGCTCGTTGTCATCAGCCACTCTATAGAGCGCCACTCTCAGGTATACCTCGCTTGGCTTCTTACATTCAACATGCGGTGCGATGCGATGGCTCGTTGTCATCAGCCACTCTATAGAGCGCAACTCTCAGGTATACCTCGCTTGGCCTCTTACATTCAACATGCGGTGCGATGGCTCGTTGTCATCAGCCACTCTATAGAGCGCAACTCTCAGGTATACCTCGCTTGGCTTCTTACATTCAACATGCGATGCGGTGCGATGGCTCGTTGTCATCAGCCACTCTATAGAGCGCAACTCTCAGGTATACCTCGCTTGGCTTCTTACATTCAACATGCGATGCGGTGCGATGGCTCGTTGTCATCAGCCACTCTATAGAGCGCAACTCTCAGGTATACCTCGCTTGGCTTCTTACATTCAACATGCGATGCGGTGCGATGGCTCGTTGTCATCAGCCACTCTATAGAGCGCAACTCTCAGGTATACCTCGCTTGGCCTCTTACATTCAACATGCGGTGCGATGGCTCGTTGTCATCAGCCACTCTATAGAGCGCAACTCTCAGGTATACCTCGCTTGGCTTCTTACATTCAACATGCGGTGCGGTGCGATGGCTCGTTGTCATCAGCCACTCTATAGAGCGCAACTCTCAGGTATACCTCGCTTGGCTTCTTACATTCAACATGCGATGCGGTGCGATGGCTCGTTGTCATCAGCCACTCTATAGAGCGCAACTCTCAGGTATACCTCGCTTGGCTTCTTACATTCAACATGCTGTGCGATGGCTCGTTGTCATCAGCCACTCTATAGAGCGCAACTCTCAGGTATACCTCGCTTGGCTTCTTACATTCAACATGCGGTGCGGTGCGATGGCTCGTTGTCATCAGCCACTCTATAGAGCGCAACTCTCAGGTATACCTCGCTTGGCCTCTTACATCCAACATGCGGTGCGATGGCTCGTTGTCATCAGCCACTCTATAGAGCGCAACTCTCAGGTATACCTCGCTTGGCTTCTTACATTCAACATGCGGTGCGATGCGATGGCTCGTTGTCATCAGCTACTCTATAGAGCGCAACTCTCAGGTATACCTCGCTTGGCTTCTTACATTCAACATGCGGTGCGGTGCGATGGCTCGTTGTCATCAGCTACTCTATAGAGCGCAACTCTCAGGTATACCTCGCTTGGCTTCTTACATTCAACATGCGATGCGGTGCGATGGCTCGTTGTCATCAGCCACTCTATAGAGCGCAACTCTCAGGTATACCTCGCTTGGCTTCTTACATCCAACATGCGATGCGATGGCTCGTTGTCATCAGCCACTCTATAGAGCGCAACTCTCAGGTATACCTCGCTTGGCTTCTTACATTCAACATGCGATGCGGTGCGATGGCTCGTTGTCATCAGCCACTCTATAGAGCGCAACTCTCAGGTATACCTCGCTTGGCTTCTTACATTCAACATGCGGTGCGATGCGATGGCTCGTTGTCATCAGCTACTCTATAGAGCGCAACTCTCAGGTATACCTCGCTTGGCTTCTTACATCCAACATGCGGTGCGATGCGGTGGCTCGTTGTCATCAGCCACTCTATAGAGCGCAACTCTCAGGTATACCTCGCTTGGCTTCTTACATCCAACATGCGGTGCGGTGCGATGGCTCGTTGTCATCAGCCACTCTATAGAGCGCAACTCTCAGGTATACCTCGCTTGGCTTCTTACATCCAACATGCGATGCGATGCGATGGCTCGTTGTCATCAGCCACTCTATAGAGCGCAACTCTCAGGTATACCTCGCTTGGCTTCTTACATTCAACATGCGGTGCGATGCGATGGCTCGTTGTCATCAGCTACTCTATAGAGCGCCACTCTCAGGTATACCTCGCTTGGCCTCTTACATTCAACATGCGGTGCGATGCGATGGCTCGTTGTCATCAGCCACTCTATAGAGCGCAACTCTCAGGTATACCTCGCTTGGCTTCTTACATTCAACATGCTGTGCGATGGCTCGTTGTCATCAGCCACTCTATAGAGCGCAACTCTCAGGTATACCTCGCTTGGCTTCTTACATTCAACATGCGGTGCGATGCGATGGCTCGTTGTCATCAGCCACTCTATAGAGCGCAACTCTCAGGTATACCTCGCTTGGCTTCTTACATTTAACATGCGGTGCGATGGCTCGTTGTCATCAGCCACTCTATAGAGCGCAACTCTCAGGTATACCTCGCTTGGCTTCTTACATTCAACATGCGATGCGGTGCGATGGCTCGTTGTCATCAGCCACTCTATAGAGCGCAACTCTCAGGTATACCTCGCTTGGCTTCTTACATTCAACATGCGATGCGGTGCGATGGCTCGTTGTCATCAGCCACTCTATAGAGCGCAACTCTCAGGTATACTTCGCTTGGCTTCATACATCCAACATGCGATGCGATGCGATGGCTCGTTGTCATCAGCCACTCTATAGAGCGCAACTCTCAGGTATACCTCGCTTGGCTTCATACATCCAGCATGCGATGCGGTGCGATGGCTCGTTGTCATCAGCCACTCTATAGAGCGCAACTCTCAGGTACACCTCGCTTGGCTTCTTACATTCAACATGCGATGCGGTGCGATGGCTCGTTGTCATCAGCCACTCTATAGAGCGCAACTCTCAGGTATACCTCGCTTGGCTTCTTACATTCAACATGCGATGCGATGCGATGGCTCGTTGTCATCAGCCACTCTATAGAGCGCAACTCTCAGGTATACCTCGCTTGGCTTCTTACATTCAACATGCGGTGCGGTGCGATGGCTCGTTGTCATCAGCCACTCTATAGAGCGCAACTCTCAGGTACCTCGCTTGGCTTCTTACATTCAACATGCGATGCGATGCGATGGCTCGTTGTCATCAGCCACACTATAGAGCGCAACTCTCAGGTATACCTCGCTTGGCTTCTTACATTCAACATGCGATGCGATGCGATGGCTCGTTGTCATCAGCCACTCTATAGAGCGCAACTCTCAGGTATACCTCGCTTGGCTTCTTACATTCAACATGCGATGCGATGCGATGGCTCGTTGTCATCAGCCACTCTATAGAGCGCAACTCTCAGGTATACCTCGCTTGGCTTCTTACATTCAACATGCGGTGCGATGCGATGGCTCGTTGTCATCAGCCACTCTATAGAGCGCAACTCTCAGGTATACCTCGCTTGGCTTCTTACATTCAACATGCGGTGCGATGCGATGGCTCGTTGTCATCAGCCACTCTATAGAGCGCAACTCTCAGGTATACCTCGCTTGGCTTCTTACATTCAACATGCGGTGCGATGCGATGGCTCGTTGTCATCAGCCACTCTATAGAGCGCAACTCTCAGGTATACCTCGCTTGGCTTCTTACATTCAACATGCGATGCGATGCGATGGCTCGTTGTCATCAGCCACTCTATAGAGCGCCACTCTCAGGTATACTTCGCTTGGCTTCTTACATTCAACATCATACTCGGTTAGGGTGTTGGTGTTACAAGTGTGGAATATGGAATGTTGCTCATAAGGAAGCGCTGGAATCTGAGATTTGGTTTTTATCGAAATATTCAGTCTTTGAAGAGTGATAGGGGTCGAATGTTATTTAGTAGGCAACTATTTTTAACGATGGCCTAGGCCTGGCTAGCTTAGCATTATAGCTTGTTTGAAACTAATTATATTGTGACGGCTGTATACGTCATTTATACAATAATCATTGTAAGATTATAAATCACGAAAACTTACTTTTCAACCAGTGTTTTCTAGTAGGTTGTAATCGCTGACGAAAAATCGGAAGGCTTTCAAAATGCTATCTAGCTATCTTACATATTTTTTACAGCAGTACAATAGTATAAGTTACATATTCTTGTGTAGAAAGAAGTTTTGAATATATTTTTAACAGTCGTTGATGCTAAATTACGTATTTAATTTTGTCTGAAAATTTATTTTGAACAAGTGTTATGTATTGCTATAAGGTATGTTTCTTGTGTTTTAAGTTACAGTTGTCCTTCCTATTCACGTTCGAAGGTCAATAGAATCCTAGCCCTACTCATAACACATCTCAAAGAGATGCAGGCCTGGTATTACGATCTCAGGATAAGGTTCTTAGCCCTACTCATAACACATCTCAAAGAGATGCAGGCCTGGTATTACGATCTCAGGATAAGGTTCCTAGCCCTACTCATAACACATCTCAAAGAGATGCAGGCCTGGTATTACGATCTCAGGATAAGGTTCCTAGCCCTACTCATAACACATCTCAAAGAGATGCAGGCCTGGTATTACGATCTCAGGATAAGGTTCCTAGCCCTACTCATAACACATCTCAAAGAGATGCAGGCCTGGTATTACGATCTCAGGATAAGGTTCCTAGCCCTACTCATAACACTGGAACACATCTCAAAGAGATGCAGGCCCGGTATTACGCTCTCAGGATAAGGTTATAGATAAAGTTATCCTCGGGATAAGCAGCATTTTACTGATTGTGAGTAATGGTTACCATGGTGAAAACAAGGTATCGCAAGCATGAATGGTTCTACCGAGATCGTATATCGGTGGGTTATCGCTAAACCTCATTCCCAACTACAACTTGTATGAGTATTTACAACATGTATCAAGATTCCATCCTCACCATGCCCAGGTTCACCAGGTAGAAGTTGTTGCAAATTGATTGGCGTCATTTTTGTGGCAAAGGTGGTAGTTGTTTTACAATTCAGTTACTTATCACACAATTTAATTTGAAATTATGTTTTATTCTTATTGTGTATTGATCAACTGCTGTATTAACAGTACAGTACCACAAGGCGCTGTATTACTCACATGTTCGCGTTATTACTCATTTGTTCGCTTCCAAACTCGTAGCATGCGCTATTTAGATCTACTACATATATTGTGCAGTTACCATGGCGTTTGTATCCTGTGTGTATCTAGGTGGACGAGTGGCTGGATGTCAGCAAACGCCTTCTAAAGTTGTCTTCCAGCTCGGTACAACAGCCGGACTGTTTCGGGCACCTCATGAAACTCGGCCGCAAGTGGAAGGGATGGAAGAGGCGATATTGCGTACTGAAGGATGCCTGTCTCTTCTTTTACCAGGAGGCCACATCAGACAGTGCACTAGGTAGGGAACACCTACAAAATAAGTCCCGAATCCTAAGACAAGAACAGAGAACGGTTAACCGTATATTATAATGTTATAAAGGGTTATATGTTACATAATGGTTTGACCAACGTCAACTGAATCCTGTTGAATTTTATCTCTTGAATTATTGCTCAGTGTTTAATTTAATTAAAAGTTGTTTAAAATGCTATCTGATGGTTAGGTAGCATGCTACCTGATGGTAAAATGCTACTTGATGGTGACCTGATGGTTGTGAATGAGCCTTTATCTGAGTACGAACGTTGTAGTTCACATTTGAAAGTGCAAATCATGCTTAATTAAAAACAATTATGAATGCTTAGTTATAAATGTATTCTAATGCAGATTGTACTATGCGATTTTCTTCAGTATTGTCGTGCTGATTTTTAGTAACGATAAGATTAGAAGATATCCATGTAAAGGAGAGGAACATGGGTGTACGAAAGAACAACGAAACGGTTTAATGGAATGAACGTAAAACTAAGACAAATTAGAGGAGTGATAGCAGTACAAAATAAATATACCAGCAACGAAAGAATGATCAGGAAATGTCTATTTGGTTGTGACTGAGATACTGTTGAGTTTCTGATTGTAACTATAAAGATAGGCCTACTTGAACAATATATGGTACTGTATATGTTTTATTGATAAAGTAAGATCGATGTCATTTATATTAGGGTGTGTAGGTTGTTCTTCTGTATAAAGGTGCTTTGACTATAGAGACCGATCCACTTCATCACATAGAGATACTCTGTAGTAAGAACTGATTGAAAACGATGATATTTTTAAAGTTTTTGATAAAATACATGGTTTGTATTACGTGGCTACATCCCGTTATGCCAAAGACTTTAATGCCAAAACCGTTTTTTTAGCAGTTAATGCCAAATCATTTAATGCCAATATTTATACCTGGACACAAAGTCCATGTTCACCTACAATATTGCATGTGATCGGGAGTATAACTCCACTTAGCTAGTTACTGCTTTCACACAAGCTGCAACATCTCAGCGGAGACTTCGTATTTTCTATCCTGTTACTGGTAATGATATTAAAAAAAAAAAAAAATTTTGTCATATTAAGTTTTGCCATAAAACGTACGGTTGTGAAGATAAATTGGAAAAACCTCTTGAGGGTGGCCATTTTGTTTTGTATGTTTAACTTGTAAACGCATATTATTGGAGCTTGGCACCATCCAAATTATTATTCTTCAAGTTAAAACGAAGAAATAAGTGTATCTTTCTTACGAAGTAGTACAATATTATGATTGTCAATACTTCGATGCATTACACTTGCGTTTAGCGGGCGCACAAAAGCCGTGGCGCATTTACCAATCGCTGCAAGATAAAATTATGAGAAAAATTCACTGAAAGGTAACACTCTGACATATCTATGCGATTATATGCATATGTTTGTAATATGTTGTTGCTATTATATAGTTTTGTTCCATGGTTTTATATATTGAAAATCTTTAGCGCTATGTACCGTATACATGAATAATTCTTACAAGAAAATATTTGGCAATTGCACACAAATATATTTTATCGTAATCATTTTCGTTGTCGGACCAACCATTTGGTCGTAATTGAGCGATATTCAATGCAATGCGTCGTTAAAATTGGGGGCGCCGCCCCCGCCCCCAGTCGCGGATATCGCTCTGGCACCGAAGTGCGCCAAATACTGTGAGACCTCACGAACACATTGGTATATGGTGCCATACTCTTGCCTCGAAATTGCACAGGATTCCATTTGATGCTGGACTATTGCTTATGATATGGTAACTAAATGTAAACAGAGAAACATTGATTGATGAAAATATTCCTGAAAGAACGTATCGGTTTGTCGCAAATATTTCGGAAACCAATTGTAACATTACTCACTGGCAGTCGTGCAAGTGACTTGCATTATAGAATTATTCTATTACTTTGTTTCAATTGTGTTTTAAAATGTTACCTTTTAACACTATAAGCAGCACTTTACTTAGAGTTGGAGGAGTTATTGTCAGAATGAAAGTCCGTGTCTTGGCGTCAGAGTATCCACCTATTATTTAGTTCATCGTATGTTGTGAAGGTGTTAGTCTTGTAGAAGTAAACTTCCCATTTTAAAGCACAGAGGCTTGAACCAAAGCATTTTCTTCATTGTTCTTGATTTTGTTTGTACACATAGTGTAAAACCCTAATTTGTGGTGTTGCAGGTATGGTTTGTCTTCATGGCTATCGGGTGCAGAACTCCAGTGCTGGTGGAAAGAGATTTGCGTTCGAAGTCATCCCTCCAGAAGCAAAACAGCGACATTTCTACTTCCACACAGACTCAGACATGGAGAAGAAGAGGTATGTACCGGTCATTTATGTATATTTATAAAGATGGAACATCGTGCATCGTGCATAGCCAGAGCGACAGTCGGCCCTAGCTCTTCATTTAAAGAAGTTACTGGCGTCGGAGAGGTAACAAGCTGAAATTTTCAGTAACTATACCAGATAGTTCCATGGTAATCTGGTAGAAAGTTTTCACAAAAAAGCATGTCGGAACACTGTCAAAAAAAATATTGAAGACGCAAGTTTGTTTTTTTTTAGATTTTTTTCGTTTCTACGAATACTTTGGTCTTAACAACCCCATTGACCCAATTTTTATTTATAAATGTGTATAAAGTGTATGTCTAACAATATTGATAGTAAAAACCACAGTTATTTGAATTTTCATGTATGATACATTAGAAAAATGGCGGAAAAAACATAAACAAATTTCATTGCACTGTTTCAAACTCGATCAAAAGCTACAGAAAAAATCTAAAAAAATTATGAGTTTTACCACAAGATAGATCAACTCGTTGGCTACAGAACTGTGTCTTTCAGTTTTCGTTTACGTAAACTTCGTAGCATAGATTATCGCGTTGTTTGAAATGTTGTATTATCCAGCGCGCTCGGGGCGGCTGCGCGCTTACGGCGCAGTATCACAGATACAGCCCGTGCTATTGCAAGCGATTTTCGACCGCTTTGACCTACCATAGTCGTGAACAATCACAGTCACACATACGACCACATCCAAAGTATGTTTAGAGGGTATCATCGGCCCCCTTATCATTTATGGTTAATTATTGCTTCATACACATTTATTTCCTAGGTTATTAGATTAAAATACATTGTTATATGCGATTGTATATTATAATAATCAATCATAGTTATGTTTGTATTTCTAGGCGTAATCGCAAATAAAGGTACGTACGTATGTCCTATACCTACTCTCACATATTTACCTCCTTGGTGTTTTTTATCACGATGACATTGAACGTATTGTACTTTCATTCAACAATGATTAAATATATATAATTGGGAAGGCTTTCACGGACGAGAAATGTATTAAATACGATCCATTCTTGGGTTCAATCCACGTCAAAATGCTAAATCAATCAAACTAAATAAAAATGATTAATTAAATGTTTTTTATTTTTAAAGTTGACGTTAACATACGTTTCCTTAAACGTTCGATGTATCCGACGAAACGTATATATAATATATAGAAATAAAAAACATGTAATTAATTGTTTTTATTATATTTAATTGATTAAGCATTTTCGACGCGGATTGAACCAAAGGATGGCTCATACATATGTATATATATATATATCAAAGACTACCTTCGGCTTGGAAACCGATTGGGGCTACCCTTAAAGTCCAGCAGGTGTTTCCAGCCACCAATCAGCCTGTTGCTGATCATTGTAATAGAAGCCAAAGAGTTGCTGCAGTATCTCAAGGGGGACCCATAACTAGGAGTAAATCCAAACACCTTGCTAAGCTACCCAGTGATGTTTCGCTGTGGCAGTGATTTTGATTTTGTATGTATGGCTGTTGTGGTTTTCTATTTGTTATTGTATATCTTGAAACAGACGACACTACACGTCGTCGAAAAGTTGACATTTATTTTTTGAAAATATACGTTGGATTGGTTTACCGTTGAAAATATTTTCGTACCTCATATAAATATATATACACCTATTACAGACAGGTTGATATTGAGTACACAGATCTTATACAAAATAATAGTCGAACTAAAAAATGATTTAGATGGCTCAGTGGTAAGACGCGTGGCTCTAATTCGGAAGGTCACCTGTTCGATACCTGTCCCTGGTAGTCCTGATTGAAGTTTTTCCGAGGTTTTCCTGTCACAAGGCGAATGCTGCGACTGAGTCATACTATCAGCTGTTGGATATTCCTCCCTAAATATTCCAAATACTGCAACGTGGTTAGTCACCCTAGCAGGTAATTCCTATGAGAAATTATTATAATTACCATTGTGTTACCTATTGCATTTACAAAAGCGCCAATAAATCGATATCGAACCGCAAATAATCGATTTACATTTATTTGTTGAAGTAGCAGTTATTTTATTGTAGTCTTATGACGTCTTCTTTAAAAAAATTTAAGCCAAAATCAGCGGCTTGATCATAGCATGACTTTTCTCCTAATTTAATTGCCCTTGAATACTTGTTTCATTAATGTAGTTCAGGTAACAATGTGTTCAGGTACTGATGTGGTTCAGGTCTGTGGTACCTGGCATTTACCGCGAAGAGATCTACACTGTACGTTAGTCTTGACCTAATAGTGTCATCATTGCGCTTTTCTGCGACAGTTAAAACATTTTTTCTTAACTAAATCAGGCTTCATATTGATGTCAGAAAATGTGTGGTCCTTCTTATGTTTGTCCTGAATTTCACTGCAGAGAAGACAGTGGACATTCCAATCAAACTGTGCACTTTCTACACGCAATGCGCGTTTTGACGGGGTTGGAATATCGTCATCATTCTCCGCACTTTTTCGCTTGGTGGCAATTCATCTTTTGCTGACATATGCGCTCCTCCTACTCACTCTATGAAATTTATGAGTGATTGGATCATCTCGTTCACGGCAAGCTGATACAATTGTTTCCAAACCTTTGGCAGTTAAAACCGCAGTCAAATAATCTGGCAATAACGGTCCATTTTCCCGTTGCAAAACACACACACTATTTTACTCGTCGTTTTGAGATTGGTGTTTGAGGTTGACGGGCCACAATCATCATCAGTTAAAATGAAAACCAAAAGTAGTTACTATACACTATATAGTCTCTTAAAACACAACCAACTGTGGCTTAAAATGTCATACCATCATATACCTTACCTATTTTAAGTTAAAGTAGTCTTTCTTCAGGAAGGCCTATAATTATGTATTCAGACTATTTACAACTACTAGCGATTGTACGAAAGTACGTAGAAACTAAACGAAAATCACAATTAAACTTATTGTTGTGTGCAGTCCGTGCTGAACACTTTAACAATGCACTAAACGAGCCATTACATTTACCCATTGCACTTATAATAACTCTAATTTAAATTTACACTTGCACTTGGCACACGAGATTCGTTTTGAATTGAACAAACGCAAACGGAAAAAATAATGATCTATATAGAAAGGTAAATTCACGTGGTATTGTGCAGCACCCTAATTAGGCCCGTACCCCCACTCCACTCCCCCCCCCCCACCCCCCTCTAATAAAATTTTTTGATCACTTTACTTTTCATTTATTAAAGTAAGCAGTGGACTCTTTGGCCGTTGTCCGCAAATTGTATCATCGGCACCACAGATAATAAATTCACTGGGTGATAATTAGTTATCTGTGGTCGGCACATTATACGTCAAACAAGCTATAGTTACACAAGAAATCTTTTCTGTGTGCACGTGTGACACATCAGTCAAGCTAAAAGGGTCATATACTTATAAATTATACTGGATAAATGCGTGTGTGCATTCACACTGTTCTGTGCAAAACAACCGAAATACCTGTAGTTCGAATGAAGTACGAAATCGTAAATTTCATTTTAAGCAGAAAGCAATAGAATGAAAGGTATAAGTGGTAGAAGAGTTTCCACCTTCTAAACATGCTATCAGTAGTATTTTGTTGTGTGTTGATTTACATGTGTTAAAAGGGATTGGTAATACTTGTGTGAAGTCATGGTGGTCGAGATTCGCTTGCATTAGCGCATATAGCTTATGTGCATACTGTGCCTTACGCGCAGCCGGCCGAGGCGGCGCTACGGCGCATTGATTCTTGCGTTGTTTGAGAGACTGTATTGCGCATACAGTCTCTCAAACAACGCAAGAATCAATGCGACGAAGTTTACGTAAACGAAAACTGAAAGACACAGTTTTTTAGCTAATGAATAGGCCTATCTACTGGTGTAATTAATTATTTTCTTATTTTTTGTTTGTAGCTTGTGATCGAGTTGGAAATCGGGCGAAACGATTTTTTTCAATTTTTTTGCAAATTATTTAATATATTATGGATAAAGTAATGAAAATATTAACTCATTTGAATTAACATGGATAGACATTAGGTGCATACACATTCTGAGTGGTAAATCAGGCATATAAGTGTGTAACTTCCAAAGTTATTACAGAAAACATGCATCAGCCTAAAAAATCAAAATTTGGTGTTTGATAATTTTTTTGATGGTGTTCCGACACGGTTTTTTGTGAAAACTTTGTACAGAAGTATCATGAAACTGTTTAGAACATATTCTGAAAATTTCAGCTTGTTATCTTTCCGACGCCACAAAAGTACTCCAAACGGCTTCCTTCGCTTCGGCTAGCAGTACTATGGCTGTTGTACTCAAAACGCTTTATAAATATACTTACTAGAGGTATCAATGCACATGATCGTAACAAACTGTGAACATGTCGCAAGACAATGGAACATTGAAAAACCCTCCAACGTATCGAACACATTATTTGAAATTTTTTAAATTTTTACACAAAGAAAATAATTATGATATTTTTCTTCACAGGTGGCTGGCAGCTCTTGAATATTCCATAGACCGCTGGATAAAGGTTGGATGACGTAAGTGTTTGGGGTGCTCCCACAAAGCCATTAAAAAGACGGACCAAAGCGCAGTATCGTGAAACTGCTAAGCGAACTGAATCCCTTATCACTTTTAAGCTGATTGCAAACAAACCACATCGAGCCAACTAACTAAACGAACACGAAACAACAGCCGACTAAATGTATAAAACGTATGTTAATGATAGTATTAGATTAGCAGACAGAAACTGCCATTACAGTAAATTATTCATGCAATGTGTAGATATTGTAAATATGTTGAACATAATTTCGTGTTACACTACACACGAATTCACTCAACATATGATAGATAATTTGTTGATAAATGTAACAAAAATGATCAAATTAGAGTGATTTTTCCAAAATACCATCTCCAAATGAGATATAATGTTGACGCACAACTTAATTCTTAGCTGACAGTTTACACTAATGAGCAGAAGTCTACAAGAAAATGTGAGTACTAGTCTTTTGCATTTATCAGTTAAATTAAAATGATAACACCACTGGCTTCAGTAGATTCATATTTCCTTGTAACTTCTGCTGTCCAGTGTACTTTGGATGAAGAGTATGTCATAGTGTTCACAATAAAGCTGGACTTAAAATAATATATTGAACTGTTGAGAATGAAATTCATTGGGAAATGTGTCCTGAATCAGTTTATCTGTATGTGAATGTGTTTTTTTTTTTTTTTTTTTTTTTGATAAATAATAAGCAACATAGTTTTAACATTATATAATTGTTATTGTTAAAATGAAACCTAAATATGAAACAATGTATAGTTTTAAAAGAGTGAGATTTAAAAATGAAAACTAAGAGCTTCCTTCCGAAGAAAAAATGATCAAAACTAGAAATGAACATGATTATCAAAACATATGCCTGTAACAAATAACTTTCTATAGTTTTTGTCTAGGAAGGAAAATAGTGATTTCTAATAAAAAGCTCAAATAAAAACCACAAAGACTTGAGGTAATAAAGCGGGTTGAACATAAATCTAAAACCAAACACCTAAAATAAAACTACATGGCGTTTATTAAACCCGTTTTGTTGTTCACTTTTACCACATTCCCTCCCTGCTACATCATACCATTGTGCTGCAGGGTAATATTGCATTCCTCTCCCATAAATGTATATGAAGTATTTTATTTTATCATGATAATATACGTATTGTAGTCTATTCAACTATGGGATAGGATGTTTAATGAAAACAATGTAATTGTTATTTTATTCGTACCGCTCATTCCAAAATGTTATCACTTACTGAAATAATTCATATATATTATATCGTGTTAAATATTTTATGGTTATCTTTATTTGCGTCTACAATCTACATAATGCAAAAAATCGCATTGTCACCTACATTTCAGATTGATACGGATGTTTTCTATAATATTTCTACTATGTGAATGGTTTATGAAATATTTCAAGAAAGCAATGTCATTGCTATCGGCAGTTTAACGATCATTCAAAATAATTACTTCACAAAATAATTACTATACACAATAAGCAAGGGTGTATTTTATTTTATCACCAGATGCGTTGTAAAAACTATATTGTACTTATTCAATGCATCTTGATACAACATCTTTATTTTAATTGAGAATACGTTACTTACTCCTGCCTCGAATGAAGCAGAAAGTTATCAAACGCGCAATAATATCTTTAACTTTATGATTCTAACAAATATTAATTAACATACAAAATGATAGAATATAATGTTCTCAAATGTATAAACAACTGTGAACCGACTTTCTATCAAGCTCCACATCGTATAATATGGTTCCAGATAAAAAAAATATTTAATTATTTATTTATGAATTGGCCCCATACAGCATTTTGTGCCATTTAAATAGTGACCAGTATAACGACGGATGATTAACAACGATGCATGATGATGAAGAAGAGAGGAGGGAAAGCCTGGTACTGGCACGTAGCTTACTCATGTCGAAAAGTACCAAGGGGACCATCAGCTTTACGTCTCATCCAAAAGGACGATGTAAATTTGAGCAGTCATATAGGTTCCTCCACTAACCTGGACTGCCGAGCAGTTGTCGAGAAGAAAGAAGCTGTTACACGAGCTTTCGAACCCTCCAATCTGCTCTACCCTTATGAAAAAGTACTATGAAAATTCATAGTTTGAAAGGAAAACTACAACAATTCCATAGTTTATTTACAAAACTATAAGATATCCAGAGTTTTGTAAATAAAATTGAGAAATTGTAAAGTTTTCCTAAATAACTTTATGCATTACATAGTTTTTATTAAAACACTATGCAAATTTCATAGTTTCTACAAAAAACCTATACAGGTTTCATAGTCATTATAAAAAAACTATGCAGGTTTTATAGTTTGTTAATAGTAACTACCAGAATTTTATAGTTTAAAAAATAACTGTAATTTAGGCTGATAATTTTTTTAGATAACTATAGGACAGTCATAGTTAGCGAAATACTTTTTTATATTTCATAGTTTTCTATGAAAAACTATAGGCTTCCTAAAAAATTTAGAATATTAACTACACTTAGGTTGGAATTCATAGTCGGCCCCTACACCTAGGGGCGCCCATTGTTACCAAGGTAACAATTGTTTGCATGTTATTTCCCATAAACAAAACAAATCCATAGCAACAATGGGTGCCCCTAGGTGTAGGGGCCGACTATGAATTCCAACCTTAGAGTTCCTCATAGTTGTTATTTACTTAGATTATTGCACAGTTATCCAACATATGAAAGAATGTTATAGTTTTTATGGAAAACTCTACTTTTTCATAGTTTTGATATATAACAAATTGATAGTTTTCAAAAATAACTATAACATTTATAATGTTATGACTGAGGAACCATGAAAATTATAAAGCTTTGGTAAAGTTTTCTCAAAGAAACTACCAAGTAGTAGTTTTAGGGCACTTAAAACAGCAAGGATTATTTGTGCAAAACTGTCAAGGGTTTTAAAAGTTTTTAAATCACTATGAAAAATAAATTTTAATTTACACATTTAATAGTTTTTGAGAAATCTGCAAATTTTTTATATTTTTTCAATTTCCCCTAGATTTAAGGAATACACATACATCGCTGATTTTTTTTGTTTCATGCACCAAAATACACTCTTTGTAGCTTTGAAATCCCACTACGTATTATGCAGCGCAACATGTAGTTTTTTCATGGGCGACCGAGCCTTTGCAAGACAATGATCTGAAGAGTATCAGCAATCCATTAGGTAGGTCCAGCAATCCAAACACCAATCTTCATGTAAATTTTATTACAGTAATTAAATAATAAACTTTTTAAAGTGCATTTATTATTGTCTTAAATGGGTAAAACACAATAAACATGGACATTCCAATTTAGTCTATAATTTATCAATATAATCAATCCAGAACAATTTTTGCTAACAAATTATTTTATACATTTTAGGTGTGATTATGGTACTTAATATTGTACTTATTAATAGCTTCATAAAAAAAACTATTCACACATCCACATCAATAATTAAGTTACTTTAATCTAGACAATTGACAGAAGAAACTTACATTTCACTATATTGTAGGCCTACATCTAGTACCGACTTCATTATGTAATTAAATCGCACATCAAATCAATTACTGTAGATCAAACAAAAATATTAAACTAGTTATTATATCAATTCATAATGGAATAGGCCTACATTAACTTTTATATACACTTTATATAAATTTAAATGTTTATTTAATATTTTACATACACTATTAGTCTATTATCTATTGGTCTTAATTGAAATTATGCACTTTGTTTCAAAACAAGTGATAAGGACTGAATAACACAATATTTTTCTTCAGCCTAACGAGAAAAGTGTACCTATAGTTAGCCTTAACAATTGGGGTACTTCAATGTAATATACGTAATCTACTGTCCGGCTTGATGACAGCTGTGACGGAGCAATTGGGAGGGTAGCTGGTAAAGAAGTATAAATATGAATTTTCTTGCGAGTCATTCAATGATCTATTTGTGAACGTCTGAATAAGTGACCGATTTGTTTATTTTGGGTCGATCAACACTACACGTAAATTGATTATTCAACGACAACCCGTGTTTTACTTAAAAATATCTAATGTCAACGAATTGTTGACTAGGCCTACATAGTTAAGTATAACACAAATAATTCCCACCAGAAGTGCAAGAAATGCCATCCCCTATCGAGGAATTCGTTGGAGAGAAAAAAAATAGATGATACAAAGTGCTTATTTTGCTCAGAGTTAAAATAATATGCTAAATATTAAATTGCAAAGGACTATAACAATGAAAGAACAAAGCAATTTAGGTTGGAATTCATAGTCGGCCCCTACACCTAAGGGCACCCATTGTTGCTATGGATTTGTTTTGTTTATGGGAAATAACATGGAAACAACTGTTACCTTGGTAACAATGGGCGCCCCTAGGTGTAGGGGCCGACTATGAATTCAATACTGTTCACTAGATCACAGATAAAGATTTCACCATCAACCTCGATTCTTACACATTTACTTACTACTTTAGAAGGTCGAATGGCGATGACAATACTCCTTTCAAGATATATTGGCTTTACAAACTTGGTTGATCTAATTTGTCCATTAGAGCAGATATTGTAATTCAATCTGTGTAACTTTTTGCCAATCATAACGAAATCTCTAGCCACATTTTCATTTTCATTTTCATTTTCAAGTTCAATTAGTTTGTTTATTTCAAAGAAAACATTATCTTCAAGTCGAACGGTGCTGTTATCTCTACTTATGAGTCGATTGTATGAGCTAAAATTTAGTTGAATACCACAGTATATAAAGCGATTGAAACTCTTGACTTATGTCGATAGTAATTCATTACCAATTAAGCTTTCAACTGCAATTTGTTCTGTTACAGAGAGGTCAATTATTGAGTAAGAACCTAAGACAACAAGCTGTTGTATTTGAACAGCTGACAACGATAAATACTTTCCCGATAGGTTTACTTAAATCTGTTCAGCCATAGGATGCCAGCTTTGAAATGGTGTATATTGTTAATGAGATAATTTACCTTTTTAATTCTGTCATAATTTTTGAATATTTGTGCGGATATATGTTGAGTACCAAAAAAAGGTTTAACAATACTCCATTTAAGGTGAATCTACCCCCCCTGAAAAAACTTTTTGAGTGTTGGTGATTTACGTACACGGATGTAAAGCGCACCAGTTTGCTCGTGCCGCAGTCCAGCCGTAACTACTTTACGGGTCTAGACAGGTAATTTGCGCAAAGAAATTGTCTCTTTGTGTCCTAGCACCGCTAAACAGTAGTTGAGAACGCAAATGTACAGATTTAATCCAAGTATTGGGGGGAAACATGACACCCAGTAAGCGGAGCGGCGCCTTGCCAGGCGTGACCTTGCTTTGACCAGAGCCAGCGCAAATCAGAACGAAGCGCGCGGAGGTTGGTCGGAGTTGCGGAAGTGGGGGGGAGGAGGGGTACACTTCAGACGTCACACATACACATTTACAAGTAATTCCTAGCAAAAGTGTTTTTTTCAGGGGGGGTAGATTCACCTTAATAGGCAGACTTATCTTCCTGTTGTTATCGATACCATATTGCATGATATACCTATGCTTATTGTACCCAATTTACACCGTCAATTAATCTTAGGTTCAGATTGGCTCCGATGTTTAAACGCCGAGATAAACTTCAAAACCAACGAACTATGTATTTCAAATGGTGAAACAACTCAAACAATAGGTTTCAAACTCTCTGAGTCAGGAGATGTAAAAGAAAATTATAACCGCCATTTGTCACTTATAGAGAGCCCTCAGACGGACAACTTGAATGTATTTGTTGAGCAGCCCCAATCGTTTGGGAAGGACAATGACAGGACTTTTACAGAACTGGTGAAAGAGACTGTCCAGTCGTTGCCTCTCACGGTTACGCCATCACAAAAAGACTCAATTTCGACCCTGCTATTAAACCATTCTTCCGTATTCTCTAACAGACCTGGGAGGGTTAACAATTATATTCATGAGTTGGAGATGACGAATACAGCGCCCTTTACCCAAAAATCGTATCACATCCCATACTCCAAACGACAAGCAGTAGACGAACAAATACAACAAATGCTCGCCTGGAATATCATAGAACCTGCCCCATCCGCATACACTAACCCACTAGTCTTTGTTGTCAAGTCGAATGGAAGGGTTCGTCCTTGCCTTGACGCCCGATTACTAAATATAAGAATTGCGCCACAAAACGACTCACCCCAGCCTATTCAAGAGCTTCTACAAAGATTTCACGGTAAAAAGTTCTTTACAACTTTAGATTTAACAAGTTCGTTCTGGCAGCTGCCTCTAAAAGAAGAACATAGAAAATATACTGCGTTTACGCACAATGGAATTACATACCAATACTGTGTTGTTCCGTTCGGATTGCAGTCTAGTGTTGCTGGCTTAACACGATGTCTACATAAAGTATTCACGCCAGAACTAAAAGCATGTACCACGTTTTATGTAGACGACCTTCTTATCGCTAGTGAGGACTTTGAGTCGCACATACGCCACATTCAGTTGGTGCTAGATGCTCTAGCCCAAGTAGCTATCACTCTCAAATTCAACAAATGCCAATTTCTACGTTTCGAGGTCAATTTTGTGCGGCATATCATATCAGAGAACGGAGTAAGAATAGACAAAGAGAAACTCAAACCTATACTAGACTACCCGCGGCCACAAAATGCCAAACAGTTACGTAGATTTCTCGGTATGTGCACACTTTAAGAGGTTTTGTGACCGCTACTCTCACACGACGGCGCCTCTACTGACATTGTTGAAGAAGGGTGTTAAATGGTCGTGGTCGACGGAGATGAATGACACGTTTCAGAACGTAAAGATGTTGTACCTGGATACGGTTATGTTGCACCACCCGATTCCAACACTACCATATCACGTTTCCACTGACAGTTCTGATGTAGGAATCGGGGCCCATTTATTTCAAATTGATCAAAACGGCGAACGTCGTGTTATCGCGTTTGCGAGTAGATCATTGAAATGCCAAGAACGGCGATATTTTACCACCGAGAAGGAGGGGCTCGCTATTGTCTACGCGTTACAAAAATTCCGCATCTATTTAATTGGGCACAAATTTACCGTTTGGACTGACCACAAAAGTTTATCATTTATGCAACAATGTAAACTCCTTAGTGCACGTATTACCAGGTGGATATTAATACTTCAAGAGTACGACTTTGACATAAAATATTGTCCCGGAAGAGAAAACGTTGTTGCCGATGCCCTGAGTCGTGCGCCAGTCAATGGAGTACAATACAACGACGAGGAATGTCTACGCATACACACAATAGCCCAGGTGGTAGACGCAGCCACAACAAACCTGACGAACTGGGTCAAGGAACTACCTGAGCGCCAGCGAGCCGACCCCCAATTAGGGGTAATCATCCGCGAAATAGAGGCCTCATCGGGAGATCGGGCTAACTGCGGAGATTACATAATACATGACAACATCTTGTATCACAAAAGAAATCACGACAGTGAATGGCGGATTATGGTTCCTATGAATGACTGCATAACGTTGGTAAACCAATTTCATGCAGCTTACGGTCACGTAGGATCATACAAAGTATACAAAATCATTTCCGAACACTTCTATTGGAAGAACATGCGACGATTGATCGTAAAAGTCACACGTTCATGTGACGTTTGTCATGAAGGCTAAATGCGCGACACGAGGGTTTTCGGGAGAAATGGCGCATGTGCTTCCGACGATGCCAAATGAGCTTGTTACGACGGACTTATACGGGCCGTTGCCACAGGCTAAAGGAGGTGTTAATTATATCTTGGTTTTCCTCGACACATTCACTAAGTACCTCACGATTTACGCATTGAAACGAGCGACGACGAAGGCTTTTCTGAATAAACTTTTAACCGACTACATACCAAATGTGGGGAGGCCTCGAAAACTCTTGTCGGACCACGGTAGTCAGTATACCGCGAGAAAAATGGTACCGCGTGTTGGAAGAGGAGTCCATTATACACCTACATTCATCGATCCGACACCCCCAAAGCAATCCTACTGAACGGATAATGCGTGAACTTGGGAGAGTGTTCCGGACCTACTGTCACAATAAACACACTGATTGGGTATCATGCTTACCATTTATACAACACAGTGGCGGCTGGTGGGGGGAGGCAAGGGAGGCCGGGCCTCCTCAAACATTTCCGGAGGGAGGAGGATTAATCTTGTCTGTGATCTTGTTTAAAATGGTTCTATGTATTTTAATGTTCATCTTACATAATATACATATTTATCGTAAAAGTTTTCAAACAAAAAATGTTCAACGTTTCAAAGTTTCGCGCCTCTTCAGAATGTGGCTGCTAGCCGCGTTGAACCAGTAGAAACGCGAGGAACTTCTTGCGTCCGGGCCTCTCAGTCGTTCAGCATAATATAGGTACCTGAGCGGTGTGCGGGGGAATGCGGTAGGCATACTCCCGCCCTCCCCGCCTAAGTTGCTGCACGTGCAATAAGATGCCAGAGGAGGCCGGCCGCTTCGTTTATTTTCGGATTTTTCACGAAGGTAACCGAGTCGCCCGCTTTCCATAATATATCATACTCGGCAGTTTGTAGTTTGCAGGGGATTGTCGTTTGTTTTTCTGCTGTTGTTCTTGCTGTGTTGTTGCTTGATTCAATGAAATAAAATATAGTTGACGAGTTATTAGATCGACCATTAACGAGACATGCTTCGAGGAAGAGTAAATAAAGATTTAAAACAAGACGGAAGATTGAAACCAGCTTTTCCATAACTGCAAAGGGATGGAGAGGAACAGGCGAGTTTGGTTCGTTATAGTATGGAGATTGTTATGGTTAATGGCAAGTGTCGTCAACTTAAATCGGGCAACTTAAATCCACATCCACAACCACATTATAACACCAAAAACAACGTAGAAAAATGCAGTAAAAAAAAATCGACCTGCGGGGCAGTCTGGGGGGCTCGCCCCCCAGACCCCCCTAAACTGCCGCTAATTTCCATTGCTTCCATATTCGATCTTTCTTGAATTGTCCTGGCCTCCCTATTATTTTATACCACGAGCCGCCACTGATACAACAGTGGTTTAATGTCCTTACTCATGAAGCTTTACCCCGTATGAATTGCAATTTGGCCGCAGTCCACAACGAATGATAGCCGACATGCTTAACCTTCCACCTCAGACATCTCTACCACTGTCAACACCTCAGAAGATTGTTCTAGCACGTGAACGCTTGTCGTCCAAAGCGGCGAAACGTAAACGCGCCCACGACAATCGCGCAACATGTACCGTGTTTCAACCAGGCGACAAGGTACTGTTGAAAAGTAATCACGTCTCAAGTGCGACGAACAAACAAATTTACAAATTCTTCATGATTTATGAGGGCCCTTACACCATCTACCGACAAGTAGGCCCCAATGCCTACCACCTCGTTGATGATCATGATCGCAATAAGGGAATTTTCAATGTTGTAAATTTGAAGCCTTACTACTTACCACAACTAGGTTGACTGCACACATGGTCGATTTTATTCCCATTCCGAGAACGTGTGTTGCTGTACGATAACCAATGTTTTATGGGGTTTTTAGTTTCAGATTGTAGTCGATGTCTAAAAATGGTTATTACTGTATTTTATTTAATTTAAGGTAATTTAGTTAATTTTATTGTATTTAATTCAATTACATTGGTACATTTTCCATTAAACTATTAATTGATACTTTATACAACTATAGCACCTATGTGATTGTAGTACTTTATTTTGTTCACTCAATATTATATCTTGACATGATTGTGCTAGTCACAACTTGTGTGTGTGTGTTTATAAACTAATTTTCTTGTATTTTACATCGACATGGTGTTTGTCGAAGCTTGTTTTGTATTGAGATGTTATGTTATATTATACTAAAATGTGCGGGTTTTATTTGTAATGGTTTCAACAAGGAATTTATTCAAGTGTAATCTTATTATATTCACTGTTCTAGCAATGAAAATAAAATCTGGGGGGGATATTTGTGACGTATCACCCTACACGTCATGTGACGGTAGTTGGAGGGGGTAAGATGGTGACGTGAAGCGGTGGGCTTGACCAGTGGACGTGGAGCCCTCGCGGAGGAAACACCCGCCTATTGCCAGCTACGGCGGCAACTAATGTAACTACGGTTGCTATTTACCATTGTCATTGGAAGTGCTTAATTAATTAAAGTCTGCTATCTTTTAATCAGTGTACTTAATATTACTCCTTCCCATCTCGTGCTCCGGTACGAGGGAAACATTACAGTATGTAGAGGATACAGTAGCAAAAGCGCTATGCCTGACAGAGCAGACAACTTGCTGCACGGAAGCATGGTGGCGCCATCAGTTGTCTGTGGTGGCGCGGTACCGACCTTGCTCGCCGCCAATATGTGCTAACTCGGATAACTCGCCGCCAAGGCGACCATAGCTGTGCGCGCAGGAGTTTGCCGATGGAATGTCGTCCAAGTTTCGCTACTGTATCCTCGTTATTCTTTGGTATAGGTATAGTTATAAGTCGTGTTGGGGTATAGGAATTACGTACAAGGGTTCACACACTCACGCCATTGCAATTGCAATTGGAATAAGGTTGTATAAGATTAACTTTCTTGTGACGGACCAATCATCCGTTGAAATGTCATTTTTAACATGCCAATGAGATGCTAGCAACTTAAGTCAACAACTTAAGTGTTACAGATGCTTTCATTGTAGATTATTAGTAAATTATTAGTTAACGGGCAGCGTCGCGCAAAAGGTTCTCGGTTTTATACCTGCTACCGGGAGGTATTGTGTTAGTCTGAGGTTGGACGTCGAAGGCGAAGCTACGTCCGTTTCTTTCACGCTCTCTCGGCTTGTTCGTGGTGACACTTCATACTGCCGCAGGGTGGGTTTGAGTCAGCCGAGTTGAGAGAGGCTGGCATTCTAATGGCTTTACCACCCCGCCAGACACTGTGACGAACCGTTTCTTGGAACTAGCCACTTGCGAATACAATACGAAACATGATGTTTACAACGCTTTCTGTTGCATGCTCTCTCTCAACTCAGGTAGAGAACTGTACTGACTGGTAGAGCCCTGCGCAGGATCCGGCTTGGGCACTGATAATATTATTTTGGCGGGTTCGTGCCTACGATTATAGACTATAATCAAATCGGGCATTTTCGGGCTTTTCTAATATGTTGTCTATTTTGTCTTGTTGGCAGTTGAGCGGGCTAATATTGGCAGGTGACCGGGCTGATACGGGTCAATTTACCTTCACCCGGGCTCGAGCAATGCCCGGTTTTTGATTAGATTACTCACTAAGGGCCCCGGTCAGGCAGGGCTCGCCATTATGCCGGGGCCGGGGCTTTAGAAGTAGGTCCGTGCAGGCCTCCACAGCAACGGTTCTGGCTTGGCTTTTAGTCCAAGCAACGAACAGTTGGACCCGGAACTAATTGGTACAGAATTTTTTTTTGATCAGAAGTTGTTACTTATGTGTACCTACATGCGCATAAGAAACTTAACTGCTGTTCGATACCCTTAATTAGCATAATTAATTAAAATGTTAAAACTAATTAATGCTCATGTTATGGTTATGTTTGAAGATTTTTGAGAAGTTATATTTTCACCACATCAAACAATCTATTTTGAAATTTAAAAAATTACTTATAACAATATAAGTATTCCCGTAGTCATTAATGAATTACTATTAATTATAATAGCAATTTCAATTAAATGCTTCCCGTGTAAAGTTGGTGCGATTGAATATAGTTTTGTCAGTTTTAAATATAAGAATAATAACATACAAAACTAGTGTAGTAACTGTACTGCAATCAAAATATTATTTGTATGATAAATCAGCATAATTAATAATTATTTCATTAAAACTGACATAGTTACATATTTGAACATAGACGAAAATGGGTATAAAAAGAAAGCTGCTGATACGCTGATTTTAAAATCGGTACTCTCAGAGTCATTCAAACACATTTCCCAAGTTTTTTTGGGGGGTAAAAAGAAGGAGGGGGAGGGGGGATAAATAAGGAATATCGTCAAACGTATCAAAATCAAACGAAAGCTAAATACGTTTTGTATTGCTAGTACAAATATTTTTAGAGTGATAAAAAACAATCTACCCTAGTGTTTGGCTAAAGGGGGGGGGGGGGGGGTTTAAAGAGCGTCCTCCATAAGTCAATTTTGGGTCGGATTTGACACTCATTGAGTCTTTGATGTTAATAAGATTAACGCAATTGTTTTGTGATTGATAGATAGGATTTACTGCATCGTATATATTGGCTTAGACTCGATAGTCTAGCTTCTAAAACCTTTGTGTAATATATAATAATGTAAAGGACATCAGATGCAAATATCATAAGACCAAGCATTTGATAGCTACGATAGAGAGCAATCACCAAAAGACGTCACATATCTGAAACGGAATGGTGGTAACAGATAGCATACAATCAAGTATACGAGTAAAATATGTCATTGTTAGTCAATATAAAACATAGAACAACTCTCAATAGAATGATCAAAAAAATGAAGATTCACTAAGCTTTTTACATCACAGTACTTTAAGCTGAAGATAACGCCGATGTGTTAATTGTAATTACAATAGTAAAGTCAACTAACCATGAAAACAGCACCCTCACTAGTGATGATTGAGATTTGCTAGTAATTGTATGTATTTCTTCAATCACGAAAATCCTGTTTATGATCTTATCTTGAAATCGGAGTTGAAAGCTGGGTGCCACCAAACAGAAAATATGGAATATGCGTTACATAAAAACCAAGCTGGGTCAATAATTCATTCGCGTAATAAGTGGAAGTGACACTACTTCAAGAATGTGTAGAATGGATTAAGCTTTGCTATTCAAGACATTTGCATAAGATTTTTTTTAAATTCACATATTTCCAATCATCCCACATCTCCTAACACAGAGATTCTTGAAAGCAGTGAAAAAGCAATTGGCCTGTTGGAAAATGGTAAGCCATGACAGAAGTTTACACATAAATTAATAACTGCTAAAACAGTATTCAGCGTGAGACTCGACCACTTATATCATTAGCGTCTCTTTATCACATTGTGAGTGTATTATTATTAAACTTTTGGCTTGTTGAAGTTTAGATGTGCTCTGCTCTATCAAAAAACAATTTTTCCTGTACCAACTGACAAGCCACCAGTCCCACTACATATTTGTTCAAATTCTACGATGTAATTGTAAAGTGGTCTGCTCTAAATTACGATGCAACTTCAAGAAGCTGCATCCGTTCTAAACGCCTACTCGTTGGTGTTTGAAAATTATTAATATGTCGTTAGTTGATGACCCATTGTCGAAGCCATCAAATACTACAGTAATTGTATTATGATATTTGCTTTTCATGCACTTCACATACTATAACCCTTCATAAGATATGTCTCTGGACGAAGGTATGCGATGCGTCTAAATCATCCTCTGATGACTCTCGAAGGACACTCAAGAGTTGTTGGAAAAGCAACAAATGATCAACTTCGATTGTATCTCCATCAACGTTCGCGGCTTTAATTTTTGTACGTGGTTGACAAGAAGTGAAACGTACCAATCTCGTTTACATAGGAATTAAGTTGAGTTAATATTCCGTTGTAATAATATATGCAATCACTGTATTCGTCAAATAGTCATCAACTAAAACTTCGTTTGGTTACACTGGCACAATCTTTGCATTATACTGTTTTGCTTAGGTACTTAGTTAAAAAAACTACGTGGTAATGACAGTACCCATTTTGTTAAATTCTGATATTTGAGCCTGAAGTTTTGTATCAGAGTAATCGGACCCCATCTCTAAAAAGTGAAATCAGTGTAAAAAAATCAGACGTAAAATTGGGAAATGAGAACACTGTTTACCGCCCCCCCCCCCTCCCCCACCCCCCTCCCTCTATTAGCCCAACACTAGGGTAGGCTATATCGTATTTCATCACTCTAAAAGTATTACTACTAATAACCACGTAATAGCTTTCGTTTGATACGTTTGAAGATATTCTTCATTTATCCCCCCCCCCCCTCCCATTCTTTCTGCCCCCCTATAAAAACTTTGGAAATGTGTTCGAATGACCCTGAGAGTACCAATATTAAAATCGACGTATCAGAAGCTTTCTTTTGATACCATATTGCATAACATATTGCATATGTTCAAATTTGTACAAATGTCAGTTATTAACGTGATAATTAATTATTATTTATGCTGATTTATCATATAAATAATATTTTGATTGCAGTAAAGTTTCTACACATGTTTTGTATGTTATTATTCTTATATTTAAAACTGTCAAAACAATATTCAATAGTACCAATTTTACACGGGAAGCATTTAATTGAAATTGTTATTATAATTATTGATAATTAATTAATGATTACCGGAGTACTTATATTGATGTAAGTAATTTTTTAAATAACAAAATTAATTGCTTGATGTGGTAAATATATAAATAACCAATAATCTTCAAAAATAATCAATATGAGCATTAATTAATTTTTACATTTTAATTAATTACGCTAATCAGGGGTGTCGGACAGCGGTAGAGTTTCTAATGTGCATGTAGATATACATAAGTAACAACTTCTGATCAAAAAAATTATGTACCAATTAGTTCCGTGTCAAGCCTATTTATACGGTTCGTATCTTGGTCTGTCTGCAAAACAACTGTTATAGAATAGATGGGTTGACCAGGAAGTCTGTCTGTTGTTATTGTGCGGTATGACAAAACATCCTCGCACAGACTAGTCTATGCCTCGAGGACACACATTCCTACCCCTACGTCTGGCATGCCATTCCACCACCTGCCAGTGATGCCTCTCGCTCGAATCTTGTCTCCCGCTCCGCTCGCGGAGTTGAGCTTCATGAAACTGCCACCGCGCGGAGACACTCTCCACACCGTTACGCACAGTTACGCACAAACAGTTGCCACTCGTTTTAAAAAAGACTAAATAAGTTATCAACATAGAAAACATGTTATAGCGCGAAGAATTCACTCGCCTACATTTGTTATGTTTTGCAACTCTGTACATTCAAAAATATTAAACCTGTTGTCAAAAAACTAAAATGGACCGAACACACCGTACAATTTAACTGACGACACGTTAAACATGGATTTTTGTAACGAAAAACTATAATATCCATAAGAAAGCGCATTAGAATCTCTGAAGAATGATCATATCGTCGGCCACATACCATTTCTTTGGAGCACAAAAAAAAATGGTAAACACGAAGTTGTGTTGGCGCATCGCTGGTCTCCGCGCGCGACTCGCACAGCCTTAATCATAGATACTACTAGGCCCTATAGTGCAGTCAGTCGCTTGTAGAACAACGTTGAGAACATAATATTTAGACGCCATGCTATTTTCAAGTCGTTTGCTGCTGTCATTACGCCACCTTCATATATTTGTTTGTTTTTTTATTTTATTAGGATACATAATATGTATACATTAACAGGTTTAATTATAATGTATAACCTTAAGATTGCCCTACATGTTGTATGTTTTTTACCTAGGGCCTATGATATAATAATATTGTTATGTACAACGGCAGTACCAGGCTGGACGAACGATCATCGTCACGATTACCCCTGTAATCGTGACATGGGCGCAGCGATACGCTCCCAGCCCTGCCGTGCCACTAACGGGGATCGTGTGGTGGGA
Organism: Isoperla grammatica; assembly: GCA_945910005.1. Taxonomy (NCBI): domain Eukaryota; kingdom Metazoa; phylum Arthropoda; class Insecta; order Plecoptera; family Perlodidae; genus Isoperla; species Isoperla grammatica. Next base: position 83,608,523 of record OX246737.1, read on the forward strand.
TTGTTCACAATGCAGTTCATTCAAAGGAATACCATGATTCAACAACAAGGATTACGTTTCGTTAATGACGGGAATTATGTAACATTACACAACCAAGTCCTGTGAACATGAGGCCAGGGCTATAACATGTACATACCGTCAAGGCCTGTCAATCAATCCCAGACTCAACCGAGTCGTAGCCCCGGCTTCCCGCCCCGAGGTGGTTGGTGACTGGCTTCCCGGCTCCTGCTTCCCTCGACGTCGTTTATCACTCTTCCCTCGTCGTTTTTCTGTTGAAACCGGTTAGATGTTTGTTTTAATGTTTTTACCCTTTTCCAATTTAGAACCTATGCAGTAACCTGAAGGAGGCTCATTGGCAAGAAACCTAGCCTAGTGAAATCAGTCAAACCCAAGAACACCATCAAATTTGCTTCGAAACAATTATGCTTCAAAATGCCAGGAAGAGATAGATGATAATTATTGAGATTATACAGGTGGAATAGAATATGATTTATTAGACACTGGTAGAGAAAATAAAGCAAGACCACATTGACTGAATGGTTGACAGCAACTGTTTCCATGGATACATATTATAAACAAAGTTTATATTAACAAAAACCAAGGCCTACTGGATTTACTCCTACAAGTGATCTAGTGGACCTTGAACAAACCCCAATTACATCATAGAGGGCTGTGGCATAACAATAACATTTCAACACTCCCACTTGCCATAGCCCTAAACAATAAACATATCTTCACAAAAGTCCCAGATTCTTCACACACCATCCGTGCTTTGCAGGAAGTAAGCTCTTGGTCATGATGTCTGCGATCATTTCTTCTGTGGGTAGATATTTCATAGAAATCTGTCCCTCTTGCACCTTCTCCCTAACAAAATGATGTTGGATATCGATGTGCTTTGTACGCCCATGTAGTGCCGCATTTGAAGTGAGCTTGATTGCACTTTGGTTGTCGCAGCACACTACTATGTGTTGGTGGTCATCCCCTATGGGTAGTTCATTCAGCAATCGTTTCATCCATGTTGCTTCTCTGGCAGCTTGGCTTAGTGCCATGTACTCCGCCTCGGTCGTTGAGATGGCGACTGTTGGTTGCTTCTTGCTTCGCCAGCTTACTGCTCCACCTGCGAGCTTGAAGACGTAGCCCGACATTGATTTTCTCGTATCGATATCATTGGCCCAGTCGGAGTCACTGTAAGCTTCCATTTGTTCTCTGGATGCTCTGCGAAAGACAAGTTTCTTCTTCGAGGTCCCTTTTAGGTAACGCATTACGCGCTTTACTGCGTTCCAGTGCACTTGACCTGGGTTAGAGTTGAACTGACTGACAACAGCGACAGCATGTGCTATGTCTGGTCTGGTGGCCATCGCAGCATACATTAGGCTACCTACAGCACTCAAATAAGGTATACTGTCCATAGCTTCTCTCTCTGCATCTTCTATGGGTTCCATCACCTTGGTGAGTTTCTGATTATGGTCCAAAGGGGTAGATACTGGCTTTGCTTCAGACATGTTGAATCTCTTCAAGATGTTGTTGATGTAGCTTTCTTGGCTCAGTTCAATCGTTCCCGCGTCTTTGTCCCTTGTTATTTTAATTCCAAGACAGTGGTGAATAGGTCCCATGTCTTTCATCTCGAACTTGGCCGCTAGTTGTTTCTTTAGCTGATTTATTTCGTTTATGCTTTCCGATGACACTATAAGATCGTCAACGTAAACACACACAATGATTTTTGCATTTCTTATTGTACCATGGTATAGGCATGGATCAGCTGTGCTTCGTTTGAGCCCAATATTACGTAACTCGGTATCAAGTTTTTCATACCATATACGGCTCGATTGTTTGAGTCCATACAAGCATTTCTTTAGTTTACAAGTAGGGAGAAAATAGCGGTTCTGGCACAGTAAATGGGAGGATATGACCTTGAATCTTTGATCCCCACTCCGTAAGCTACTTAGCACAGGTGTCGGTACTGGCACAGTATATGACCTTGAATCTTTGATCCACGCTTCGTAACCTACTTAGCACAGGTAGCGGTTCTGGCACAGTATATGACCATGAATCTTTGATCCCCACTCCGTAAGCTACTTAGCACAGGTGTCGGTTCTGGCACAGTATATGACCTTGAATCTTTGATCCCCACTCCGTAAGCTACTTAGCACAGGTGTCGGTACTGGCACAGTATATGGGAGGATATGACCTTTGACCTTTGATCCCCACGACGTAACCTACTAAGCATAGGCGACGGTTCTGGCACAGTATATGGGAGTATATGACTGTTCCCAGACACCATGTAGACGTAACTGTGAAGAAAATTACACTCAAGTTTGAAGATACTTTCAAAGACAAGACAACAAATCTAGTAATCTTGCAGCCAGTTCCGCATAGCTTCACAGTTGATTGGTCAAGTTCAGGAGCGTGTTTGTCTGGTTCCCCGACACTGTGTAGGAGATGCTTACGAAAACCTGACGACCTTGCAGCTGGCGCATACCAACATAGCGAGTACGGGAGGTGTACTGCAAAATCGTTACATCTAAAAGACTATTCACGCACAAACCAATCAGGGCTTAGGTTCGAATCTTACATAAAACAAGATGATTCGCTTAAACTCGATAACCTTGTAACCATCACTGTACATTTTACAGCTCACGATTAAAACTTACTTCATGCGGACAATCGAAGTCATAAATACACTGATTGTGTAACCATAAAAATTAATATTAAAAAAAACAAAATGAAAGTAATTACAAATAGATTATAAAACGAGCTGCTAGTAGAACAAAGATTGCCGTACATGAGTTGAACCTGTGTGCATGTACTGATCAAGAGTGTGTTTGGTTGGTTCTCACCCGTTTTGTTGGGTGTGGCGCAACTAGACGTAAACATCATATTATTCTTCTCGCCAAGACATCGAACCCGACGACCTTGTAGATAGTTCCATGCAAGCACGGTAAATGTATTGCATCTCAGAAATAGAACGGATAAAAAACACACACGCGGATTCACAAGCCAAAGGTTTGAGTCTTATATAAAACAAGATGTTATGCTTACAAACTCAATAACCTTGACAACCATTGCTCTACATTTTACAGCTCACGAAGGAAACTTGTGTAGAGGTATTGGAGCATGCGAACAAACGAAGTCACAAATAAAAAGACAATAACATAAATTTAACTTCAACATCACACAAAAAAATAAAAAAATATATAAATAAAGTGTTAAACTAAATACGTAACCAAGTATCCACAAAAAAAAAGAAAAAAAAAATTAATGTACAGGAAAAAAAAGATAGTAAAATGAGTATTGAAGCATGCGAACAAACGAAGTCACAAATAAACAGAGAATAACATAATTTTAACTTCAACATCACAAAAAAAAAAATATTTATATAAAGTGATAAACTAAATACGTAACCAAGTATCCACCAAAAATAAAAAGAAAAAAAAATTAATGTACAGAAAAAAAAATAGTAAAATGAGTATTGAAGCATGCGAACAAACGAAGTCACAAATAAACAGACAATAACACAAATTTAACTTCAACATCACAAAAAAAAAAAAAATAATAATAATAAAAAAAATATATATGTAGTGTTAAACTAAATACGTAACCAAGTATCCACACAAAAGTAAAAGAAAGAAAAAAAAATAATGTACAGAAAAAAAAATAGTAAAATGAGTCGACATCGAATAAATAAGGAACCAATTAATATAAATAACGAAAAAATATACGTTTATATAAATAGGAATAAATCAATTAGGTATACAAACTGGTTGGTAGGTTCTTGCCTGTACAATATGTTAAATTGAGAGGCGACACTCATCTCTTTTATCGAGTTCCGACAGCCTACAGCTACGCAAGTTAACCACTATCACAGACAAAAAGCAAAACTCTAGCAGACGTTTTTGCATGTACACTCCAGACGTAACATTGCGTTACCTATTACTACAGGTATTTTGATGTAAGTAGACTTAAAACACACGAACATGAAACGCACAAGACAAGAGTTTTAATACCACAACGACCTCCATGGTTATGACAGCTCATCATTAAACTTAACATACTCTAACCAGCTAGCTAGACGTGTCTTCGTTTAAAATCTCTATAATATCTACTTTGTAAACAGGTTATAGAACAATCGCACATGTTTACACATACAAATCAATGTCAACTAGTCACACATGGCATAATCAACACATCATGAACAGCTAGCATTGCTACTCACAGGTCGTAGGTCTTGTGATGCAGCTCACTGGTGTTCTTGCTGTCAGTGTAGAATGTGTAGGGTTTGATTCCAGATTCAGGATCTTTACACAATAATACTTAAAACTAATTGTAGATTATTTGACTGCATCAATCAGTTTTCTTGTTAGAGAAGTATATGATCCTCAGTGTAACGATTTACAGTATTCTGCCATATAGGTTAAAACCTTAACAACTTGATATTTTTCCAGCAAAAGGGAGATTGTAGTATATAATATTATTTTCTTGTACATATAGTAAATACAAATTTAAAAAAAGCCACCATCAGAACTACTTTGTAGCTTATCATCATATGGTGTTACGTTCTGGATTGCTATCACCAATGTGTGTATTAAACACTTTTATTTTATCATCATGGTAAATACTGTTTTAATCTTACTGTATCGATTATCCGCATCAACAACTAAAGTGACATCAAACTCAGCTCCTAAATTATCAACATAATGTGTTTTCTTAATGTTTGAATCTATACAAATAATTAATTAGTTTCATATCGCATTACCTCTTATCGTTACATATGAATAATATCTCAGGTGGGAGAGGAGTTTGGATATAAATATGATTGAGGGAAGTTATGTTTTAAAGACACAGAATACAATCGATACAGTTTTTTTATTACCATCATTGATACATTATATATATACACACATAGTGGATCTTAAATATTTAAATTAGATGTTGTACACAACACACGAAAAGAAGTCGAATCATCATAAGCGTGTATGTAAACCAGATGTCAAATCACGCCAGCGCAAAGCATTCAGCACACTTGATGCCTACTTTAGAGTGATTGTTTCTGGAGGTGAATTACACACCAATTTTTTACACTTTTTTATTTTATAATGACCATATGCTAAAGTTGTGACACCATCGATGTTAAGATAGCGTTTATCATCATATGGTGAGAGAGTCTGCTTCCTTTGTTTTATTGTATACAATTCATGACTTATGCTTCTAATAGTGGTCATATCAGCACTGAACAGTTTTCTGAACAACAAACACTTTCTATAGTCAGTATGTTTGATATTATTTTTTAATGTAGCTCTTACAATACCTTTACCTACTTTTTTATTATTATCCCGATCATTAGCTAAAATAGAATACATCTTTGCTCTCAAACCGACAAACTCTTTTATAGGTGCCCCACCCATTTCATCTTTAAATTTACCTAGTACTTTCTTGTTTTTATTACTAAAAAGAGGATGATCATGAGGAAAATTAGATGTATCAAATAAATGCGCGTCCGACTTCATATCATTGTAAAGGTCATCTGTCTCAATTTCATAACATAAAGAGTCTGTATCTGTAAAAAGGAGCTGTGCTCTATCCCCATACTTGTGTTTAGTGTAATTGTAGTGAAAGTCGTACATAACAGCCTTACTTAAATCTAAAATACTAAAACCAGCGTAGATTGGGCGGTTTAAAAATAGGGATTTCTTCTTAGTGTGCACAGCCACTAAGTCATTTTGAAACATTTTAAAACTCTCAAATGCCGGGGAAGCTATCAGTTTTAACATTTGTTTTTTATTGTTTACAAGAGTGACACTAATCCGTTTACGTAAATTCTCTATTAGCTTACCGAACATACTATTAACCATTGTTTTGTATAAGGATCGCTCGAAGTCATTGTTTGCATTCTGACGTTTGTATGTGTTAAAATCCACATAAGACTTTAGCCAAGGGCTTTGACTAAACTGCAGCACTTTATGAGTTTTTAAGAGTCTCACACCTAATGATAGATACTGTTTCAAATTTCTGTAGTGTATAATATAGTTGCTTTTATTGTTTAGATTAGGAGTCAACTTGGTTACTTTAGTATTCAATCTAACACCTAAATCATCTAGAAGATTTTCAGTGTATGGAGATATCATATCCTTTGAAATAGTAACCTTTTCTGGAGCTAGGGGATAATCATTATGCATATCGTGTAACTCCGCAGGATATTCCAAATCTACTTCCAGAATGTAACCTAAGTTTGAGTCATCAGGTACATTCTCAAACGTGATATTTGCAATCTCATCATCACCCAACCATTTGAAACCATTAATGGGGAGATAATCAGTCATTGCTACGCCATACAGGTTATTACAATCCCAATACGTAATACATTTTGTGGGTTTATCTGAATCAAAGCCCTCAACATATTTATTATTAGCTTCAGAGTGACGTTTAGATATTGTTGATACACCCCCGCGTATCCCCTCTTCAATAAACAAATACATGTTGGGGTCAGTGAACAGTTCTAACTCCACGCCAGTCATTTTAAGACACGCGTGAAATGTTAGACCAGAGCTTGTGTAATTGTGTGCTGGATCTAACCCGTAATTATCTAAACACAATAATCTAAAATTTTCAAAAACATCTGCTAAAAGACACACATCGGTTTTAACATATAAATCATGGTATTCACCGAGATTTTGTATGTTAAACGTATTCCAAACATTAACAGCATGTTTATAGTCAGAATCGCTCAAATCCTCACCTGTGAGTACGTTGTGAAAGGAATCTTGCGTAGGTAGACATGTTTCAAGAAACTTAGATTCAGAATCGAGATAATCGTATGGAAACACACCCTTACGCAAAAGAAGATGAATGCTATCTTGATTAAAACAAGCGTTTAGTGTTACAAACCGCTCAATTCCATACCCCACAAGATTGTGCACCAATGTATCTAATGATTCGTTTAAAAACTGGTACGAGTCTATGAAACGTAGATTCGACACTGAAAAAGAGATGTACTTTTCAACAGTGTTGGGGATAACCGATATTCTCCTATTTTCAATTTTACCTAGTCTTTGCATAATTAGATGTGAATCATATCCTCTTAGGTTATGGAAAACAACTGGAATGTATTTAGCCTGTTTATAAGCTAAATTACATTTATTGTGAGCAGCCCCCCGATACATGCTATCTAAATGATTATGATCTCTTACACGATCAGAACCTAAATTTTCTCCACAAATATGACAAATTACAGCTTTATCAAAGGACTTAATGTTAAGATCTGTCATAACTATGGGAACTATCTTTGACATGATTTTACATAATGCATCCTCCTCACTCAACATAGCATCTAAAAACTTGTCAACCGCGTGTAAACCTCTATAAACTACAGGTTGTTTAAAAGAATTCCCTTTTGAATCTATAATAACGTAGGAAAATCCAGATGGCTCATGATGGGTAACTTGAGTTGTATGCGATATGTCACTAGTTTGATCACACCCTGAGATCTTTCTAGAAATACACTCGAAATCTGCATATATAATGAATGGTACTTTTAATGAGAACTGCACGTCTTTGAACTTTAACATGTTGTCTCCTCCGATAGGTAATTGAATTTTTTGTGGTTCATGTACACTACATAACGTGTGGTGTTCCTCTCTTAGTTTGAGAGTGGTAAATCTATGGAGACATAAATAGCAGTAAAATTTTCTGTGTTCATACTTTGTTAAAGAGTGTAAGAGTCGGTTGAAATCCTTAATGAGAAAGTAGTGTGAGTTGTTTTCATTCGATACGTACAATAAATTTACATGCTCTTCACAATGTACTTTTGTTATACGAATAGGGAATATATCTTTATCCCACCCAAAAACATTTATAGAAATATTATTCTGTTTCTCAAAATTGTCCAGTTTTGATATCTTTACTGGATAATCAATACCTCTCATGTTAAGTTCAGATTCCAAATGCGCGTATTTACTCACGCGTTGTGTCTCGACAAATTAAATTGCAGAACTTGTTGCAAGGCCACCTAGTTCAGCGCTCTGCAATCAAGTTGCATAACCACTAACACGCGAAACACGTCTCACGCGGAGACACTTCCGAGCCACGGCTCGGAAGTGGCATGAGACGTGTTTCGCGTGTTAGTGGTTATGCAACTTGATTGCAGAGCGCTGAACTAGGTGGCCTTGCAACAAGTTCTGCAATTTAATTTGTCGAGACACTGCAAGCATCCCATGCATTCTTGCTGACCTTACACTTTCACTAATATAGCCATAACACAAACATTTCGCTTGTGTGTTCCGCCAGACGGTATGCATAGACTAAACATTTCGGTTTATAAAAACCAAACGGTATTTACAATCGTATTACCTCTAAAATATTTATGTATTTATATCCATACATTCTAGTCACCACTCGACTTATTTACAACCTTGAATGTCTTCAACGTGGTTGAAGAATCGCGTTGAAGCAATGTTCTTGAAATAACATGAGATGTATGTACCAACAAGAGGGTATGGTAAACCTTGAAACTTGAATTGAGAGCTGTTTAGACTAAATAATTAGCGTTCTCTACGCGGTTCGCGCTTGATCATGATTTTAGTATAAATTTGATTCAACATAATGTAGACTCGTTCAGTCGTCATTGATCTGTTGAAGGCGTCACATCTTTATATACGTAAGAGCTCTACAGTTGTATTATCAAGCAGTGTGTAGCAAACATCTCGACATTAGCAATCAAGGTGCGTGTCTATAAATTATGTTTATATCGTTTTTCAAATTAAATTATTGTAATTATCACAACAAAATAGCTAATTCATCTCTCTTATTTATTAATACTGTGCAAATATTCGCAATCCACGACTTCTACACATCTCACGACTGATTATTGTTGTTGTAGTATCAAGCTGGGAGCAGCATTCTACCATCAATCAAGAATCAACAAGATGGAATCCTCTCGGAATCATGCATACGTATGCGAAGTGTGCAAGGAAATATTCAAATGGAAATCCGCACTGCTGCGTCACAAGAGAGTCGTTCATAACCTTGAGGCGCTTTTCAAGTGTAAATTATGTACTGCCTCTTTTACACGTGAAGATAACCTGAAACGGCATGTCAAGAAGGATCACTCCATGTTGTTTCAATGTGCTTTATGTGCAAAGGAATTCGTTTTTGAAGAAGCTTATTTTAAACATGTGAATCAACATAGGCGTGAATCTGTAATCAAAACTGTCAACCCTAAAGTGACATCCATGGAAGTTGATGATGAGAGCTTTAATAACGAACCATGTGCTGAAAACGTATCATGTGACGAATCTTTCGATGGTGTTGTAAAATCATATAAGTTTAAAAACATCACATATGATAGAGATGTGCTTCTCTTCTTACACAACCATAATGATCAGATCAAAGAGCGGGTTTTGAAAAATCTTGATACTTTAAAAGGTGTTAAATGGTACATATCACTGTTTGTAAAGTTTTCGCGAGAGTCAGGAGGTGAAACTCAATCTACATCACCATGTTTTAGGAGTGTGTGTTTTACACTCCTTAATAAGGATGATTTTGACGAGCAATTTAGTGTAGCATTTCAAAATATAAATGTTGCATCAAGTGCGTTTCAAAAAGATGGTAGTAATTGGGACATAGAACATGTTTACCATCTAGAATTAAAAGTCGGTCAATATGCTCCTCTAGCTGGAAGTAGCTACATGCCTCTACCACCAAAATTGAAATTATCTAAATCAATAATCAACGTACAAAATTATCACGACAATAAATGCTTTTTATGGTCAGTTCTTGCGCATCTCTATCCACAAACTAAAAATGCACAACGCGTGAGTAAATACGCGCATTTGGAATCTGAACTTAACATGAGAGGTATTGATTATCCAGTAAAGATATCAAAACTGGACAATTTTGAGAAACAGAATAATATTTCTATAAATGTTTTTGGGTGGGATAAAGATATATTCCCTATTCGTATAACAAAAGTACATTGTGAAGAGCATGTAAATTTATTGTACGTATCGAATGAAAACAACTCACACTACTTTCTCATTAAGGATTTCAACCGACTCTTACACTCTTTAACAAAGTATGAACACAGAAAATTTTACTGCTATTTATGTCTCCATAGATTTACCACTCTCAAACTAAGAGAGGAACACCACACGTTATGTAGTGTACATGAACCACAAAAAATTCAATTACCTATCGGAGGAGACAACATGTTAAAGTTCAAAGACGTGCAGTTCTCATTAAAAGTACCATTCATTATATATGCAGATTTCGAGTGTATTTCTAGAAAGATCTCAGGGTGTGATCAAACTAGTGACATATCGCATACAACTCAAGTTACCCATCATGAGCCATCTGGATTTTCCTACGTTATTATAGATTCAAAAGGGAATTCTTTTAAACAACCTGTAGTTTATAGAGGTTTACACGCGGTTGACAAGTTTTTAGATGCTATGTTGAGTGAGGAGGATGCATTATGTAAAATCATGTCAAAGATAGTTCCCATAGTTATGACAGATCTTAACATTAAGTCCTTTGATAAAGCTGTAATTTGTCATATTTGTGGAGAAAATTTAGGTTCTGATCGTGTAAGAGATCATAATCATTTAGATAGCATGTATCGGGGGGCTGCTCACAATAAATGTAATTTAGCTTATAAACAGGCTAAATACATTCCAGTTGTTTTCCATAACCTAAGAGGATATGATTCACATCTAATTATGCAAAGACTAGGTAAAATTGAAAATAGGAGAATATCGGTTATCCCCAACACTGTTGAAAAGTACATCTCTTTTTCAGTGTCGAATCTACGTTTCATAGACTCGTACCAGTTTTTAAACGAATCATTAGATACATTGGTGCACAATCTTGTGGGGTATGGAATTGAGCGGTTTGTAACACTAAACGCTTGTTTTAATCAAGATAGCATTCATCTTCTTTTGCGTAAGGGTGTGTTTCCATACGATTATCTCGATTCTGAATCTAAGTTTCTTGAAACATGTCTACCTACGCAAGATTCCTTTCACAACGTACTCACAGGTGAGGATTTGAGCGATTCTGACTATAAACATGCTGTTAATGTTTGGAATACGTTTAACATACAAAATCTCGGTGAATACCATGATTTATATGTTAAAACCGATGTGTGTCTTTTAGCAGATGTTTTTGAAAATTTTAGATTATTGTGTTTAGATAATTACGGGTTAGATCCAGCACACAATTACACAAGCTCTGGTCTAACATTTCACGCGTGTCTTAAAATGACTGGCGTGGAGTTAGAACTGTTCACTGACCCCAACATGTATTTGTTTATTGAAGAGGGGATACGCGGGGGTGTATCAACAATATCTAAACGTCACTCTGAAGCTAATAATAAATATGTTGAGGGCTTTGATTCAGATAAACCCACAAAATTTATTACGTATTGGGATTGTAATAACCTGTATGGCGTAGCAATGACTGATTATCTCCCCATTAATGGTTTCAAATGGTTGGGTGATGATGAGATTGCAAATATCACGTTTGAGAATGTACCTGATGACTCAAACTTAGGTTACATTCTGGAAGTAGATTTGGAATATCCTGCGGAGTTACACGATATGCATAATGATTATCCCCTAGCTCCAGAAAAGGTTACTATTTCAAAGGATATGATATCTCCATACACTGAAAATCTTCTAGATGATTTAGGTGTTAGATTGAATACTAAAGTAACCAAGTTGACTCCTAATCTAAACAATAAAAACAACTATATTATACACTACAGAAATTTGAAACAGTATCTATCATTAGGTGTGAGACTCTTAAAAACTCATAAAGTGCTGCAGTTTAGTCAAAGCCCTTGGCTAAAGTCTTATGTGGATTTTAACACATACAAACGTCAGAATGCAAACAATGACTTCGAGCGATCCTTATACAAAACAATGGTTAATAGTATGTTCGGTAAGCTAATAGAGAATTTACGTAAACGGATTAGTGTCACTCTTGTAAACAATAAAAAACAAATGTTAAAACTGATAGCTTCCCCGGCATTTGAGAGTTTTAAAATGTTTCAAAATGACTTAGTGGCTGTGCACACTAAGAAGAAATCCCTATTTTTAAACCGCCCAATCTACGCTGGTTTTAGTATTTTAGATTTAAGTAAGGCTGTTATGTACGACTTTCACTACAATTACACTAAACACAAGTATGGGGATAGAGCACAGCTCCTTTTTACAGATACAGACTCTTTATGTTATGAAATTGAGACAGATGACCTTTACAATGATATGAAGTCGGACGCGCATTTATTTGATACATCTAATTTTCCTCATGATCATCCTCTTTTTAGTAATAAAAACAAGAAAGTACTAGGTAAATTTAAAGATGAAATGGGTGGGGCACCTATAAAAGAGTTTGTCGGTTTGAGAGCAAAGATGTATTCTATTTTAGCTAATGATCGGGATAATAATAAAAAAGTAGGTAAAGGTATTGTAAGAGCTACATTAAAAAATAATATCAAACATACTGACTATAGAAAGTGTTTGTTGTTCAGAAAACTGTTCAGTGCTGATATGACCACTATTAGAAGCATAAGTCATGAATTGTATACAATAAAACAAAGGAAGCAGACTCTCTCACCATATGATGATAAACGCTATCTTAACATCGATGGTGTCACAACTTTAGCATATGGTCATTATAAAATAAAAAAGTGTAAAAAATTGGTGTGTAATTCACCTCCAGAAACAATCACTCTAAAGTAGGCATCAAGTGTGCTGAATGCTTTGCGCTGGCGTGATTTGACATCTGGTTTACATACACGCTTATGATGATTCGACTTCTTTTCGTGTGTTGTGTACAACATCTAATTTAAATATTTAAGATCCACTATGTGTGTATATATATAATGTATCAATGATGGTAATAAAAAAACTGTATCGATTGTATTCTGTGTCTTTAAAACATAACTTCCCTCAATCATATTTATATCCAAACTCCTCTCCCACCTGAGATATTATTCATATGTAACGATAAGAGGTAATGCGATATGAAACTAATTAATTATTTGTATAGATTCAAACATTAAGAAAACACATTATGTTGATAATTTAGGAGCTGAGTTTGATGTCACTTTAGTTGTTGATGCGGATAATCGATACAGTAAGATTAAAACAGTATTTACCATGATGATAAAATAAAAGTGTTTAATACACACATTGGTGATAGCAATCCAGAACGTAACACCATATGATGATAAGCTACAAAGTAGTTCTGATGGTGGCTTTTTTTAAATTTGTATTTACTATATGTACAAGAAAATAATATTATATACTACAATCTCCCTTTTGCTGGAAAAATATCAAGTTGTTAAGGTTTTAACCTATATGGCAGAATACTGTAAATCGTTACACTGAGGATCATATACTTCTCTAACAAGAAAACTGATTGATGCAGTCAAATAATCTACAATTAGTTTTAAGTATTATTGTGTAAAGATCCTGAATCTGGAATCAAACCCTACACATTCTACACTGACAGCAAGAACACCAGTGAGCTGCATCACAAGACCTACGACCTGTGAGTAGCAATGCTAGCTGTTCATGATGTGTTGATTATGCCATGTGTGACTAGTTGACATTGATTTGTATGTGTAAACATGTGCGATTGTTCTATAACCTGTTTACAAAGTAGATATTATAGAGATTTTAAACGAAGACACGTCTAGCTAGCTGGTTAGAGTATGTTAAGTTTAATGATGAGCTGTCATAACCATGGAGGTCGTTGTGGTATTAAAACTCTTGTCTTGTGCGTTTCATGTTCGTGTGTTTTAAGTCTACTTACATCAAAATACCTGTAGTAATAGGTAACGCAATGTTACGTCTGGAGTGTACATGCAAAAACGTCTGCTAGAGTTTTGCTTTTTGTCTGTGATAGTGGTTAACTTGCGTAGCTGTAGGCTGTCGGAACTCGATAAAAGAGATGAGTGTCGCCTCTCAATTTAACATATTGTACAGGCAAGAACCTACCAACCAGTTTGTATACCTAATTGATTTATTCCTATTTATATAAACGTATATTTTTTCGTTATTTATATTAATTGGTTCCTTATTTATTCGATGTCGACTCATTTTACTATTTTTTTTTCTGTACATTATTTTTTTTTCTTTCTTTTACTTTTGTGTGGATACTTGGTTACGTATTTAGTTTAACACTACATATATATTTTTTTTATTATTATTTTTTTTTTTTTTTTTGTGATGTTGAAGTTAAATTTGTGTTATTGTCTGTTTATTTGTGACTTCGTTTGTTCGCATGCTTCAATACTCATTTTACTATTTTTTTTTCTGTACATTAATTTTTTTTTCTTTTTATTTTTGGTGGATACTTGGTTACGTATTTAGTTTATCACTTTATATAAATATTTTTTTTTTTGTGATGTTGAAGTTAAAATTATGTTATTCTCTGTTTATTTGTGACTTCGTTTGTTCGCATGCTTCAATACTCATTTTACTATCTTTTTTTTCCTGTACATTAATTTTTTTTTTCTTTTTTTTTGTGGATACTTGGTTACGTATTTAGTTTAACACTTTATTTATATATTTTTTTATTTTTTTGTGTGATGTTGAAGTTAAATTTATGTTATTGTCTTTTTATTTGTGACTTCGTTTGTTCGCATGCTCCAATACCTCTACACAAGTTTCCTTCGTGAGCTGTAAAATGTAGAGCAATGGTTGTCAAGGTTATTGAGTTTGTAAGCATAACATCTTGTTTTATATAAGACTCAAACCTTTGGCTTGTGAATCCGCGTGTGTGTTTTTTATCCGTTCTATTTCTGAGATGCAATACATTTACCGTGCTTGCATGGAACTATCTACAAGGTCGTCGGGTTCGATGTCTTGGCGAGAAGAATAATATGATGTTTACGTCTAGTTGCGCCACACCCAACAAAACGGGTGAGAACCAACCTAACACACTCTTGATCAGTACATGCACACAGGTTCAACTCATGTACGGCAATCTTTGTTCTACTAGCAGCTCGTTTTATAATCTATTTGTAATTACTTTCATTTTGTTTTTTTTAATATTAATTTTTATGGTTACACAATCAGTGTATTTATGACTTCGATTGTCCGCATGAAGTAAGTTTTAATCGTGAGCTGTAAAATGTACAGTGATGGTTACAAGGTTATCGAGTTTAAGCGAATCATCTTGTTTTATGTAAGATTCGAACCTAAGCCCTGATTGGTTTGTGCGTGAATAGTCTTTTAGATGTAACGATTTTGCAGTACACCTCCCGTACTCGCTATGTTGGTATGCGCCAGCTGCAAGGTCGTCAGGTTTTCGTAAGCATCTCCTACACAGTGTCGGGGAACCAGACAAACACGCTCCTGAACTTGACCAATCAACTGTGAAGCTATGCGGAACTGGCTGCAAGATTACTAGATTTGTTGTCTTGTCTTTGAAAGTATCTTCAAACTTGAGTGTAATTTTCTTCACAGTTACGTCTACATGGTGTCTGGGAACAGTCATATACTCCCATATACTGTGCCAGAACCGTCGCCTATGCTTAGTAGGTTACGTCGTGGGGATCAAAGGTCAAAGGTCATATCCTCCCATATACTGTGCCAGTACCGACACCTGTGCTAAGTAGCTTACGGAGTGGGGATCAAAGATTCAAGGTCATATACTGTGCCAGAACCGACACCTGTGCTAAGTAGCTTACGGAGTGGGGATCAAAGATTCATGGTCATATACTGTGCCAGAACCGCTACCTGTGCTAAGTAGGTTACGAAGCGTGGATCAAAGATTCAAGGTCATATACTGTGCCAGTACCGACACCTGTGCTAAGTAGCTTACGGAGTGGGGATCAAAGATTCAAGGTCATATCCTCCCATTTACTGTGCCAGAACCGCTATTTTCTCCCTACTTTTACACACCTTTTGCTCATTTTTGGGGTCAATGTTGCCCTCCGGTTGTTCCATATAAATGGTATCAGAAAGTTCACCATGAAGAAATGCAGTATTTACATCTAGTTGATGAACCTCCAGGTCATTCTCAGCTGCCAATGCGAGAACTGTCCTTAAGGTGTCGAAACGTACGACCGGTGAAAAGGTTTCACCGTAATCTATTCCCTTTCTCTGCGTGTATCCTTTAGCCACTAGCCTGGCTTTATATCGGCACACGTTCCCTTCAGCATCGACCTTTCGTTTAAAGACCCATTTGCATTTTATAGCTTTAGCTCCCTCTGGTAAGTTTACGAGGTCCCAAGTCTCATTATGTTCAATTGATTTCATCTCTTCGTCAGCTGCCTTTTGCCATTGTGTAGCCTCGCTCCCACTGAATGCTTCTTGCAGGTTCTCGGGCTCGTCTGCGATGAAATGTACGTACTCATCACTAAGAATTCTTGTCAGACGTCTGTTCCGTTGTGAACGTCTTGGCTCGAAGACGGCTTCTTGTTCATTCTCGATGTCAAAAACACCATCCTCCTCAGTAACTTCTGCATTGTTATCTTCTTCATTTACATTTGCATCATCTTCGTTATTGACTCGCGAGTAGACGATTATGCTCCCACTTCCACCATCAACCACGTTGTCTTCCGCTTCTAGTTGATTATCTTCCAAGAAGATCACATCTCTCGATATAGTCAGTTTTCTTGATTTAAAATTGACCAATCGATAGCCCTTGCTGGTTTCGGAGTACCCAACAAAGATATGCTCCGACGATTTAGCGTCAAGCTTTGTTCGGTTTTCTTTTGGAATGTGAGCATACGCTTTGCAGCCAAAAGTCCTTAGGTGAGCAAGGTCCGGTTTCTTCCCAGTCCACGCTTCTTCCGGTGTAATGCTATCCACGGCAACTGTTGGTGCTCTATTCTTTAAGTAGGTTGCAGTGTTTACTGCCTCAGCCAGGAAGCGTTTAGGTAGTTTAGCTTCCTCAAGCATGCATCGCACCTTCTCTACTATCGTTCTGTTTGCCCGCTCGGCAACCCCATTTTGTTCTGGGTTCCGTGGTACAGTAGTCTGAGAACGTATCCCACATTTCCTTAAATGGCCTAATAGTGATTTATTAATGTACTCACGGCCATTGTCTGAACGCAGAATCTTGATCTTCATACCGCTCTGGTTCTCAACTTCTGCCTGATACTCGATGAAGCGTTCGTAAGTTTCACTCTTCTCCTTCAAAATGTAGCACTTGGTCCATCTTGTCTTGTCGTCAATAAATGTTAAGAAATACCTTCCTCCACCAATGGATTCTTCGCTCATTGGTCCACACAGGTCTGAGTGAACAATGCCTAGCTTTTCTTGAGTTCGTTCTGCCTTACCTTTTGGAAACGGGGTACGATGCTGCTTTCCCACAGCACAGCCTATACAAGGTGAAGTAGGAGGCTGTCCCATCACTATGCCAGTGGCCATACCATCTGCTAATCGCTTCATTCCACCAGGACTGAGGTGAGCGAGGCGTCTGTGCCACAACATGTACTCACGGTTTGTGGCCCCCACAGCAGCAATGTTTACCATGGCACCGTTAGTCTCCGGAGTGTCTAGCTTATACAACCCTCCAGTTTTACTCGCGGTGGCTATGACGTTTCCTTCTTCATTATGGATCTGGCAGTTATGTTTGGTAAACACAACCTTGTAGTCCTTATCTGTGAGTTTACCCACCGACAAAAGATTAGTTTTGAGCGTTGGAGCATATAGTACATCCTTGATTGATGCTTCTTGTATTGATCCATTAACCGAAATTGTTACAGCGACATCACCATTTCCCGTAGATGGAGCGGTCGTACCATCGGCCATACATAATGATGTTTCTTGACCATCTCGGATTGTATCAAACCATTCAATTTTTTTTGACATGTGCTTAGTTGCTCCCGAGTCAACGCACCAGTCTTCAGCATTGTGTCCATTTCGATTAACCATTGTGCAAAGAACTGTGGATTTAGGCTTATCCTTTTTGTCTTGTTTGTCACCTTTCGGGCTTTATTTTGGATGTAACCTACAATCTTTAGCATAATGTCCAACTTTACCACAATTGTAGCATTTAAACTTCTTAAATGGCTTTGTAGCCAGAGCAGATTCATCAGGAATGGACTCACCTCGTTGACGTCTTGTTTCTTCTTGTAGCAATTTAGCTCGGACGACATCACTGTTCAGTTCCTGGCCACAATTTTCTAGTGTAATCACAAGTGGGTCAAATGAGTCTGGCAAATTGGATAGGATAATTATAGCCAACTCGTCATCAGTCACCGCTGCATTTATTGCACTTAACTGCTGAGCAATAGTCATCATTTGGTTGAGGTAATCCTCCATATTAATACAGTTTTTGTATGTAATACTGTTCAGCTTTCGACGTAAGTGAATTTTTCGCACTAGTCCTCGATCCTCGAAAGCAGACTCTAATTTTAACCATGCTTCACGGGCCGTTTTACATGAGTTTACATGTATGTACAGATGTGGCTTTAAACCCAAACAAACAGTGGCAAGTGCACGCTGGTCTAATGCAATCTCATCTTCTGAAGAAAGATTTAAGTTACCTTCAATAAATCTCCACAATTTCTCCCGTATAAGCTGCATTTTCATACCAAATTTCCATGCACTGAAATTGGTTGCTCCTTCCAACCTCTCAACTTGCAATATATTCACTGCCATATTGACCACAATTATTAAACAGTTTTTGCTTAAAGATCACTATAAATCAATTCTTTGCATTACCTGGGCCCATAACCTATTGAGATTATACAGGTGGAATAGAATATGATTTATTAGACACTGGTAGAGAAAATAAAGCAAGACGACATTGACTGAATGGTTGACAGCAACTGTTTCCATGGATACATATTATAAACAAAGTTTATATTAACAAAAACCAAGGCCTACTGGATTTACTCCTACAAGTGATCTAGTGGACCTTGAACAAACCCCAATTACATCATAGAGGGCTGTGGCATAACAATAACATTTCAACAATAATGATGCAAGCATAGATGTGCTAGAATTGAACTATGAGTTCTCAGATGAAGGGGACTTAGAGGAAGTTTGCCCATCCGCAGGCCAACTGGAGACAATCACAGAAACCCAGGAGAGTGAAACTGTGACTGAATCTGTAATGACTGAAACTGTATACCCGTAACCATGGTAGTGTAGGATGTTAGGCCTCCGCTGGTATCCCTCGATCTAGACAGCACAACTTCTAAGAGCTAAGAAAAAGTGGGTCTTGCAGATCTATTTAAAATTATATTAATGCGTTGTTTTACCTACCTACCTTTGAAAAAGTTTGTCCTAGACAGCCTACTAGGAAAACGCTCCGCGTTGACAGATGAGCGAGTTGGTTCAATGTTTTAAAGCAAACACATCTTTTGAATATCATATTTCTCTTAAAAAAAAAAAAAAAACTCAATAATAAACATATGATTTTTTTACAAAATGGCGGAGCAAGTAACAACCTTATTACTTGTGTATATTATTTCTCGATATGTTTCTAATAAATGCACGAAATATTATTTAAATCCGTTAAAATGTTTTCTTCAAATAAATTAAAACCTTTAAGTTGATTTTTCAATGGATTTCCGCATAATTTAATTCGACCATGGTCTACTCAATAGGCTCTCATTCATAAACTATTAAACCTATCAGTGTATGGAAAGTTCCATAATGTAGATATAGACTATATGTAAAATGTATTATTGTTTTATCATACAAAAACCCGCTTTTAAATTTTAATAAAAGCGTTTTTATTTGTCTACAAAGTTCGTTGTTAACATTTGCATTTTTGCCGTGAAAGTCATAAAACATAACACGCCATTGTAGCCATTCTATGACATCTATCAAAATTCCAAATACATAGTGAGAAAGGTCTGACTCCCTACGCCATTTCTGCAGCATACTTTGTGCATCTAACTTCAATGGTTTGCAAATGCGAATCATATCGGTGGAACACTGTAAAAATGAAGAAAATGTCTACCGTAAATAAACAATATTTGTTTATAACATGGCGGTTAAAGCAACAATTTTGAAACTAATGTCGAGTGTTGGTACTATTGATGTGGACCTACATATAAAAAATCATTAATATCCGTGTGTAAGTTTTAATTTAAATAAATAAATAACAAAACACGTGTTTCAGTTGTTAATTTTTTGTAGGTTGGCATCTTATGTCATTGTAGCCATTTTATGACAGCTATCGAGATTCCAAATAATAGTGCAACAGTATAGTTACGTACGCTATTTTTGGTGTATACTATGTGCATCTTATTGCAAAAATCCGCAAATGCGAATCATATCGGCGGAACACGGTAAAAATGATGAAATTATTGTTGTAAATAAACAATATTTTTTTATAACATGGCGGATAAACGTACAATTTTTAAATTATTGTCAATTGTTGGTTCGGTTTATGTCAACCTACATGATAAACATTATTTAAATCCGAAGGTAAGTTTTCATTTAATTAAATAAATAAACAAATTTTATTTTTCAGTTATTAATTTTTTGTAGGTTGGCATCTTGACGAATTTTGCTGGTTATGTTAACAGCATCGAGTTTAGTAGTCACAAATGTTGACAGAAAATCTCAGCCAAATACGTTAAGCCGTTTGACCTGTGCGCGACGAACAAAATTTAGCGCACATACATACATACACACACACATACACACAGACAAAGCGCCGATCGAGTTGTATGGAGAGATTCACTCCGCTTCGCTACGCTCATCTAATTAACTAAACATCATTATAATTTCAGTTTGAACCTGCTGGTGTTTCTAATGATTTTAAGACTGATGGGCTTCAAGATTAAAAGAAGCATGACAATGGGCTTTCTAATAAGAAGGCTCTTAGAAAAGACATCGCACGTTTGCGGAAAGTACGAGACATGTGCAAAAACATGATTATGTTAACTGAAGGTAGGTTTGTATGTATGTATGTATGTATGTATGTATGTATGTATGTATGTATGTATGTATGTATGTATGTATGTATGTATGTATGTATGTATGTATGTATGTATGTATGTATGTATGTATGTATGTATGTATGTATGTATGTATGTATGTATGTATGTATGTATGTATGTATGTATGTATGTATGTATGTATGTATGTATGTATGTATGTATGTATGTATGTATGTATGTATGTATGTATGTATGTATGTATATGTATGTATATGTATGCATGCATGTATGTGTTAAAACTAAGCCCGAGCTGTATCTTTGGAAAAGGGAAATAAATAGACTCCTATAACGTGTAGGGTTGCACTGTTCTTCACAAATACTAACTTACATTCGTAAAAACCCCTGTAGACAACACAACATTCTGTTTAAGGATTTAAATATGTTGATCATTCTACTCAACAATTTATACACTGTTGCTATGCAGTAGACCTATTCTGATGCTACCTTGTTCCGCCATGATCCTCGTTACGCCCAATGACAGTGCTGCCCAAGGGTTTGCCTTTAAAGGCATAAAGACTAGGTACTGTGTACAGTATGTACAGACCATAGGCTTAGACAAATTAATATATAAATTCAAAATTGATTGTTTTGTTTGATTTCCTGGAAATCAAATTTCCAGGCCTACCAGTAATGATTGAAGATATGAAGTCTGCCTCCAAAAAGCTAGAGTCAGCGGCAACATCTCTGAATAAGTGTCAAAAAGCACATCTGTGCTGTCCGTTGCCTTGCGAATTGTCAACTTCCATGTCTTCTGAGCATTCAAATCAGTTGCCTCACAAGTCGTCATCAACTTCCTGGCCTAGCAAAAAGTCGTCAATTTCCTTGCTATCCAAGTTTCCAACTTCTTCCACTTCTGTGCACAAGTCTTCAACTCTCTTTCTATCTAAATCTTCAACTTCTATGCACAAGTCTTCAACTCTCTTTCCATACAAGCCTTCAACTTCTTCCACTTCTTTACACAGGTCTTCAACTCCGTTGCCATCACAGTCTAAAACTATCTTGTCTTCTAAGTCTTTATCTCCAACTCCTTTCAAGTGTTCCTTTTCACTGAACAATTCTCATTCCGCCGATCCTCGAACAACATTCCACCAGGACCACGAGGTGTGTGTGTGTGTGTGTGTGTGTGTGTGTGTGTGTGTGTGTGTGTGTGTGTGTGTGTGTGTGTGTGTGTGTGTGTGTGTGTGTGTGTGTGTGTGTGTGTGTGTGTGTGTGTGTGTGTGTGTGTGTGTGTGTGTGTGTGTGTGTGTGTGTGTGTGTGTGTGTGCGCGTGCGTGCGTGCGTGCGTGCGTGCGTAAGTGAGTGTGTGTGTGTGTGTGTGTGTGTGTGTGTGTGTGTGTGTGTGTGTGTGTGTGTGTGTGTGTGTGTGTGTGTGTGTGTGTGTGTGTGTGTGTGTGTGTGTGTGTGTGTGTGTGTGTGTGTGTGTGTGTGTGTGTGTGTGTGTGTGTGTGTGTGTGTGTGTGTGTGTGTGTGTGTGTGTGTGTGTGTGTGTGTGTGTGTGTGTGTGTGTGTGTGTGTGTGTGTGTGTGTGTGTGTGAAAACGTTGTTCCAAAAGGATATATTTTTCTCAAAACTGAAACAAAAGAACTAAATGTTGACGGAAAATATTTTGAGGACGTTAATAATGTATGGCAGAGAAAACAAAAAAATAACTAGGAAGAGCCTAATGGGCTTCTACCTTCCGTCGAAAATACTTACAAAGTTATTAATATTAGGGTTTGGGTGAGCAAACCCTACCGGTCAGTAACTGAAAATATACATGAGCTTCACTGGGATAGTGCTTGGCTAAAGAGGAGCTCTCCATCAAGGATGGAACATAACGCCTCTCTCTCGCACCACATTGCCCTAAAGCTGTCAATCGTCCCGCGCGCGAGATGCCAAGCATACTCCTTGAGGAGGCGGGACTTCAGACGGGCCGTTAGGACAACCTCGTAGGGAGCAGGCACCCTACCATCCTTGAAATAACATACTAGGAGCCTGTAGACTGTGCTCTTGGCCAACACGAGAACATAGTTGGCAAGATCTATCTGTGTGGCATTGGAGGCCTTGTCGGGCCAGAACCCGACATAAAGATCTCTCAGAGACAGTCTAGGGCGTCCCAGTATGCCCCTGATCAAGGAGTCAGCCAACCGCCACATGGCTGTGGCCTGCCGACATGAGACCAGCATATGCCAGGCTGTCCCCTCGACCTGGCACCATGGGCACAGGCGGGAGGCGGTCAGTCCTGCGTGGTACAAGAATATGGGATCGGCTAGACGGTTCTTGTTGAATCGCCAAACCACCTCGGAATCTAAGCCTAACGAAGGTGGCCGAGCTAAGCCTTTCCAGTTGACCCGATCTTTTGACCATTGGCCTTCTGCCGAACCGTCTATACCGAGCCCCTTGACCATGATGTCGAGCAGGATCGACCGCCTATTGGTCTCGGGAAGAAGGGGCACCTACTCCCCGGAAAGCGGGCGGCGGTAGAAAAGCACCGGTGGCCACGGTTCAGGACCCGGAATCTGCAATACCCCACGGAACCGGAGGCTGCAAAAGGCCCGGATCCTGTTTCCGTTGATTGTCAGAGCCCCCCGAGTGCGACCGAGTAGCCCATCAAAACCCTCTAGTTGGTCGACTCTCAGCCACTCGTTCCCAACAAGGAGGTCTCGCAACGTTGTGCATCCCAGTGAAGACCAGGTCGGAATAAACGGAGAGGTGGCTGTGGGGATAAGTGACGTCAGCGTTAGAGGCACGTCGCGCAGACCCCAGATGGTGGAGGGAAAATTTCTAGGCTTTATTTGCAGGGAGAACCAAGCTACCAGAACCGTCCGGAGAAAATCGGACGTGCTTCGGGCTGCTGGTCCACCGATTTGCGGATGAAACAATACCTGCCACCCAAGACCAAGACGTCGAAACTTTCCGAGGAAGTGTCGGGTCATGGCGTGACAGGGATGGTCGTCCAAGTTCGATAAGTATCGGTGGGCATAGAGCACCCGAAACATCGCTACCTTGGACGCAAGGTGAACCAGACCGAGCCCCCCCAGATGAAGAGGAGCGCAAAGTTCTCGTAGGCGAGTCCAATGTCTCCTGCCCGCCCAAACGAAGTTGGCTTGTTCTCCCTGCAACCGATTAATAAGAGCCAGAGGGGGAGGAATTATTTGGAAGGTGTACCATAGCCTGGGGGCCAGGAACTGATTTGCCACCAGGACGCGGCCACGAAGCGACATGGCCGACGACCTGAAACACCACCTGTGAATCGCTGCCATGAACTTAGTGAGCAATTCCTCCAAGCTCCTGGCCACCACGCCGGGCGTGTTTCCCAACACGACTCCCAAAACTTTGGCGCCTTCGTTAGACCACGCAAACCCGAGCGGGGCGTCAAGCCGGCCGATCCAACTGCCCGCCCACTGTCCCGTGGACTTCTCGGCATTAAGCTTCGCTCCCGACTGTGCAGAGTAGACATCGTACACTTCTCGGAGGCGATCGAAATCTTGGTTGTTGGCAATGAATGCCGAGAAGTCGTCGGCATAGCCGGATACCACGAGCCTGCGTTCGGGCAGACCCGGCAGAGAGAAACCCTCGAGTTTTGATCTGCACAGACGGAGAAACGGCTCAGCCGTCAAGGAGAAGAGTAACCCTGACAGCGGGCAACCCTGTCGGATGCCACAGCCAAAAACAAAAGGTGCCGTGAGGCAACACCCCACCCGTACATGACACGTGGCCCCGGCGTAGAGCGTTCGCAGGGTACTCACGAAAGACTCTCCGAACCCGTAAGTGCGAAGAAGGTGGAAGAGATAGTCGTGGTTGACCCTGTCGAACGCACCCTGCTGATCGAGGGACAGCACTGCCAGGGGCACTCCTTCACTGTTGGCATACACTAGGACGTCTCGGTGAATGTGGACACTATCAAAGATAGTTCTCCCGGGAATGCAATATCCCTGGTCAGGATGGACCAGGCAGCTGACTACCTCGCTAAGACGCGTCGCCAGAGCGCGGGCTAGGATTTTATAATCCACGGTGAGGAGGGAGATGGGACGCCAGTTCTTGATTTCCATCCTGTCTCCCGATTTAGGCAAAAGGGTCAGAATGGATTTTTGAGCGGACTTGGGGAGAAACCCATCCACTAGAGAGCACTCCAGCACGGACTTGAAAGGGTCAGACAGCTCATTCCAGAAGAACGAGTAGAACTCGGGAGTGAGACCGTCTATGCCTGGGGCCTTACCCTTGTCCAGGGAGCCCAGCGCCTCTGAGAGTTCTTGGTGAGTGAAGGGCCGATCCAGACTTTCGCGTTGGAAACGAGAGAGAGTTGGCAGCAACTCGTACAAAGGCGAGTTCCCATCGATGGCCACGGGCATGGCACTATAGACCTCCTGGAAGTGTTGCTTTGCTGCCGTGCAGAGAGATGAGCCGTCGGAGACGACACGTCCCTCGAACCGCAGCTGTTTAAGAGGCTGGAAAGTCGGTGCCATGTCCCGCGCCAAATTCGGAGCTGCAGGACTGTCTATGGCAAGCAGTTGTTCGTAGCGCGAGTGTGCCAACAGTCTCTCGCTTCGTCGTGTGTAGGCCTCGCGAACTTGCTCGTTAGCACGGGCTAAATCGGCCGTGGTGTGTCCCCCAAGCAAGGGGCTAGACACGATTTGGTCGACTCGCCGCTCCAGACGAATGAACGTTTCGTCGTTGAGTTGTCGGCGTAGTCGAACGAACCTGATTGTCGTGGTACTAATCTCCTGTTTGAGGGCATCCCACCAGTGGTGGAGGGAAGCGTACATGTGGCGTCGTGCCTCGAAGGAGGTTAAGAGCTCTCGAACGCAATCCCCGAAGCAAGGGTCGTCGAGGAGGGAGTTGTCAAAACGCCAATAGGGAGAGGCAAACTTTGGTGTGCGTAGAGACAAGGTTGTGAGCAAGGCCAGGTGATCGGAAAACGAGGGCAGAACCCGCACTCCGGTCACCGTGGTCGTCACGTCGGGAGTAGCATAAAAACGATCAATGCGTGATGCGCTGTGAAAAGGGGCGTTGCCGACGAAGGTGAAGCCTGGGTCGACGGGATAAAACTCCCGCCACAAATCAGAGAGATCTGCTGCAGTGACCGTGTTGCGGAGCTGGTTAACGAGCCGTGGATACCGCTCGTTGCCACTAGATCTGTCGATGTTGGGATTCAACGTGCAGTTGAAATCCCCCCCGACAACGACCTGGGCGTCGGCTCCAGCAGCACCACGCACGTCTCGAATGTGTCGCTCGAGTAGCCCTAACACATCGAGGGCCACGTGTTGGTCGTGAGGTAAGTACACGCAGATTACGTGTAGAGACCGTTTTGTGGCGGGAATCTCCAAGAGTAGTTCTTGAAGATAACCGGGACAGAGAATATTGTGGGCACGGAACACAATGGGGGACGACTTTCGAAGTCCGATCATGGTGCCAGTACACACTTGAACTGGGGAGTTGAAATAAAATGTGTATTTAGAAATGAGAAGGGGCAGAGGTGCGGAAGGCGTGTTTGTCTCCTGTAAGTGGATGACGTCGGGAAAGTGTCGATCGAGGAAAGTAGACAGCTGACTCCACTTCGAGTCGCTGCGGACGCTCTTAGTATTGAGGGTGATTATTGTTGCCTCTCCCATGGTGTTGTGAATCACTCCAGACCATTCGACTCAAGGCTCTCTACCGAGTTCGACCTGGAGAGAGATTGACTGTCGTCACCGGTCGCCTCGTAGTAGGCATGTGCCTTGAGTAGTGTGCTTGTAAGACGCCCAACTCTCGATTTTATGGCTCGCACATCTCGGACTGCCGGCCTTATTAGCTCAAGCATCTCGACAAGTCCTCGAATGTCGCGCGTGAAACGATGGGCAATCTTTAATGGTTGATCGGTCCCCTTGACGTCTGCAAAGAACTGCAGGAAAGCGCTGGTGGAAAGCGTGTTGGTAGGCTCCTTACTGTTAAGAAGCTCTACGGCTGCCAGGGGCATGGTCACCTCACCGGGTGGTGCCCTATCATCCTGCCTGGGTCGCTTCTTAGCAGGGGACTTGCTACGGGACTTCGTAGATTTCCCCACAAGAGTGAAAATGGCATCACCCTCGTTGACTTGAAGAAGGCTTGGCTCTCTGCAGTCCATTGAGACTGGACCAGCCGCTTCGTGGATTTCCACTGGCGTCACGGCTAAAGATTTCTCACTCGACGTCGAGGCGGTGGCCTCGGCGCTCTCTACCGTCGCAGGAGTTTTCCTCTTCTCACTGGTAGACGCAGTTGTGGAAGCCACATCGGCAGAGACTGGTTTAACGATGGAGACAGTGCAAGCACGGGCAATGTGACCGGTCTGCTTGCACTTGAAACACTTGATGTCGTCAAAGCTGAGAAAAACACGATTCCGCTCTCCGTCGAAATCGACCAAGATGGAATCTGGTAGATTTATGTTCTCAGCTTTGACGACAAATATCTGCCGACGGAAGCTGAAAACGTGGCCAACGTCGGCTTGTTTTACACCCACGTTGATGTAGGCCATCGAAGACACAGCCGAACAAGTTTTGCCAACTCGGCCTCGACGGCTTGGTGTGGAATATGCGGAGAGACGTTTGAAAGAACCAGCCGCTCAGCGGGAGTGACAAGCCTGCGAGCAGGCAGGAACTGGTCCTTTATTGACAGCCCTCCGTGGTCAAACATGAAAGTGTCCACCAAGGCCTTGCTCCTCAGATAGAAGCACACACGGCCCTGTGATATCCTGGAAGCGAAAGTAATGTTTTTGCCCCCGATGATATCAGCGAGGGACCGCATGTACTGTGAGATGGTAACGTTTTCTATAGAAGGAAACAAGATAGCTTGGTCCTTCTGTGGACATGCCTGACCAGCGGAGGGTCGGGGTTGGTCAACGCTGCTCTGGGGTCGTTGACCTGCGCCAGACAGCAAAGCCTGGGCCATGGTCGGCTTAGTAACTGGCGGAGTCTGGACCCCAGGGACAACGATCGACGAAACCACCGGAAAAGCAGGGATCGGCGTAGGGCACAACGGTGTTGGCGCGCTGGCTGAACCAGCCACCACGTTTTCTGCAGCCTTAACAGGGCTGGTCGCTACCTGGCCGTCAGATAAGGACCTGTTTAGGCGCGGAGAGACGGGAAGAACCGTAACAGACTGATGCGCTGAGCCAGCCAGCACACCAACCCGTTGGTTGACAGTAGTGTCTGCCGCCACAGAAGGCCTGAGGACAGTCACGGAGGACGGTTTGAGTTCCGGTGTGCTGTGTCCCCTAGCAAGGGGCGCAGGCACACCTTTATTGGGCCCTCGCACGAGGGGCACCTTAACGGCCTTACCGGCCCCGTTTTTTACAGCGGGGACAGGGGACTTCTTCAAAAAGTCTTGCGGCTTCAGCTGACTCATGGTGATACGATTCAACTAAAAGCCCTCCGGAATATTCAAAATAAAAACACGCCAGACAAGACGGACAAAAAACCACTGCTACCTGGCCTTGAAGACCAGGCAGCAAACCGAACAAGAACGAATAACCAAAACCACAATGATGAATAAGACACTTCTAAAATGGCAGGGTTCAACAAGGAGGGTTAAAATGAGAAATGAAAAGCAATAATTTGCAAGGCCAAAACTAACTTAAGAATGAAAAATTCAAAAATAAAAACTACTCCAAACGAAAGAGGAGAAAAAACTGTTTAAGAATAAGCAACAACAATTTGTCAGGCACAAGCAGAACGTAGCAGACAGTAAGAAATAGACAAACGACTGCGCTGCCCCGCACCTAAGGCTGTAACTGTACCGCGCTGGGAATAGCACGGAAATAACACGGTAAAGCGGAGCGAACGAAAAACACGTCCGTCTCCGACAGAGGCCGGTGTGTGTGTGTGTGTGTGTATGTGTGTGTGTGTGTGTGTGTGTGTGTGTGTGTGTGTGTGTGTGTGTGTGTGTGTGTGTGTGTGTGTGTGTGTGTGTGTGTGTGTGTGTGTGTGTGTGTGTGTGTGTGTGTGTGTGTGTGTGTGTGTGTGTG
Organism: Isoperla grammatica; assembly: GCA_945910005.1. Classification (NCBI taxonomy): domain Eukaryota; kingdom Metazoa; phylum Arthropoda; class Insecta; order Plecoptera; family Perlodidae; genus Isoperla; species Isoperla grammatica. The sequence goes on from OX246737.1 coordinate 83,637,397, forward strand.
TGTGTGTGTGTGTGTGTGTGTGTGTGTGTGTGTGTGTGTGTGTGTGTGTGTGTGTGTGTGTGTGTGTGTGTGTGTGTGTGTGTGTGTGTGTGTGTGTGTGTGTGTGTGTGTGTGTGTGTGTGTGTGTGTGTGTGTGTGTGTGTGTGTGTGTGTGTGTGTGTGTGTGTGTGTGTGTGTGTGTGTGTGTGTGTGTGTGTGTGTGTGTGTGTGTGTGTGTGTGTGTGTGTGTGTGTGTGTGTGTGTGTGTGTGTGTGTGTGTGTGTGTGTGTGTGTGTGTGTGTGTGTGTGTGTGTGTGTGTGTGTGTGTGTGTGTGTGTGTGTGTGTGTGTGTGTGTGTGTGTGTGTGTGTGTGTGTGTGTGTGTGTGTGTGTGTGTGTGTGTGTGTGTGTGTGTGTGTGTGTGTGTGTGTGTGTGTGTGTGTGTGTGTGTGTGTGTGTGTGTGTGTGTGTGTGTGTGTGTGTGTGTGTGTGTGTGTGTGTGTGTGTGTGTGTGTGTGTGTGTGTGTGTGTGTGTGTGTGTGTGTGTGTGTGTGTGTGTGTGTGTGTGTGTGTGTGTGTGTGTGTGTGTGTGTGTGTGTGTGTGTGTGTGTGTGTGTGTGTGTGTGTGTGTGTGTGTGTGTGTGTGTGTGTGTGTGTGTGTGTGTGTGTGTGTGTGTGTGTGTGTGTGTGTGTGTGTGTGTGTGTGTGTGTGTGTGTGTGTGTGTGTGTGTGTGTGTGTGTGTGTGTGTGTGTGTGTGTGTGTGTGTGTGTGTGTGTGTGTGTGTGTGTGTGTGTGTGTGTGTGTGTGTGTGTGTGTGTGTGTGTGTGTGTGTGTGTGTGTGTGTGTGTGTGTGTGTGTGTGTGTGTGTGTGTGTGTGTGTGTGTGTGTGTGTGTGTGTGTGTGTGTGTGTGTGTGTGTGTGTGTGTGTGTGGGTGTTATTAATATTATTATTATTATTATTATTATTATTGTGTGTGTCACCTAGAACTCATCTCAAAAACATTCAACAGCATCTGCACATACGTCATCGATGCAGGTATTGCAGCGTTGCAGTTCATATTTTTCCCAATAGCTTCTAGTCACTTGGCAATGAAGAAGGCTATGTTTAGTTTAGTTTATTGGGTTTAAGGGCGCTTCAACCAGATAGGTCTTTTTGTGCCACCAAGATAATGTAACTCGTTACTTATTGTTTTATTGCATGATTGATTAATGGGGCTGTACGTCTTATATTTATGCAACGATGGCCAAAAACGTGCATACATCACGTTTATGAAGGGACCAGAGGAGAGAAATATCACTTCTGAGCTCCAAACCATCGAGAATTAGCAGAATAAGGGAACACATCTCCCACTAAATTAACGAAATCGCCATTCCTATTTGAACCAAACTCTAAGTGACTGAGCATGGACCTGTCCGACGTAGGCCAATCATTCTTATTGGACAACTTAAAAATGTTCACAGGCTTAAACCCATCCTAAGTGGTGGACAATACATTAAATTATGAAACACATATGCATTCGATAGAAAAGTACAGTTAGGATGTGTGGCATATTGTGAGAATGTCAACATGAAAATTCTAAAGAATGACGATACTTATACCAATATTTACCACCACCAATTACCAATTTTCCAAGTGGCTTCAAATATTGTTGAAAATGGAGTAAAACAAAGAGCATACCACTTGAGGTCGCCTATACTGAAACAAATATTTCCAGCACATAAAGTGGCGGTGAGAGAGTCGACTGTTTGTACTCAGATGAAGAAGGTGGTAAAATAAGTGATAAATTGATTGATTAATGGGGCTTAACGTCTCATATGTTTGCAACAATGGCTAATCGAGACGATAAGCGGGTGATAATGAAGATGAGAAAGGTAAAGATGAAGAATAAAGCCACATCCGTATTACGATATTTTTACTAACTAAATGCCAAAAGTATCCTTATTATTCTTGTCTCCATGCTTTAATTCTTATTGTAGCGGATTTATAATCTTCTGTAGACTACACTGTACCAAATACTATGTCAACCATATCATCTTCTTTATATACAAAATAGTAAGTAGCTATTATTAATGTTGGTCAGCATGGACATTTTGGTGCAATAGTGTTTTGTTGAGGAACATAAACAAACTTCTCAACAATTAATTGGACGAATTTGTTGAGAAAATTTTACAGCTGGATGGATCATCAATTAAAAAGAGCTGGTTAACTATTTCCACGGCCTCCTTTGTACATCATAATTTAAAATGTTTGGAAGATTAACAAATGACTACACACGTCTCAGCAAATAACCGCCAACCAAAAAAACATAGATACACTAGTTTATCTCCTATTTACTAAACATTTGGACTAATGTATTTAATAAAATGAGAACTTGGTTGTAGTTTGAAGACAGTTATCCTTGCCAATTCAAATTTTGTTTCTGTTTAAACTAAAAAAAGCATATTTAATCTGTGCTTTACTTGTAAATCCATTTTTAATTTCCAAGTTGGTAAAAGCGCTGGTTAAAGTCACTCCTCTATAACTCGACATCGTTGTCACGTTCTTCATATTTGGCTTACTTTACAATGAGACAGCGTTCTTTCACAATACAAAAAAATTTAAGTACCTTTCCGGTCTACTTTTTCCAAAATTTTGAAGTGAAAGTTTTCAAAATTTCTATCCTTTAACATTGGAAAGTAGAGAAATCATACATTTTATCACCTTCACATAGATATAAAGGAGCCAAAAAACGTTGCTACGTAAACAGATTTAGTATCAAAAGAAAGTTAAATTCTTAAGGAATACACACAAGCCAAAAAAATTAGTATATCCGTACTACTTTTTGCGTTATTTGAGCCTAAAGTTGCATGTACGCTCAGAAACTTGGCAACAATGCAGAGTCGACTGCTCCAACTTGTCACTCCCCCGCCGCCCGCGATTGCTAGACCCGGCTGTCCACACTTGCCCGAATAACATTTTCCTTTATGATTTGTATGAGTTCTTATGTCGTGATTGGTCTTTGAATACTTGTATTCTGCAACATGAGCCTTTTGTAGGCCAGTACTCAATTTTTTAAATCTAGAATTCTAAGCTTTTGATTGATTCAGTTCTTTAATTTGTTGGTACATAACACACAATATCTGTATCTGATCCTTGAAGTTAACTGTGCATTGTAATATTTTGTCTACGTTCTATTTATGATGTTGATAGCGGACATTGACGTGCCCCGGGCCAGCGCCTAGGCACTCGCGCTGCGCTTTGTTTACATTGAAAGATTTCGTTCTTTCGTCGTCAACAATGTCGTGATTATCATCTAATATTAGGCCTACTTTGTATAGAATCCAAGGCCAGCTAGGACAACAGCCTTGGTCTACCCTTAGTGGATGGAGCAGCCCTCAAAGTACCCAAAATAGGGGGGTCAAAATAAGGGAACCATGTAGCTGGCCTCCCTTTTTGTAAATATCCCCATTTTACAATCAGAATTTTTAGTACTACGTTTATGTTGGATTGTGCCGCAAAAAGATTTTTTCGGGCTGCCACTTGAGTAGGTGTAATGAGGGGTACCCCAGTGGTGATCATGTAGCTGGCCCCCCCTATTTTTAAATATCCAAATTGTACAATCGTAATCGTTTGTGCTTCGTTTGTGCTGGATTGTGCCGCAAAAAGTTTTTTGCGGGCTGCCACTTGAGTAGCATTAATGAGGGGTACCCCAGTGGGGACCATGTAGCTAGCCCCCCCTTTTTGATAATATCCCACTTTTACAATCGCAATTGTTTTTGCTATGTTTGTGCTGGATTGTGCTGCAAAAAGTTTCGTTTGTGCAGCCCTCAAAGTACCCAAAATAGGGGGGTCAAAATAAGGGAACCATGTAGCTGGCCTCTCTTTTTGTAAATATCCCCATTTTACAATCAGAATTTTTAGTACTACGTTTATGTTGGATTGTGCCGCAAAAAGATTTTTTCGGGCTGCCACTTGAGTAGGTGTAATGAGGGGTACCCCAGTGGTGATCATGTAGCTGGCCCCCCCTATTTTTAAATATCCAAATTGTACAATCGTAATCGTTTGTGCTTCGTTTGTGCTAGATTGTGCCGCAAAAAGTTTTTTGCGGGCTGCCACTTGAGTAGCTTTAATGAGGGGTACCCCAGTGGGGACCATGTAGCTAGCCCCCCCCTTTTTGATAATATCCCACTTTTACAATCGTAAACGTTTGTGCTATGCTTGTGCTGGATTGTGCCGAAAAAAGTTTGTTTCGGGCTGCCACTTGAGTATTTTTAATGAGGGGTACCCCAGTGGGGACCATGTAGCTAGCCCCCCCTTTTTGATAATATCCCAGTTTTACAATCGTAAACGTTTGTGCTATGCTTGTGCTGGATTGTGCCGAAAAAAGTTTGTTTCGGGCTGCCACTTGAGTAGCTTTAATGAGGGGTACCCCAGTGGGGACCAATGTAGCTAGCCCCATCTTTTTGTAAATATCCCCGTTTTATAATCGCAATCGTTTGTGCTACGTTTGTGCCGGATTGTGCCGTTAAAAGTTTCATCTGTGCCGCCCTCAAAGTACCCCAAATAAATGGGATTTGTAATTTGCGTAATTGCGTAATTTGATTTCGATATTTCGATTGATGGCTGAGGCAGGGAAGTGTGTTGTCACCATTGCTTTTCCCCCTTTTATTAATGGTGACAACACACTTCCCTGCCTCAGCCATCAATCGAAATATCGAAATCAAATTACGCAATTACGCAAATTACAAATCCCATTTATTTGGGGTACTTTGAGGGCGGCACAGATGAAACTTTTAACGGCACAATCCGGCACAAACGTAGCACAAACGATTGCGATTATAAAACGGGGATATTTACAAAAAGATGGGGCTAGCTACATGGTTTCCACTGGGGTACCCCTCATTAAAGCTACTCAAGTGGCAGCCCGAAACAAACTTTTTTCGGCACAATCCAGCACAAACGATTACGATTGTAAAATTGGGATATTATCAAAAAGGGGGGGCTAGCTACATGGTCCCCACTGGGGTACCCCTCATTAAAGCTACTCAAGTGGCAGCCCGAAACAAACTTTTTTCGGCACAATCCAGCACAAACGATTAAGATTGTAAAATTGGGATATTATCAAAAAGGGGGGCTAGCTACATGGTCCCCACTGGGGTACCCCTCATTAAAGCTACTCAAGTGGCAGCCCGAAACAAACTTTTTTCGGCACAATCCAGCACAAACGATTAAGATTGTAAAATTGGGATATTATCAAAAAGGGGGGCTAGCTACATGGTCCCCACTGGGGTACCCCTCATTAAAGCTACTCAAGTGGCAGCCCGCAAAAAACTTTTTGCGGCACAATCCAGCACAAACGATTACGATTGTAAAATTGGGATATTATCAAAAAGGGGGGGCTAGCTACATGGTCCCCACTGGGGTACCCCTCATTAAAGCTACTCAAGTGGCAGCCCGCAAAAAACTTTTTGCGGCACAATCCAGCACAAACGAAGCACAAACGATTACGATTGTACAATTTGGATATTTAAAAATAGGGGGGGCCAGCTACATGATCACCACTGGGGTACCCCTCATTACACCTACTCAAGTGGCAGCCCGAAAAAATCTTTTTGCGGCACAATCCAACATAAACGTAGTACTAAAAATTCTGATTGTAAAATGGGGATATTTACAAAAAGAGAGGCCAGCTACATGGTTCCCTTATTTTGACCCCCCTATTTTGGGTACTTTGAGGGCTGCACAAACGAAACTTTTTGCAGCACAATCCAGCACAAACATAGCAAAAACAATTGCGATTGTAAAAGTGGGATATTATCAAAAAGGGGGGGCTAGCTACATGGTCCCCACTGGGGTACCCCTCATTAAAGTTATTAAGGTGGTAGCCCGAAAAAAACTTTTTGCGGCACAATCCAGCACAAACGTAGCACAAACGATTGCGATTGTAAATTGCAGATATTTACAAAAAGGGGGGGCCAGCTACCTGGTCCCCACTGGGTTACCCCTTATTAAAACTAGTCAGGTGGTAGCCCGAAAAAAACTTTTTGCGGCACAATCCAGCACAAACGAAGCACAAACGATTGCGATTGTAAAATGGGGATATTTACAAAAAGGGGGGACCAGCTACATGGCCCTGTGTTTTTGACCCCTTTATTTTGGGTACTTTGAGGGCGGCACAAACGAAACTGTTAACGGCACAATCCGGCACAAACGTAGCACAAACGATGACACCATTTTCGAGTTGATTCTAATAAAAGGGGGGCTGTATGTAGTTAGCCCCCCCATTTTGGAGCCCTTGATTAAGGGAACTTAAAGAGCGGCACAAACAAAACTTTTTACGGCACAATCCGGCACAAACGTAGCACAAACGATTTACACCAGTCTCGAGTTGATTTAAAAAAAAGGGGGGGCTGGCATGTAGTTAGCCCGCCTTATGAGTACCCTTTATTATAGGTACTTCGGGGGCAGCACAAACGAAACTTTTTACGGCACAATCCGACACAAACGTAGCACAAACGATTGCGAGTGGAAAATGGGTACATTTATTAAAAGGGGGGGCGAGCTACATGGACCCCGCTTGTGACGGTGACTGTACTTGATAAACCCTGCGCTAAGTCAGTGACATGAGAGCAACAACATGCAACATATTAGGACAACGCATGTTTCCTCGCTTGTGAAGGTGACTGTACTTGATAAACCCTGCGTTAAGTCAGTGACATGAGAGCAACTACATGCAACATATGAAGACAACGCATGTTTCCTAGCTTGTGACGGTGACTGTACGTGATAAACCCTGCACTAAGTTAGTGACATGACAGCAACTACATGCAACATATGAAGACAACGCATATTTCCTCGCTTGTGAAGGTGACTGTACTTGATAAACCCTGCGCTAAGTCAGTGACATGAGAGCAACTACATGCAACATATGAAGACAACGCATGTTTCCTCGCTTGTGAAAGTGACTATACTTGATAAACCCTGCGCTAAGTCAGTGACATGAGAGCAACTACATGCAACATATGAAAACAACGCATGTTTCCTCGCTTGTGAAGGTGACTGTACTTGATAAACCCAGCGCTAAGTCAGTGACATGAGAGCAACTACATGCAACATATGAAGACAACGCATGTTTCCTCGCTTGTGAAGGTGACTGTACTTGATAAACCCTGCGCTAAGTCAGTGACATGAGAGCAACTACATGCAACATAAAAAGACAACGCATGTTTTATCGCATGTGGCGGTGACTGTACGTGATAAACCCTGCGCTAAGTCAGTGACATGAGAGCAACTACATGCAACATATGAAGACAACGCATGTTTCCTCGCTTGTGACGGTGACTGTACTTGATAAACCCTGCGCTAAGTCAGTGACATGAGAGCAACTACATGCAACATATGAAGACAACACATGTTTCCTCGCTTGTGACGGTGACTGTACGTGATAAACCCTGCGCTAAGTCAGTGACATGAGAGCAACTACATGCAACATATGAAGACAACGCATGTTTCCTCGCTTGTGAAGGTGACTGTATTTGATAAACCCTGCGCTAAGTCAGTGACATGAGAGCAACTACATGCAACAAATGAAGACAACGCATGTTTCCTCGCTTGTGAAGGTGACTGTACTTGATAAACCCTGCGCTAAGTCAGTGACATGAGAGCAACTACATGCAACAAATGAAGACAACGCATGTTTCCTCGCTTGTGACGGTGACTGTACTTAAAAACCCTGCGCTAAGTCAGTGACATGAGAGCAACTACATGCAACATATGAAGACAACGCATGTTTCCTCGCTTGTGACGGTGACTGTAATTGATAAACCCTGCGCTAAGTCAGTGACATGAGAGCAACTACATGCAACATATGAAGACAACGCATGTTTCCTCGCTTGTGACGGTGACTGTACTTGATAAACCGTGCGCTAAGTCAGTGACATGAGAGCAACTACATGCAACATATGAAGACAACGCATGTTTCCTCGCTTGTGAAGGTGACTGTACTTGATAAACCCTGCGCTAAGTCAGTGACATGAAAGCAACTACATGCAACATATGAAGACAACTGTACTTGATAAACCCTGCGCTAAGTCAGTGACATGAAAACCACTTCTTGAACATACTAGGACAACGCATGTTTCCTCGCTTGTGAAGGTGACTGTACTTGATAAACCCTGCGCTAAGTCAGTGACATGAGAGCAACTAAATGCAACATATGAAGACAACGCATGTTTCCTCGCTTGTGACAGTGACTGTACGTGATAAACCCTGCACTAAGTAAGTGACATGAGAGCAACTACATGCAACATATGAAGACAACGCATGTTTCCTCGCTTGTGAAGGTGACTGTACTTGATAAACCCTGCGCTAAGTCATGACATAAAAGCCACTTCATGCAACTTATGAAGACAACGCATGTTTCCTCGCTTGTGACGGTGACTGTACTTGATAAACCATGCACTAAGTCGGTGACATGACAGCAACTACATGCAACATATGAAGACAACGCATGTTTTCTCGCTTGTGAAGGTGACTGTACTTGATAAACCCTGCGCTAAGTCAGTGACATGAGAGCAACAACATGCAACATATGAAGACAACGCATGTTTCCTCGCTTGTGAAGGTGACTGTACGTGATTAACCCAGCGCTAAGTCAGTGACATGAGAGCAACTACATGCAACATATAAAGACAACGCATGTTTCCTCGCTTGTGACGGTGACTGTACTTGATAAACCCTGCGCTAAGTCAGTGACATGAGAGCAACTACATGCAACATATGAAGACAACGCATGTTTCCTCGCTTGTGAAGGTGACTGTACTTGATAAACCCTGCGCTAAGTCAGTGACATGAGAGCAACTACATGCAACATATGAAGACAACGCATGTTTCCTCGCTTGTGAAGGTGACTGTACTTGATAAACCCTGCGCTAAGTCAGTGACATGAGAGCAACTACATGCAACATATGAAGACAACACATGTTTCCTCGCTTGTGACGGTGACTGTACGTGATAAACCCTGCGCTAAGTCAGTGACATGAGAGCAACTTCATGCAACATATGAAGACAACGCATGTTTCCTGGCTTGTGAGGTGACTGTACTTGATAAACCCTGCGCTAAGTCAGTGACATGAGAGCAACTACATGCAACATATTAGGACAAAGCATGTTTCCTCGCTTGTGAAGGTGACTGTACTTGATAAACCCTGCGCTCAGTCAGTGACATGAGAGCAACTACATGCAACATATGAAGACAACGCATGTTTCATCGCTTGTTAAGGTGACTGTACGTGATAAACCCTGCGCTAAGTCAGTGACATGAAAGCAACTACATGCAACATATGAAGACAACGCATGTTTCCTCGCTTGTGACGGTGACTGTACTTGATAAACCCTGCGCTAAGTCAGTGACATGAGAGCAACTACATGCAACATATGAAGACAACGCATGTTTCCTCGCTTGTGACGGTGACTGTACGTGATAAACCCTGCGCTAAGTCAGTGACATGAGAGCAACACCATGCAACATATGAAGACAACGCATGTTTCCTCGCTTGTGAAGGTGACTGTACTTGATAAACCCTGCGCTAAGTCAGTGACATGAGAGCAACTACATGCAACATAAAAAGACAACGCATGTTTCCTCGCTTGTCACGGTAACTGTACATGATAAACCCTGCGCTTAGTCAGTGACATGAGAGCAAATACATGCAACAAATTATTACAACGCATGTTTCCTCGCTTGTGAAGGTGACTGTACTTGATAAACCCTGCGCTAAGTCAGTGACATGAGAGCAACTAAATGAAACATATTAGGACAACGCATGTTTCCTCGCTTGTGACGGTGACTGTACGTGATAAACCCTGCGCTAAGTCAGTGACATGAGAGCAACTACATGCAACATATAAAGACAACGCATGTTTCCTCGCTTGTGAAGGTGACTGTACTTGATAAACCCTGCGCTAAGTCAGTGACATGAGAGCAACTACATGCAACATATGAAGACAACGCATGTTACCTCGCTTGTGAAGGTGACTGTACTTGATAAACCCTGCGCTAGGTCAGTGACATGAGAGCAACTTCATGCAACATATGAACACAACGCATGTTTCCTCGCTTGTGACGGTGACTGTACGTGATAAACCCTGCGCTAAGTCAGTGACATGAGAGCAACTACATGCAACATATGAAGACAACGCATGTTGTCTCGCTTGTGAAGGTGACTGAACTTGATAAACCCTGCGCTAAGTCAGTGACATGAGAGCAACTACATGCAACATATGAAGACAACGCATGTTTCCTCGCTTGTGAAGGTGACTGTACTTGATAAACCCTGCGCTAAGTCAGTGACATGAGAGCAACTACATGCAACATATGAAGACAACGCATGTTTCCTCGCTTGTGAAGGTGACTGTACTTGATAAACCCTGCGCTAAGTCAGTGACATGAGAGCAACTACATGCAACATATGAAGACAACGCATGTTTCCTCGCTTGTGAAGGTGACTGTACTTGATAAACCCTGCGTTAAGTCAGTGACATGAGAGCAACTACATGCAACATATGAAGACAACGCATGTTTCCTCGCTTGTGATGGTGACTGTACTTGATAAACCCTGCGCTAAGTCAGTTACATGAGAGCAACTACATGCAACATATGAAGACAACGCATGTTTCCTCGCTTGTGATGGTGACTGTACTTGATAAACCCTGCGCTAAGTTAGTGACTTGAGAGCAACTACATGCAACATATGAGGACAACGCAGGTTTCCTCGCTTGTTAAGGTGACTGTACGTGAAAACCCCTGCGCTAAGTCAGTGACATGAGAGCAACTACATGCATCATATGAAGAAATCGCATGTTTCCTCGCTTGTTAAGGTGACTGTACGTGACAAACCCTGCGCTAAGTCAGTGACATGAGAGAAACTACATGCAACATATGAAGACAACGCATGTTTCCTCGCTTGTCACGGTAACTGTACATGATAAACCCTGCGCTAAGTCAGTGACATGAGAGCAACTACATGCAACAAATTAGGACAACGCATGTTTCCTCGCTTGTGAAGGTGACTGTACTTGATAAACCCTGCGCTAAGTCAGTGACATGAGAGCAACTACATGAAACATATTAGGACAACGCATGTTTCCTCGCTTGTGACGGTGTCTGTACGTGATAAACCCTGCGCTAAGTCAGTGACATGAGAGCAACTACATGCAACATATGAAGACAACGCATGTTTCCTCGCTTGTGAAGGTGACTGTACTTGATAAACCCTGCGCTAAGTCAGTGACATGAGAGCAACTACATGCAACATATGAAGACAACGCATGGTTCCTCGCTTGTGAAGGTGACTGTACTTGATAAACCCTGCGCTAAGTCAGTGACATGAGAGCAACTACATGCAACATATGAAGACAACGCATGTTTCGTCGCATGTGAAGGTGACTGTACTTGATAAACCCTGCGCTAAGTCAGTGACATGAGAGCAACTACATGCAACATATGAAGACAACGCATGTTTCCTCGCTTGTGAAGGTGACTGTACTTGATAAACCCTGCGCTAAGTCAGTGACATGAGAGCAAGTACATGCAACATATGAAGACAACGCATGTTTCCTCGCTTGTGACGGTGACTGTACTTGATAAACCCTGCGCTAAGTCAGTGGCATGAGAGCAGCTACATGCAACATATGAAGACAACGCATGTTTTCTCGCTTGTGACGGTGACTGTACTTGATTAACCCTGCGCTAAGTCAGTGACATGAGAGCAACTACATGCAACATATGAAGACAACGCATGTTTCCTCGCTTGTGAAGGTGACTGTACTTGATAAACCCTGCGCTAAGTCAGTGACATGAGAGCAACTACATGCAACATATGAAGACAACGCATGTTTCCTCGCTTGTGATGGTGACTGTACTTGATAAACCCTGCGCTAAGTCAGTGACATGAGAGCAACTACATGCAACATATGAAGACAACGCATGTTTACTCGCTTGTGATGGTGACTGTACTTGATAAACCCTGCGTTAAGTAAGTGACATGAGAGCAACTACATGCAACATATGAGGACAACGCATGTTTCCTCGCTTGTGAAGGTGACTGTACTTGATAAACTCTGCGCTAAGTCAGTGACATGAGAGCAACTACATGCAACATATGAGGACAACGCATGTTTCCTCGCTTGTTAAGGTGACTGTACGTGATAACCCCTGCGCTTAGTCAGTGACATGAGAGCAACTACATGCAACATATGAAGAAAACGCATGTTTCCTCGCTTGTTAAGGTGACTGTACGTGAAAAACCCTGCGCTAAGTCAGTGACATGAGAGCAACTACATGCAACATATGAAGACAACACATGTTTCCTCGCTTGTTAAGGTGACTGTACGTGATAAACCCTGCGCTAAGTCAGTGACATAAGAGCAACTACATGCAACATATGAAGACAACGCATGTTTCCTCGCTTGTTAAGGTGACTGTACGTGATTAACCCTGCGCTAAGTCAGTGACATGTAAGCAACTACATGCAACATATGAGACAACACATGTTTCCTCGCTTGTGAAGGTGACTGTACTTGATAAACCCTGCGCTAAGTCAGTGACATGAGAGCAACTACATGCAACATATGAAGACAACGCATGGTTCCTCGCTTGTGAAGGTGACTGTACGTAATAAACCCTGCGCTAAGTCAGTGACATGAGAGCAACTACATGCAACATATCAGACAACGCATGTTTCCTCGCTTCTGACGGTGACTAAACGTGATAAACCCTGCGCAAGTCAGTGTCATGAGAGCAACTACATGCAACATATGAAGACAACGCATGTTTTATCGCTTGTTAAGGTGACTGTACTTGATAAACCCTGCGCTAAGTCAGTGACATGAGAGCAACTACATGCAACATATGAAGACAACGCATGTTTCCTCGCTTGTCACGGTGACTGTCCTTGATAAACCCTGCGCTAAGTCAGTGACATGAGAGCAACTACATGCAACATATTAGGACAACGCATGTTTCCTCGCTTGTGACGGTGACTGTACGTGATCAACCCTGCGCTAAGTCAGGGACATGAGAGCAACTACATGCAACATATGAAGACAACGAATGTTTCCTCGCTTGTGAAGGTGACTGTACGTTCTAAACCCTGCGCTAAGTCATTGACATGAGAGCAACTACATGCAACATATGAAGACAACGCGTGTTTCCTCGCTTGTGAAGGTGACTGTACTTGATAAACCCTGCGCTCAGTCAGTGACATGAGAGAAACTACATGTAACATATGAAAACAACGCATGTTTCCTCGCTTGTGACGGTGACTGTACATGATAAACCCTGCGCTAAGTCAGTGACATGAGAGCAACTACATGCAATATATTAAGACAACGCATGTTTCATCGCTTGTTAAGGTGACTGTACTTGATAAACCCTGCGCTAAGTCAGTGACATGAGAGCAACAACATGCAACATATGAAGACAACGCATGTTTCCTCGCTTGTCACGGTGACTGTCCTTGATAAACCCTGCGCTAAGTCAGTGACATGAGAGCAACTACATGCAACATATTAGGACAACGCATGTTTCCTCGCTTGTGACGGTGACTGTACGTGATCACCCCTGCGCTAAGTCAGTGACATGAGAGCAACTACATGCAACATATGAAGACAACGCATGTTTCCTCGCTTGTGAAGGTGACTGTACGTTCTAAACCCTGCGCTAAGTCATTGACATGAGAGCAACTACATGCAACATATGAAGACAACGCGTGTTTCATCGCTTGTGAAGATGACTGTACTTGATAAACCCTGCGCTCAAGCAGTGACATGAGAGCAACTACATGCAACATATGAAAACAACGCATGTTTCCTCGCTTGTGACGGTGACTGTACTTGATAAACCCTGCGCTAAGTCAGTGACATGAGAGCAACTACATGCAATATATTAGGACAACGCATGTTTCCTCGCTTGTGACGGTGACTGTACTTGAAAAACCCTGCGCTAAGTCAGTGACATGAGAGCAACAACATGCAACATATTAGGACAACGCATGTTTCCTCGCTTGTGACGGTGACTGTACTTGATAAACCCTGCGCTAAGTCAGTGACATGAGAGCAACTACATGCAACATATGAAGAGAACGCATGTTTCCTTGCTTGTGAAGGTGACTGTACTTGATAAACCCTGCGCTAAGTCAGTGACATGAGAGCAACTACATGCAACATATGAAGACAACACATGTTTCCTCGCTTGTGACGGTGACTGTACGTGATAAACCCTGCGCTAAGTCAGTGACATGAGAGCAACTTCATGCAACATATGAAGACAACGCATGTTTCCTCGCTTGTGAAGGTGACTGTACTTGATAAACCCTGTGCTAAGTCAGTGACATGAGAGCAACTACATGCAACATATGAAAACAACGCATGTTTCCTCGCTTGTGACGGTGACTGTACTTGATAAACCCTGCGCTAAGTCAGTGACATGAGAGCAACTACATGCAACATATTAGGACAACGCATGTTTCCTCGCTTGTGACGGTGACTGTACGTGATCAACCCTGCGCTAAGTCGTTGACATGAGAGCAACTACATGCAACATATGAAGACAACGCATTTTTCCTCGATTGTGAAGATGACTGTACGTGATAAACTCTGCGCTAAGTCAGTGACATGAGAGCAACTACATGCAACATATGAAGACAACGCATGTTTCCTCGCTTGTGACGGTGACTGTACTTGATAAACCCTGCGCTTAGTCAGTGACATGAGAGCAACTACATGCAACATATGAAGGCAACGCATGGTTCCTCGCTTGTGACGGTGACTGTACTTGATTAACCCTGCGCTAAGTCAGTGACATGAGAGCAACTACATGCAACATATTGGGACAACGCATGTTTCCTCGCTTGTGACGGTGACTGTACTTGATAAACCCTGCGCTAAGTCAGTGACATGAGAGCAACTACATGCAACATATGAAGAGAACGCATGTTTCCTCGCTTGTGAAGGTGACTGTACTTGATAAACCCTGCGCTAAGTCAGTGACATGAGAGCAACTACATGCAACATATGAAGACAACACATGTTTCCTCGCTTGTGACGGTGACTGTACGTGATAAACCCTGCGCTAAGTCAGTGACATGAGAGCAACTTCATGCAACATATGAAGACAACGCATGTTTCCTCGCTTGTGAAGGTGACTGTACTTGATGAACCCTGTGCTAAGTCAGTGACATGAGAGCAACTACATGCAACATATGAAAACAACGCATGTTTCCTCGCTTGTGACGGTGACTGTACTTGATAAACCCTGCGCTAAGTCAGTGACATGAGAGCAACTACATGCAACATATTAGGACAACGCATGTTTCCTCGCTTGTGACGGTGACTGTACGTGATCAACCCTGCGCTAAGTCAGTGACATGAGAGCAACTACATGCAACATATGAAGACAACGCATGTTTCCTCGATTGTGAAGGTGACTGTACGTGATAAACTCTGCGCTAAGTCAGTGACATGAGAGCAACTACATGCAACATATGAAGACAACGCATGTTTCCTCGACTGTGAAGGTGACTGTACTTGATAAACCCTGCGCTCAGTCAGTGACATGAGAGCAACTACATGCAACATATGAAGACAACGCATGTTTCCTCGCTTGTGACGGTGACTGTACTTGATAAACCCTGCGCTTAGTCAGTGACATGAGAGCAACTACATGCAACATATGAAGACAACGCATGTTTCCTCGCTTGTGACGGTGACTGTACTTGATAAACCCTGCGCTAAGTCAGTGACATGAGAGCAACTACATGCAACATTTTAGGACAACGCATGTTTCCTCGCTTGTGACGGTGACTGTACTTGATAAACCCTGCGCTAAGTCAGTGACATGAGAGCAACAACATGCAACATATTAGGACAACGCATGTTTCCTCGCTTGTGACGGTGACTGTACTTGATAAACCCTGCGCTAAGTCAGTGACATGAGAGCAACTACATGCAACATATGAAGACAACGCATGTTTCCTCGCTTGTGAAGGTGACTGTACTTGATAAACCCTGCGCTAAGTCAGTGACATGAGAGCAACTACATGCAACATATGAAGACAACACATGTTTCCTCGCTTGTGACGGTGACTGTACGTGATAAACCCTGCGCTAAGTCAGTGACATGAGAGCAACTTCATGCAACATATGAAGACAACGCATGTTTCCTCGCTTGTGAGGTGACTGTACTTGATAAACCCTGCGCTAAGTCAGTGACATGAGAGCAACTACATGCAACATATTAGGACAACGCATGTTTCCTCGCTTGTGAAGGTGACTGTACTTGATAAACCCTGCGCTAAGTCAGTGACATGAGAGCAACTACATGCAACATATGAAGACAACGCATGTTTCCTCGCTTGTGAAGGTGACTGTACTTGATAAACCTTGCGCTAAGTCAGTGACATGAGAGCAACTACATGCAACATATGAAGACAACGCATGTTTCCTCGCTTGTGAAGGTGACTGTACTTGATAAACCCTGCGCTTAGTCAGTGACATAAGAGCAACTACATGCAACATATAAAGACAACGCATGTTTCCTCGCTTGTGACGGTGACTGTACTTGATAAACCCTGCGCTAAGTCAGTGACATGAGAGCAGCTACATGCAACATTTAAAGACAACGCATGTTTCCTCGCTTGTGACGTTGACTGTAATTGATAAACCCTGCGCTTAGTCAGTGACATGAGAGCAACTACATGCAACATATGACGACACGCATGTTTCCTCGGTTGTGAAGGAGACTGTACTTGATAAACCCTGCGCTAAGTCAGTGACATGAGAGCAACTACATGCAACATATGAAGACAACGCATGTTTCCTCGCTTGTGATGGTGACTGTACTTGATAAACCCTGCGCTAAGTCAGTGACATGAGAGCAACTACATGCAACATATGAAGACAACGCATGTTTCCTCGCTTGTGATGGTGACTGTACTTGATAAACCCTGCGCTAAGTCAGTGACATGAGAGCAACTACATGCAACATATGAGGACAACGCATGTTTCCTCGCTTGTGAAGGTGACTGTACTTGATAAACCATGCGCTAAGTCAGTGACATGAGAGCAACTACATGCAACATATGAGGACAACGCATGTTTCCTCGCTTGTGACGGTGACTGTACTTGATAAACCCTGCGCTAAGTCAGTGACATGAGAGCAACTACATGCAACATATGAAGACAACACATGTTTCCTCGCTTGTGACGGTGACTGTACGTGATAAACCCTGCGCTAAGTCAGTGACATGAGAGCAACTACATGCAACATATGAAGACAACGTATGTTTCCTCGCTTGTGAAGGTGACTGTACTTGATAAACCCTGCACTAAGTCAGTGACATGAGAGCAACTACATGCAACATATGAAGACAACGCATGTTTCCTCGCTTGTGAAGGTGACTGTACTTGATAAACCCTGCGCTAAGTCAGTGACATGAGGGCAACAACATGCAACATATGAAGACAACGCATGTTTCCTCGCTTGTCACGGTGACTGTCCTTGATAAACCCTGCGCTAAGTCAGTGACATGAGAGCAACTACATGCAACATATTAGGACAACGCATGTTTCCTCGCTTGTGACGGTGACTGTACGTGATCACCCCTGCGCTAAGTCAGTGACATGAGAGCAACTACATGCAACATATGAAGACAACGCATGTTTCCTCGCTTGTGAAGGTGACTGTACGTTCTAAACCCTGCGCTAAGTCATTGACATGAGAGCAACTACATGCAACATATGAAGACAACGCGTGTTTCATCGCTTGTGAAGGTGACTGTACTTGATAAACCCTGCGCTCAGTCAGTGACATGAGAGCAACTACATGCAACATATGAAAACAACGCATGTTTCCTCGCTTGTGACGGTGACTGTACTTGATAAACCATGCGCTAAGTCAGTGACATGAGAGCAACTACATGCAATATATTAGGACAACGCATGTTTCCTCGCTTGTGACGGTGACTGTACTTGAAAAACCCTGCGCTAAGTCAGTGACATGAGAGCAACAACATGCAACATATTAGGACAACGCATGTTTCCTCGCTTGTGACGGTGACTGTACTTGATAAACCCTGCGCTAAGTCAGTGACATGAGAGCAACTACATGCAACATATGAAGAGAACGCATGTTTCCTTGCTTGTGAAGGTGACTGTACTAGATAAACCCTGCGCTAAGTCAGTGACATGAGAGCAACTACATGCAACATATGAAGACAACACATGTTTCCTCGCTTGTGACGGTGACTGTACGTGATAAACCCTGCGCTAAGTCAGTGACATGAGAGCAACTTCATGCAACATATGAAGACAACGCATGTTTCCTCGCTTGTGAAGGTGACTGTACTTGATAAACCCTGTGCTTAGTCAGTGACATGAGAGCAACTACATGCAACATATGAAAACAACGCATGTTTCCTCGCTTGTGACGGTGACTGTACTTGATAAACCCTGCGCTAAGTCAGTGACATGAGAGCAACTACATGCACATATTAGGACAACGCATGTTTCCTCGCTTGTGACGGTGACTGTACGTGATCAACCCTGCGCTAAGTCAGTGACATGAGAGCAACTACATGCAACATATGAAGACAACGCATTTTTCCTCGATTGTGAAGATGACTGTACGTGATAAACTCTGCGCCAAGTCAGTGACATGAGAGCAACTACATGCAACATATGAAGACAACGCATGTTTCCTCGCTTGTGACGGTGACTGTACTTGATAAACCCTGCGCTTAGTCAGTGACATGAGAGCAACTACATGCAACATATGAAGACAACGCATGTTTCCTCGCTTGTGACGGTGACTGTACTTGATAAACCCTGCGCTAAGTCAGTGACATGAGAGCAACTACATGCAACATATTGGGACAACGCATGTTTCCTCGCTTGTGACGGTGACTGTACTTGATAAACCCTGCGCTAAGTCAGTGACATGAGAGCAACAACATGCAACATATAAGGACAACGCATGTTTCCTCGCTTGTGACGGTGACTGTACTTGATAAACCCTGCGCTAAGTCAGTGACATGAGAGCAACTACATGCAACATATGAAGACAACGCATGTTTCCTCGCTTGTGAAGGTGACTGTACTTGATAAACCCTGCGCTAAGTCAGTGACATGAGAGCAACTACATGCAACATATGAAGACAACACATGTTTCCTCGCTTGTGACGGTGACTGTACGTGATAAACCCTGCGCTAAGTCAGTGACATGAGAGCAACTTCATGCAACATATGAAGACAACGCATGTTTCCTCGCTTGTGAGGTGACTGTACTTGATAAACCCTGCGGTTAGTCAGTGACATGAGAGCAACTACATGCAACATATTAAGACAACGCATGTTTCCTCGCTTGTGAAGGTGACTGTACTTGATAAACCCTGCGCTCAGTCAGTGACATGAGAGCAACTACATGCAACATATGAAGACAACGCATGTTTCCTCGCTTGTGACGGTGACTGTACGTGATAAACCCTGCGCTAAGTCAGAAACATGAGAGCAACTACATGCAACATATGAAGACAACGCATGTTTCCTCGCTTGTGAAGGTGACTGTACTTGATAAACCCTGCGCTAAGTCAGTGACATGAGAGCAACTACATGCAACATAAAAAGACAACGCATGTTTCCTCGCTTGTCACGGTAACTGTACATGATAAACCCTGCGCTAAGTCAGTGACATGAGAGCAACTACATGCAACAAATTATTACAACGCATGTTTCCTCGCTTGTGAAAGTGACTGTACTTGATAAACCCTGCGCTAAGTCAGTGACATGAGAGCAACTAAATGAAACATATTAGGACAACGCATGTTTCCTCGCTTGTGACGGTGACTGTACTTGATAAACCCTGCGCTAAGTCAGTGACATGAGAGCAACTATATGCAACATATAAAGACAACGCATGTTTCCTCGCTTGTGAAGGTGACTGTACTTGATAAACCCTGCGCTAAGTCAGTGACATGAGAGCAACTACATGCAACATATGAAGACAGCGCATGTTTCCTCGCTTGTGAAGGTGACTGTACATGATAAACCCTGCGCTAGGTCAGTGACATGAGAGCAACTACATGCAACATATGAACACAACGCATGTTTCCTCGCTTGTGACGGTGACTGTACGTGATAAACCCTGCGCTAAGTCAGTGACATGAGAGCAACTACAAGCAACATATGAAGACAACGCATGTTTCCTCGCTTGTGAAGGTGACTGAACTTGATAAACCCTGCGCTAAGTCAGTGACATGAGAGCAACTACATGCAACATATGAAGACAACGCATGTTTCCTCGCTTGTGAAGGTGACTGTACTTGATAAACCCTGCGCTAAGTCAGTGACATGAGAGCAACTACATGCAACATATGAAGACAACGCATGTTTCCTCGCTTGTGAAGGTGACTGTACTTGATAAACCCTGCGCTAAGTCAGTGACATGAGAGCAACTACATGCAACATATGAAGACAACGCATGTTTCCTCGCTTGTGAAGGTGACTGTACTTGATAAACCCTGCGCTAAGTCAGTGACATGAGAGCAACTACATGCAACATATGAAGACAACGCATGTTTCCTCGCTTGTGATGGTGACTGTACTTGATAAACCCTGCGCTAAGTCAGTTACATGAGAGCAACTACATGCAACATATGAAGACAACGCATGTTTCCTCGCTTGTGATGGTGACTGTACTTGATAAACCCTTCGCTAAGTTAGTGACTTGAGAGCAACTACATGCAACATATGAGGACAACGCATGTTTCCTCGCTTGTTAAGGTGACTGTACGTGATAACCCCTGCGCTAAGTCAGTGACATGAGAGCAACTACATGCATCATATGAAGAAAACGCATGTTTCTTTGCTTGTTAAGGTGACTGTACGTGATAAACCCTGCGCTAAGTCAGTGACATGAGAGCAACTACATTCAACATATGAAGACAACGCATGTTTCCTCGCTTGTCACGGTAACTGTACATGATAAACCCTGCGCTAAGTCAGTGACATGAGAGCAACTACATGCAACATATTAGGACAACGCATGTTTCCTCGCTTGTGACAGTGACTGTACGTGATCAACCTTGCGCTAAGTCAGTGACATGAGAGCAACTACATGCCACATATGAAGACAACGCATGTTTCCTCGCTTGTGAAGGTGACTGTACGTTCTAAACCCTGCGCTACGTCATTGACATGAGAGCAACTACATGCAACATATGAAGACAAAGCGTGTTTCCTCGCTTGTGAAGGTGACTGTACTTGATAAACCCTGCGCTCAGTCAGTGACATGAGAGCAACTACATTTAACATATGAAAACAACGCATGTTTCCTCGCTTGTGACGGTGACTGAACTTGATAAACCCTGCGCTAAGTCAGTGACATGAGAGTAACTACATGCAATATATTAGGACCACGCATGTTTCCTCGCTTGTGACGGTGACTGTACTTGATTAACCCTGCGCTAAGTCAGTGACATGAGAGCAAAGACATGCATCATATTAGGACATCGCATGTTTCCTCGCTTGTGACGGTGACTGTACTTGATAAACCCTGCGCTAAGTCAGTGACATGAGAGCAACTACATGCAACATATGAAGAGAACGCATGTTTCCTCGCTTGTGAAGGTGACTGTACTTGCGCTTAGTCAGTGACATGAGAGCAACTACATGCAACATATGAAGACAACACATGTTTCCTCGCTTGTGACGGTGACTGTACGTGATAAACCCTGCGCTTAGTCCGTGACATGAGAGCAACTACATGTAACATATGAAGACAACGCATGTTTCCTCGCTTGTGAAGGTGACTGTACTTGATAAACCCTGTGCTAAGTCAGTGAAATGAGAGAAACTACATGCAACATATGAAAACAACGCATGTTTCCTCGCTTGTGACGGTGACTTTACTTGATAAACCATGCGCTAAGTCAGTGACATGAGAGCAACTACATGCAACATATTAGGACAACGCATGTTTCCTCGCTTGTGACGGTGACTGTACGTGATCAACCCTGCGCTAAGTCAGTGACATGAGAGCAACCACATGCAACATATGAAGACAACGCATGTTTCCTCGATTGTGAAGGTGACTGTACGTGATAATATCTGCGCTAAGTCAGTGACATGAGAGCAACTACATGCAACATATGAAGACAACGCATGTTTCCTCGACTGTGAAGGTGACTGTACTTGATAAACCCTGCGCTCAGTCAGTGACATGAGAGCAACTACATGCAACATATGAAGACAACGCATGTTTCCTCGCTTGTGACGGTGACTGTACTTGATAAACCCCGCGCTTAGTCAGTGACATGAGAGCAACTACATGCAACATATGAAGACAACGCATGTTTCCTCGCTTGTGACGGTGACTGTACTTGATAAACCCTGCGCTAAGTCAGTGACATGAGAGCAACTACATGCAACATATTAGGACAACGCATGTTTCCTCGCTTGTGACGGTGACTGTACTTGATAAACCCTGCGCTAAGTCAGTGACATGAGAGCAACAACATGCAACATATTAGGACAACGCATATTTTCTCGCTTGTGACGGTGACTGTACTTGATAAACCCTGCGCTAAGTCAGTGACATGAGAGCAACTACATGCAACATATGAAGACAACGCATGTTTCCTCGCTTGTGAAGGTGACTGTACTTGATAAACCCTGCGCTAAGTCAGTGACATGAGAGCAACTACATGCAACATATGAAGACAACACATGTTTTCTCGCTTGTGACGGTGACTGTACGTGATAAACCCTGCGCTAAGTCAGTGACATGAGAGCAACTTCATGTAACATATGAAGACAACGCATGTTTCCTCGCTTGTGAGGTGACTGTACTTGATAAACCCTGCGCTAAGTCAGTGACATGAGAGCAACTACATGCAACATATTAGGACAACGCATGTTTTCTCGCTTGTGAAGGTGACTGTACTTGATAAACCCTGCGCTCAGTCAGTGACATGAGAGCAACTACATGCAACATATGAAGACAACGCATGTTTCATCGGTTGTTAAGGTGACTGTACGTGATAAACCTTGCGCTAAGTCAGTGACATGAAAGCAACTACATGCAACATATGAAGAAAACGCATGTTTCCTCGCTTGTGACGGTGACTGTACTTGATAAACCCTGCGCTAAGTCAGTGACATGAGAGCAACTACATGCAACATATGAAGACAACGCATGTTTCCTCGCTTGTGACGGTGACTGTACGTGATAAACCCTGCGCTAAGTCAGTGACATGAGAGCAACTACATGCAACATATGAAGACAACGCATGTTTCCTTGCTTGTGAAGGTGACTGTACTTGATAAACCCTGCGGTTAATCAGTGACATGAGAGCAACTACATGCAACATAAAAAGACAACGCATGTTTCCTCGCTTGTCACGGTAACTGTACATGATAAACCCTGCGCTAAGTCAGTGAAATGAGAGCAACTACATGCAACAAATTAGGACAACGCATGTTTCCTCGCTTTTGAAGGTGACTGTACTTGATAAACCCTGCGCTAAGTCAGTGACATGAGAGCAACTACATGAAACATATTGGGACAACGCATGTTTCCTCGCTTGTGACGGTGACTGTACGTGATAAACCCTGCGCTAAGTCAGTGACATGAGAGCAACTACATGCAACATATGAAGACAACGCATGTTTCCTCGCTTGTGAAGGTGACTGTACTTGATAAACCCTGCGCTAAGTCAGTGACATGAAGGCAACTACATGCAACATATGAAGACAACGCATGATCCCTCGCTTGTGAAGGTGACTGTACTTGATAAACCCTGCGCTAAGTCAGTGACATGAGAGCAACTACATGCAACATATGAAGACAACGCATGTTTCCTCGCTTGTGAAGGTGACTGTACTTGATAAACCCTGCGCTAAGTCAGTGACATGAGAGCAACTACATGCAACATATGAAGACAACGCATGTTTCCTCGCTTGTGAAGGTGACTGTACTTGATAAACCCTGCGCTAAGTCAGTGACATGAGAGCAACTACATGCAACATATGAAGACAACGCATGTTTCCTCGCTTGTGATGGTGACTGTACTTGATAAACCCTGCGCTAAGTCAGTTACATGAGAGCAACTACATGCAACATATGAAGACAACGCATGTTTCCTCGCTTGTGATGGTGACTGTACTTGATAAACCCTTCGCTAAGTTAGTGACTTGAGAGCAACTACATGCAACATATGAGGACAACGCATGTTTCCTCGCTTGTTAAGGTGACTGTACGTGATAACCCCTGCGCTAAGTCAGTGACATGAGAGCAACTACATGCATCATATGAAGAAAACGCATGTTTCTTTGCTTGTTAAGGTGACTGTACGTGATAAACCCTGCGCTAAGTCAGTGACATGAGAGCAACTACATGCAACATATGAAGACAACGCATGTTTCCTCGCTTGTCACGGTAACTGTACATGATAAACCCTGCGCTAAGTCAGTGACATGAGAGCAACTACATGCAACATATTAGGACAACGCATGTTTCCTCGCTTGTGACAGTGACTGTACGTGATCAACCTTGCGCTAAGTCAGTGACATGAGAGCAACTACATGCCACATATGAAGACAACGCATGTTTCCTCGCTTGTGAAGGTGACTGTACGTTCTAAACCCTGCGCTACGTCATTGACATGAGAGCAACTACATGCAACATATGAAGACAAAGCGTGTTTCCTCGCTTGTGAAGGTGACTGTACTTGATAAACCCTGCGCTCAGTCAGTGACATGAGAGCAACTACATTTAACATATGAAAACAACGCATGTTTCCTCGCTTGTGACGGTGACTGAACTTGATAAACCCTGCGCTAAGTCAGTGACATGAGAGTAACTACATGCAATATATTAGGACCACGCATGTTTCCTCGCTTGTGACGGTGACTGTACTTGATTAACCCTGCGCTAAGTCAGTGACATGAGAGCAAAGACATGCATCATATTAGGACATCGCATGTTTCCTCGCTTGTGACGGTGACTGTACTTGATAAACCCTGCGCTAAGTCAGTGACATGAGAGCAACTACATGCAACATATGAAGAGAACGCATGTTTCCTCGCTTGTGAAGGTGACTGTACTTGCGCTTAGTCAGTGACATGAGAGCAACAACATGCAACATATGAAGACAACACATGTTTCCTCGCTTGTGACGGTGACTGTACGTGATAAACCCTGCGCTTAGTCCGTGACATGAGAGCAACTACATGTAACATATGAAGACAACGCATGTTTCCTCGCTTGTGAAGGTGACTGTACTTGATAAACCCTGTGCTAAGTCAGTGAAATGAGAGAAACTACATGCAACATATGAAAACAACGCATGTTTCCTCGCTTGTGACGGTGACTTTACTTGATAAACCATGCGCTAAGTCAGTGACATGAGAGCAACTACATGCAACATATTAGGACAACGCATGTTTCCTCGCTTGTGACGGTGACTGTACGTGATCAACCCTGCGCTAAGTCAGTGACATGAGAGCAACCACATGCAACATATGAAGACAACGCATGTTTCCTCGATTGTGAAGGTGACTGTACGTGATAATATCTGCGCTAAGTCAGTGACATGAGAGCAACTACATGCAACATATGAAGACAACGCATGTTTCCTCGACTGTGAAGGTGACTGTACTTGATAAACCCTGCGCTCAGTCAGTGACATGAGAGCAACTACATGCAACATATGAAGACAACGCATGTTTCCTCGCTTGTGACGGTGACTGTACTTGATAAACCCCGCGCTTAGTCAGTGACATGAGAGCAACTACATGCAACATATGAAGACAACGCATGTTTCCTCGCTTGTGACGGTGACTGTACTTGATAAACCCTGCGCTAAGTCAGTGACATGAGAGCAACTACATGCAACATATTAGGACAACGCATGTTTCCTCGCTTGTGACGGTGACTGTACTTGATAAACCCTGCGCTAAGTCAGTGACATGAGAGCAACAACATGCAACATATTAGGACAACGCATATTTTCTCGCTTGTGACGGTGACTGTACTTGATAAACCCTGCGCTAAGTCAGTGACATGAGAGCAACTACATGCAACATATGAAGACAACGCATGTTTCCTCGCTTGTGAAGGTGACTGTACTTGATAAACCCTGCGCTAAGTCAGTGACATGAGAGCAACTACATGCAACATATGAAGACAACACATGTTTTCTCGCTTGTGACGGTGACTGTACGTGATAAACCCTGCGCTAAGTCAGTGACATGAGAGCAACTTCATGTAACATATGAAGACAACGCATGTTTCCTCGCTTGTGAGGTGACTGTACTTGATAAACCCTGCGCTAAGTCAGTGACATGAGAGCAACTACATGCAACATATTAGGACAACGCATGTTTTCTCGCTTGTGAAGGTGACTGTACTTGATAAACCCTGCGCTCAGTCAGTGACATGAGAGCAACTACATGCAACATATGAAGACAACGCATGTTTCATCGGTTGTTAAGGTGACTGTACGTGATAAACCTTGCGCTAAGTCAGTGACATGAAAGCAACTACATGCAACATATGAAGAAAACGCATGTTTCCTCGCTTGTGACGGTGACTGTACTTGATAAACCCTGCGCTAAGTCAGTGACATGAGAGCAACTACATGCAACATATGAAGACAACGCATGTTTCCTCGCTTGTGACGGTGACTGTACGTGATAAACCCTGCGCTAAGTCAGTGACATGAGAGCAACTACATGCAACATATGAAGACAACGCATGTTTCCTTGCTTGTGAAGGTGACTGTACTTGATAAACCCTGCGGTTAATCAGTGACATGAGAGCAACTACATGCAACATAAAAAGACAACGCATGTTTCCTCGCTTGTCACGGTAACTGTACATGATAAACCCTGCGCTAAGTCAGTGAAATGAGAGCAACTACATGCAACAAATTAGGACAACGCATGTTTCCTCGCTTTTGAAGGTGACTGTACTTGATAAACCCTGCGCTAAGTCAGTGACATGAGAGCAACTACATGAAACATATTGGGACAACGCATGTTTCCTCGCTTGTGACGGTGACTGTACGTGATAAACCCTGCGCTAAGTCAGTGACATGAGAGCAACTACATGCAACATATGAAGACAACGCATGTTTCCTCGCTTGTGAAGGTGACTGTACTTGATAAACCCTGCGCTAAGTCAGTGACATGAAGGCAACTACATGCAACATATGAAGACAACGCATGATCCCTCGCTTGTGAAGGTGACTGTACTTGATAAACCCTGCGCTAAGTCAGTGACATGAGAGCAACTACATGCAACATATGAAGACAACGCATGTTTCCTCGCTTGTGAAGGTGACTGTACTTGATAAACCCTGCGCTAGGTCAGTGACATGAGAGCAACTACATGCAACATATGAACACAACGCATGTTTCCTCGCTTGTGACGGTGACTGTACGTGATAAACCCTGCGCTAAGTCAGTGACATGAGAGCAACTACATGCAACATATGAAGACAACGCATGTTGCCTCGCTTGTGAAGGTGACTGAACTTGATAAACCCTGCGCTAAGTCAGTAACATGAGAGCAACTACATGCAACATATGAAGACAACGCATGTTGTCTCGCTTGTGAAGGTGACTGTACTTGATAAACCCGAAGCTAAGTCAGTGACATGAGAGCAACTACATGCAACATATGAAGACAACGCATGTTTCCTCGCTTGTGAAGGTGACTGTACTTGATAAACCCTGCGCTAAGTCAGTGACATGAGAGCAACTACATGCAACATATGAAGACAACGCATGTTTCCTCGCTTGTGATGGTGACTGTACTTGATAAACCCTGCGCTAAGTCAGTTACATGAGAGCAACTACATGCAACATATGAAGACAACGCATGTTTCCTCGCTTGTGATGGTGACTGTACTTGATAAACCCTGCGCTAAGTTAGTGACTTGAGAGCAACTACATGCAACATATGAGGACAACGCATGTTTCCTCGCTTGTGAAGGTGACTGTACTTGATAAACCCTGCGCTAAGTCAGTGACATGAGAGCAACTACATGCAACATATGAGGATAACGCATGTTTCCTCGCATGTTAAGGTGACTGTACGTGATAACCCCTGCGCTAAGTCAGTGACATGAGAGCAACTACATGCATCATATGAAGAAAACGCATGTTTCCTCGCTTGTTAAGGTGACTGTACGTGATAAACCCTGCGCTAAGTCAGTGACATGAGAGCAACTACATGCAACATAAGAAGACAACGCATGTTTCCTCGCTTGTCACGGTAACTGAACATGATAAACCCTGCGCTAAGTCAATGACATGAGAGCAACTACATGCAACAAATTAGGACAACGCATGTTTCCTCGCTTGTGAAGGTGACTGTACTTGATAAACCCTGCGCTAAGTCAGTGACATGAGAGCAACTACATTAAACATATTAGGACAACGCATGTTTCCTCGCTTGTGACGGGGACTGTACGTGATAAACCCTGCGCTAAGTCAGTGACATGAGAGCAACTACATGCAACATATAAAGACAACGCATGTTTCCTCGCTTGTGAAGGTGACTGTACTTGATAAACCCTGCGCTAAGTCAGTGACATGAGAGCAACTACATGCAACATATGAAGACAACGCATGGTTCCTCGCTTGTGAAGGTGACTGTACTTGATAAACCCTGCGCTAAGTAAGTGACATGAGAGCAACTACATGCAACACATGAAGACAACGCTTGTTTCCTCGCTTGTGAAGGTGACTGTACTTGATAAACCCCGCGCTAAGTCAGTGACATGAGAGCAACTACATGCAACATATGAAGACAACGCATGTTTCCTCGCTTGTGAAGGTGACTGTACTTGATAAACCCTGCGCTAAGTCAGTGACATGAGAGCAACTACATGCAACATATGAAGACAACGCATGTTTCCTCGCTTGTGACGGTGACTGTACTTGATAAACCCTGCGCTAAGTCAGTGGCATGAGAGCAGCTACATGCAACATATGAAGACAACGCATGTTTTCTCGCTTGTGACGGTGACTGTACTTGATTAACCCTGCGCTAAGTCAGTGACATGAGAGCAACTACATGCAACATATGAAGACAACGCATGTTTCCTCGCTTGTGAAGGTGACTGTACTTGATAAACTCTGCGCTAAGTCAGTGACATGAGAGCAACTACATGCAACATATGAAGACAACTCATGTTTCATCGCTTGTGATGGTGACTGTACTTGATAAACCCTGCGCTAAGTCAGTGACATGAGAGCAACTACATGCAACATATGAAGACAACGCATGTTTACTAGCTTGTGATGGTGACTGTACTTGATAAACCCCTCGCTAAGTCAGTGACATGAGAGCAACTACATGCAACATATGAGGACAACGCATGTTTCCTCGCTTGTGACGGTGACTGTACGTGATAAACCCTGCGCTAAGTCAGTGACATGAGAGCAACTACATGCAACATATGAAGACAACGCATGTTTCCTTGCTTGTGAAGGTGACTGTACTTGATAAACCCTGCGGTTAATCAGTGACATGAGAGCAACTACATGCAACATAAAAAGACAACGCATGTTTCCTCGCTTGTCACGGTAACTGTACATGATAAACCCTGCGCTAAGTCAGTGAAATGAGAGCAACTACATGCAACAAATTAGGACAACGCATGTTTCCTCGCTTTTGAAGGTGACTGTACTTGATAAACCCTGCGCTAAGTCAGTGACATGAGAGCAACTACATGAAACATATTGGGACAACGCATGTTTCCTCGCTTGTGACGGTGACTGTACGTGATAAACCCTGCGCTAAGTCAGTGACATGAGAGCAACTACATGCAACATATGAAGACAACGCATGTTTCCTCGCTTGTGAAGGTGACTGTACTTGATAAACCCTGCGCTAAGTCAGTGACATGAAGGCAACTACATGCAACATATGAAGACAACGCATGATCCCTCGCTTGTGAAGGTGACTGTACTTTATAAACCCTGCGCTAAGTCAGTGACATGAGAGCAACTACATGCAACATATGAAGACAACGCATGTTTCCTCGCTTGTGAAGGTGACTGTACTTGATAAACCCTGCGCTAGGTCAGTGACATGAGAGCAACTACATGCAACATATGAACACAACGCATGTTTCCTCGCTTGTGACGGTGACTGTACGTGATAAACCCTGCGCTAAGTCAGTGACATGAGAGCAACTACATGCAACATATGAAGACAACGCATGTTGCCTCGCTTGTGAAGGTGACTGAACTTGATAAACCCTGCGCTAAGTCAGTAACATGAGAGCAACTACATGCAACATATGAAGACAACGCATGTTGTCTCGCTTGTGAAGGTGACTGTACTTGATAAACCCGAAGCTAAGTCAGTGACATGAGAGCAACTACATGCAACATATGAAGACAACGCATGTTTCCTCGCTTGTGAAGGTGACTGTACTTGATAAACCCTGCGCTAAGTCAGTGACATGAGAGCAACTACATGCAACATATGAAGACAACGCATGTTTCCTCGCTTGTGATGGTGACTGTACTTGATAAACCCTGCGCTAAGTCAGTTACATGAGAGCAACTACATGCAACATATGAAGACAACGCATGTTTCCTCGCTTGTGATGGTGACTGTACTTGATAAACCCTGCGCTAAGTTAGTGACTTGAGAGCAACTACATGCAGCATATGAGGACAACGCATGTTTCCTCGCTTGTGAAGGTGACTGTACTTGATAAACCCTGCGCTAAGTCAGTGACATGAGAGCAACTACATGCAACATATGAGGATAACGCATGTTTCCTCGCTTGTTAAGGTGACTGTACGTGATAACCCCTGCGCTAAGTCAGTGACATGAGAGCAACTACATGCATCATATGAAGAAAACGCATGTTTCCTCGCTTGTTAAGGTGACTGTACGTGATAAACCCTGCGCTAAGTCAGTGACATGAGAGCAACTACATGCAACATAAGAAGACAACGCATTGTTCCTCGCTTGTCACGGTAACTGAACATGATAAACCCTGCGCTAAGTCAATGACATGAGAGCAACTACATGCAACAAATTAGGACAACGCATGTTTCCTCGCTTGTGAAGGTGACTGTACTTGATAAACCCTGCGCTAAGTCAGTGACATGAGAGCAACTACATTAAACATATTAGGACAACGCATGTTTCCTCGCTTGTGACGGGGACTGTACGTGATAAACCCTGCGCTAAGTCAGTGACATGAGAGCAACTACATGCAACATATAAAGACAACGCATGTTTCCTCGCTTGTGAAGGTGACTGTACTTGATAAACCCTGCGCTAAGTCAGTGACATGAGAGCAACTACATGCAACATATGAAGACAACGCATGGTTCCTCGCTTGTGAAGGTGACTGTACTTGATAAACCCTGCGCTAAGTAAGTGACATGAGAGCAACTACATGCAACACATGAAGACAACGCATGTTTCCTCGCTTGTGAAGGTGACTGTACTTGATAAACCCTGCGCTAAGTCAGTGACATGAGAGCAACTACATGCAACATATGAAGACAACGCATGTTTCCTCGCTTGTGAAGGTGACTGTACTTGATAAACCCTGCGCTAAGTCAGTGACATGAGAGCAACTACATGCAACATATGAAGACAACGCATGTTTCCTCGCTTGTGACGGTGACTGTACTTGATAAACCCTGCGCTAAGTCAGTGGCATGAGAGCAGCTACATGCAACATATGAAGACAACGCATGTTTTCTCGCTTGTGACGGTGACTGTACTTGATTAACCCTGCGCTAAGTCAGTGACATGAGAGCAACTACATGCAACATATGAAGACAACGCATGTTTCCTCGCTTGTGAAGGTGACTGTACTTGATAAACTCTGCGCTAAGTCAGTGACATGAGAGCAACTACATGCAACATATGAAGACAACTCATGTTTCATCGCTTGTGATGGTGACTGTACTTGATAAACCCTGCGCTAAGTCAGTGACATGAGAGCAACTACATGCAACATATGAAGACAACGCATGTTTACTAGCTTGTGATGGTGACTGTACTTGATAAACCCCTCGCTAAGTCAGTGACATGAGAGCAACTACATGCAACATATGAGGACAACGCATGTTTCCTCGCTTGTGAAGGTGACTGTACTTGATAAACCCTGCGCTAAGACAGTGACATGAGAGCAACTACATGCAACATATGAGGACAACGCATGTTTCCTCGCTTGTTAAGGTGACTGTACGTGATAACCCCTGCGCTAAGTCAGTGACATGAGAGCAACTACATGCAACATATGAAGAAAACGCATGTTTCCTCGCTTGTTAAGGTGACTGTACGTGAAAAACCCTGCGCTAAGTCAGTGACATGAGAGCAACTACATGCAACATATGAAGACAACACATGTTTCCTCGCTTGTTAAGGTGACTGTACGTGATAAACCCTGCGCTAAGTCAGTGACATGAAAGCAACTACATGCAACATATGAAGACAACGCATGTTTCCTCGCTTGTTAAGGTGACTGTACGTGATAAACCCTGCGCGAAGTCAGTGACATGAGAGCAACTACATGCAACATATGAAGACAACGCATGTTTCCTCGCTTGTGAAGGTGACTGTACGTGATAAACCCTGCGCTAAGTCAGTGACATGAGAGCAACTACATGCAACATATTAGGACAACGCATGTTTCCTCGCTTCTGACGGTGACTGAACGTGATAAACCCTGCGCAAGTCAGTGTCATGAGACAACTACATGCAACATATGAAGACAACGCATGTTTTATCGCTTGTTAAGGTGACTGTACTTGATAAACCCTGCGCTAAGTCAGTGACATGAGAGCAACTACATGCAACATATGAAGACAACGCATGTTTCCTCGCTTGTCACGGTGACTGTCCTTGATAAACCCTGCGCTAAGTCAGTGACATGAGAGCAACTTCATGCAACATATTAGGACAACGCATGTTTCCTCTATTGTGACCGTTACTGTACGTGATCAACCCTGCGCTAAGTCAGTGACATGAGAGCAACTACATGCAACACATGAAGACAACGCATGTTTCCTCGCTTGTGAAGGTGACTGTACTTTCTAAACCCTGCGCTTAGTCATTGACATGAGAGCAACTACATGCAACATATGAAGACAACGCGTGTTTCCTCGCTTGTGAAGGTGACTGTACTTGATAAACCCTGCGCTCAGTCAGTGACATGAGAGCAACTACATACAACATATGAAAACAACGCATGTTTCCTCGCTTGTGACGGTGACTGTACTTGATAAACCCTGCGCTAAGTCAGTGACATGAGAGCAACTACATGCAATATATTAGGACAACGCATGTTTCCTCGCTTGTGACGGTGACTGTACTTGATAAACCCTGCGCTAAGTCAGTGACATGAGAGCAACAACATGCAACATATTAGGACAACGCATGTTTCCTCGCTTGTGACGGTGACTGTACTTGAAAAACCCTGCGCTAAGTCAGTGACATGAGAGCAACTACATGCAACATATGAAGAGAACGCATGTTTCCTCGCTTGTGAAGGTGACTGTACTTGATAAACCCTGCACTAAGTCAGTGACATGAGAGCAACTTCATGCAACATATGAAGACAACACATGTTTCCTCGCTTGTGACGGTGACTGTACGTGATAAACCCTGCGCTAAGTCAGTGACATGAGAGCAACTTCATGCAACATATGAAGACAACGCATGTTTCCTCGCTTGTGAAGGTGACTGTACTTGATAAACCCTGTGCTAAGTCATTGATATGAGAGCAACTACATGCAACATATGAAAACAACGCATGTTTCCTCGCTTGTGACGGTGACTGTACTTGATAAACCCTGCGCTAAGTCAGTGACATGAGAGCAACTACATGCAACATATTAGGACAACGCATGTTTCCTCGCTTGTGACGGTGACTGTACGTGATCAACCCTGCGCTAAGTCAGTGACATGAGAGCAACTACATGCAACATATGAAGACAACGCATGTTTCCTCGATTGTGAAGGTGACTGTACGTGATAAACTCTGCGCTAAGTCAGAGACATGAGAGCAACCACATGCAACATATGAAGACAACGCATGTTTCCTCGACTGTGAAGGTGACTGTACTTGATAAACCCTGCGCTCAGTCAGTGACATGAGAGCAACTTCATGCAACATATGAAGACAACGCATGTTGCCTCGCTTGTGACGGTGACTGTACGTGATCAACCCTGTGCTAAGTCAGTGACATGAGAGCAACTACATGCAACATATGAAGACAACGCATGTTTCCTCGATTGTGAAGGTGACTGTACGTGATAATATCTGCGCTAAGTCAGTGACATGAGAGCAACTACATGCAACATATGAAGACAACGCATGTTTCCTCGACTGTGAAGGTGACTGTACTTGATAAACCCTGCGCTCAGTCAGTGACATGAGAGCAACTACATGCAACATATGAATACAACGCATGTTTCCTCGCTTGTGACGGTGACTGTACTTGATAAACCCTGCGCTTAGTCAGTGACATGAGAGCAACTACATGCAACATATGAAGACAACGCATGTTTCCTCGCTTGTGACGGTGACTGTACTTGATAAACTCTGCGCTAAGTCAGTGACATGAGAGCAACTAGATGCAACATATTAGGACAACGCATGTTTCCTCGCTTGTGACGGTGACTGTACTTGATAAACCCTGCGCTTAGTCAGTGACATGAGAGCAACAACATGCAACATATTAGGACAACGCACATTTCCTCGCTTGTGACGGTGACTGAACTTGATAAACCCTGCGCTAAGTCAGTGACATGAGAGCAACTACATGCAACATATGAAGACAACGCATGTTTCCTCGCTTGTGAAGGTGACTGTACTTGATAAACCCTGCGCTAAGTCAGTGACATGAGAGCAACTACATGCAACATATGAAGGCAACACATGTTTCCTCGCTTGTGACGGTGACTGTACGTGATAAACCCTGCGCTAAGTCAGTGACATGAGTGCAACTTCATGCAACATATGAAGACAACGCATGTTTCCTCGCTTGTGAGGTGACTGTACTTGATAAACCCTGCGCTAAGTCAGTGACATGAGAGCAACTACATGCAACATATTAGGACAACGCATGTTTCCTCGCTTGTGAAGGTGACTGTACTTGATATACCCTGCGCTCAGTCAGTGACATGAGAGCAACGACATGCAACATATGAAGACAACGCATGTTTCATCGCTTGTTAAGGTGACTGTACGTGATAAACCCTGCGCTAAGTCAGTGACATGAAAGCAACTACATGCAACATATGAAGACAACGCATGTTTCCTCGCTTGTGACGGTGACTGTACTTGATAAACCCTGCGCTAAGTCAGTGACATGAGAGCAACTACATGCAACATATGAAGACAACGCATGTTTCCTCGCTTGTGACGGTGACTGTATGTGATAAACCCCTTCGCTATGTCAGTGACAAGAGAGCAACTACATGCAACATATGAAGACAACGCATGTTTCCTTGCTTGTGAAGGTGACTGTACTTGATAAACCCTGCGGTGAGTCAGTGACATGAGAGCAACTACATGCAACATAAAAAGACAACGCATGTTTCCTCGCTTGTCACGGTAACTGTACATGATAAACCCTGCGCTAAGTCAGTGACATGAGAGCAACTACATGCAACAAATTAGGACAACGCATGTTTCCTCGCTTGTGAAGGTGACTGTACTTGATAAACCCTGCGCTAAGTCAGTGACATGAGAGCAACTACATGAAACATATTGGGACAACGCATGTTTCCTCGCTTGTGACGGTGACTGTACGTGATAAACCCTGCGCTAAGTCAGTGACATGAGAGCAACTACATGCAACATATTAAGACAACGCATGTTTCCTCGCTTGTGAAGGTGACTGTACTTGATAAACCCTGCGCTTAGTCAGTGACATGAGAGCAACTACATGCAACATATGAAGACAACGCATGTTTCCTCGCTTGTGAAGGTGACTGTACTTGATAAACCCTGCGCTAAGTCAGTGACATGAGAGCAGCTACATGCAACATATGAAGACAACGCATGTTTCCTCGCTTGTGAAGGTGACTGTACTTGATAAACCCTGCGCTAGGTCAGTGACATGAGAGCAACTACATGCAACATATGAACACAACGCATGTTTCCTCGCTTGTGACGGTGACTGTACGTGATAAACCCCCTTCGCTAAGTGAGTGACATGAGAGCAACTACATGCAACATATGAAGACAACGCATGTTTACTCGCTTGTGAAGGTGACTGAACTTGATAAACCCTGCGCTAAGTCAGTGACATGAGAGCAACTACATGCAACATATGAAGACAACGCATGTTGTCTCGCTTGTGAAGGTGACTGTACTTGATAAACCCGAAGCAAAGTCAGTGACATGAGAGCAACTACATGCAACATATGAAGACAACGCATGTTTCCTCGCTTGTGAAGGTGACTGTACTTGATAAACCCTGCGCTAAGTCAGTGACATGAGAGCAACTACATGCAACATATGAAGACAACGCATGTTTCCTCGCTTGTGAAGGTGACTGTACTTGATAAACCCTGCGCTAAGTCAGTGACATGAGAGCAACTACATGCAACATATGAAGACAACGCATGTTTCCTCGCTTGTGATGGTGACTGTACTTGATAAACCCTGCGCTAAGTCAGTTACATGAGAGCAACTACATGCAACATATGAAGACAACGCATGTTTCCTCGCTTGTGATGGTGACTGTACTTGATAAACCCTGCGCTAAGTAAGTGACTTGAGAGCAACTACATGCAACATATGAGGACAACGCATGTTACCTCGCTTGTGAAGGTGACTGTACTTGATAAACCCTGCGCTAAGTCAGTGACATGAGAGCAACTACATGCAACATATGAGGACAACGCATGTTTCCTCGCTTGTAAAGGTGACTGTACGTGATAACCCCTGCGCTAAGTCAGTGACATGAGAGCAACTACATGCAACATATGAAGAAAACGCATGTTTCCTCGCTTGTTAAGGTGACTGTACGTGAAAAACCCTGCGCTAAGTCAGTAAAATGAGAGCAACTTCATGCAACATATGAAGACAACACATGTTTCCTCGCTTGTTAAGGTGACTGTACGTGATAAACCCTGCGCTAAGTCAGTGACATGAGAGCAACTACATGCAACATATGAAGACAACGCATGTTTCCTCGCTTGTTAAGGTGACTGTACGTGATAAACCCTGCGCGAAGTCAGTGACATGAGAGCAACTACATGCAACATATGAAGACAACGCATGTTTCCTCGCTTGTGAAGGTGACTGTACGTGATAAACCCTGCGCTAAGTCAGTGACATGAGAGCAACTACATGCAAAATATTAGGACAACGCATGTTTCCTCGCTTCTGACGGTGACTGAACGTGATAAACCCTGCGCAAGTCAGTGTCATGAGACAACTACATGCAACATATGAAGACAACGCATGTTTCCTCGCTTGTTAAGGTGACTGTACGTCATAAACCCTGCGCGAAGTCAGTGACATGAGAGCAACTACATGCAACATGTGAAGACAACGCATGTTTCCTCGCTTGTGAAGGTGACTGTACGTGATAAACCCTGCGCTAAGTCAGTGACATGAGAGCAACTACATGCAACATATTAGGACAACGCATGTTTCCTCGCTTCTGACGGTGACTGTACTTGATAAACCCTGCGCTAAGTCAGTGACATGAGAGCAACTACATGCAACATATTAGGACAACGCATGTTTCCTCGCTTCTGACGGTGACTGTACTTAATAAACCCTGCGCAAGTCAGTGTCATGAGAGCAACTACATGCAACATATGAAGACAACGCATTTTTCATCGCTTGTTAAGGTGACTGTACTTGATAAACCCCGCGCTAAGTCAGTGACATGAGAGCAACTACATGCAACATATGAAGACAACGCATGTTTCCTCGCTTGTCACGGTGACTGTCCTTGATAAACCCTGCGCTAAGTCAGTGACATGAGAGCAACTTCATGCAACATATTAGGACAACGCATGTTTCCTCGCTTGTGACGGTGACTGTACGTGATCAACCCTGCGCTAAGTCAGTGACATGAGAGCAACAACATGCAACATATGAAGACAACGCATGTTTCCTCGCTTGTGAAGGTGCCTGTACGTTCTAAACCCTGCGCTTAGTCATTGACATGAGAGCAACTTCATGCAACATATGAAGACAACGCGTGTTTCCTCGCTTGTGAAGGTGACTGTACTTGATAAACCCTGCGCTCAGTCAGTGACATGAGAGCAACTACATACAACATATGAAAACAACGCATGTTTCCTCGCTTGTGACGGTGACTGTACTTGATAAACCCTGCGCTAAGTCAGTGACATGAGAGCAACTACATGCAATATATTAGGACAACGCATGTTTCCTCGCTTGTGACGGTGACTGTACTTGATAAACCCTGCGCTAAGTCAGTGACATGAGAGCAACAACATGCAACATATTAGGGCAACGCATGTTTCCTCGCTTGTGACGGTGACTGTACTTGAAAAACCCTGCGCTAAGTCAGTGACATGAGAGCAACTACATGCAACATATGAAGAGAACGCATGTTTCCTCGTTTGTGAAGGTGACTGTACTTGATAAACCCTGCGCTAAGTCAGTGACATGAGAGCAACTTCATGCAACATATGAAGACAACACATGTTTCCTCGCTTGTGACGGTGACTGTACGTGATAAACCCTGCGCTAAGTCAGTGACATGAGAGCAACTTCATGCAACATATGAAGACAACGCATGTTTCCTCGCTTGTGAAGGTGACTGTACTTGATAAACCCTGTGCTAGGTCATTGACATGAGAGCAACTACATGCAACATATGAAAACAACGCATGTTTCCTCGCTTGTTAAGGTGACTGTACGTGATAAACCCTGCGCGAAGTCAGTGACATGAGAGCAACTACATGCAACATATGAAGACAACGCTTGTTTCCTCGCTTGTGAAGGTGACTGTACGTGATAAACCCTGCGCTAAGTCAGTGACATGAGAGCAACTACATGCAACATATTAGGACAACGCATGTTTCCTCGCTTCTGACGGTGACTGAACGTGATAAACCCTGCGCAAGTCAGTGTCATGAGACAACTACATGCAACATATGAAGACAACGCATGTTTCATCGCTTGTTAAGGTGACTGTACTTGATAAACCCTGCGCTAAGTCAGTGACATGAGAGCAACTACATGCAACATATGAAGACAACGCATGTTTCCTCGCTTGTCACGGTGACTGTCCTTGATAAACCCTGCGCTAAGTCAGTGACATATGAGCAACTTCATGCAACATATTAGGACAACGCATGTTTCCTCGCTTGTGACGGTGACTGTACGTGATCAACCCTGCGCTAAGTCAGTGTCATGAGAGCAACTACATGCAACATATGAAGACAACGCATGTTTCCTCGCTTGTGAAGGTGACTGTACGTTCTAAACCCTGCGCTTAGTCATTGACATGAGAGCAACTACATGCAACATATGAAGACAACGCGTGTTTCCTCGCTTGTGAAGGTGACTGTACTTGATAAACCCTGCGCTCAGTCAGTGACATGAGAGAAAAAACAAGCAACATATTAGGACAACGCATGTTTCCTCGCTTGTGACGGTGACTGTACTTGATAAACCCTGCGCTAAGTCAGGGACATGAGAGCAACTTCATGCAACATATGAAGACAACACATGTTTCCTCGCTTGTGACGGTGACTGTACGTGATAAACCCTGCGCTAAGTCAGTGACATGAGAGCAACTTCATGCAACATATAAAGATAACGCATGTTTCCTCGCTTGTGAAGGTGACTGTACTTGATAAACCCTGTGCTTAGTCATTGACATGAGAGCAACTACATGCAACATATGAAAACAACGCATGTTTCCTCGCTTGTGACGGTGACTGTACTTGATAAACCCTGCGCTAAGTCAGTGACATGAGAGCAACTACATGCAACATATTAGGACAACGCATGTTTCCTCGCTTGTGACGGTGACTGTACGTGATCAACCCTGCGCTAAGTCAGTGACATGAGAGCAACTACATGCAACATATGAAGACAACGCATGTTTCCTCGATTGTGAAGGTGACTGTACGTGATAAACTCTGCGCTAAGTCAGTGACATGAGAGCAACCACATGCAACATATGAAGACAACGCATGTTTCCTCGACTGTGAAGGTGACTGTACTTGATAAACCCTGCGCTCAGTCAGTGACATGAGAGCAACTACATGCAACATATGAAGACAACGCATGTTGCCTCGCTTGTGACGGTGACTGTACGTGATCAACCCTGTGCTAAGTCAGTGACATGAGAGCAACTACATGCAACATATGAAGACAACGCATGTTTCCTCGATTGTGAAGGTGACTGTACGTGATAATATCTGCGCTAAGTCAGTGACATGAGAGCAACTACATGCAACATATGAAGACAACGCATGTTTCCTCGACTGTGAAGGTGACTGTACTTGATAAACTTTGCGCATATGTCAGTGACATGAGAGCAACTACATGCAACATATGAAGACAACGCATGTTTCCTCGCTTGTGACGGTGACTGTACTTGATAAACCCTGCGCTTAGTCAGTGACATGAGAGCAACTACATGCAATATATGAAGACAACGCATGTTTCCTCGCTTGTGACGGTGACTGTACTTGATAAACTCTGCGCTAAGTCAGTGACATGAGAGCAACTAGATGCAACATATTAGGACAACGCATGTTTCCTCGCTTGTGACGGTGACTGTACTTGATAAACCCTGCGCTAAGTCAGTGACATGAGAGCAACAACATGCAACATATTAGGACGACGCATATTTCCTCGCTTGTGACGGTGACTGTACTTGATAAACCCTGCGCTAAGTCAGTGACATGAGAGCAACTAGATGCAACATATTAGGACAACGCATGTTTCCTCGCTTGTGACGGTGACTGTACTTGATAAACCCTGCGCTTAGTCAGTGACATGAGAGCAACAACATGCAACATATTAGGACAACGCATATTTCCTCGCTTGTGACGGTGACTGAACTTGATAAACCCTGCGCTAAGTCAGTGACATGAGAGCAACTACATGCAACATATGAAGACAACGCATGTTTCCTCGCTTGTGAAGGTGACTGTACTTGATAAACCCTGCGCTAAGTCAGTGACATGAGAGCAACTACATGCAACATATGAAGGCAACACATGTTTCCTCGCTTGTGACGGTGACTGTACGTGATAAACCCTGCGCTAAGTCAGTGACATGAGTGCAACTTCATGCAACATATGAAGACAACGCATGTTTCCTCGCTTGTGAGGTGACTGTACTTGATAAACCCTGCGCTAAGTCAGTGACATGAGAGCAACTACATGCAACATATTAGGACAACGCATGTTTCCTCGCTTGTGAAGGTGACTGTACTTGATAAACCCTGCGCTCAGTCAGTGACATGAGAGCAACGACATGCAACATATGAAGACAACGCATGTTTCATCGCTTGTTAAGGTGACTGTACGTGATAAACCCTGCGCTAAGTCAGTGACATGAAAGCAACTACATGCAACATATGAAGACAACGCATGTTTCCTCGCTTGTGACGGTGACTGTACTTGATAAACCCTGCGCTAAGTCAGTGACATGAGAGCAACTACATGCAACATATGAAGACAACGCATGTTTCCTCGCTTGTGACGGTGACTGTATGTGATAAACCCCTTCGCTATGTCAGTGACAAGAGAGCAACTACATGCAACATATGAAGACAACGCATGTTTCCTTGCTTGTGAAGGTGACTGTACTTGATAAACCCTGCGGTAAGTCAGTGACATGAGAGCAACTACATGCAACATAAAAAGACAACGCATGTTTCCTCGCTTGTCACGGTAACTGTACATGATAAACCCTGCGCTAAGTCAGTGACATGAGAGCAACTACATGCAACAAATTAGGACAACGCATGTTTCCTCGCTTGTGAAGGTGACTGTACTTGATAAACCCTGCGCTAAGTCAGTGACATGAGAGCAACTACATGAAACATATTGGGACAACGCATGTTTCCTCGCTTGTGACGGTGACTGTACGTGATAAACCCTGCGCTAAGTCAGTGACATGAGAGCAACTACATGCAACATATTAAGACAACGCATGTTTCCTCGCTTGTGAAGGTGACTGTACTTGATAAACCCTGCGCTTAGTCAGTGACATGAGAGCAACTACATGCAACATATGAAGACAACGCATGTTTCCTCGCTTGTGAAGGTGACTGTACTTGATAAACCCTGCGCTAAGTCAGTGACATGAGAGCAGCTACATGCAACATATGAAGACAACGCATGTTTCCTCGCTTGTGAAGGTGACTGTACTTGATAAACCCTGCGCTAGGTCAGTGACATGAGAGCAACTACATGCAACATATGAACACAACGCATGTTTCCTCGCTTGTGACGGTGACTGTACGTGATAAACCCCCTTCGCTAAGTGAGTGACATGAGAGCAACTACATGCAACATATGAAGACAACGCATGTTTACTCGCTTGTGAAGGTGACTGAACTTGATAAACCCTGCGCTAAGTCAGTGACATGAGAGCAACTACATGCAACATATGAAGACAACGCATGTTGTCTCGCTTGTGAAGGTGACTGTACTTGATAAACCCGAAGCAAAGTCAGTGACATGAGAGCAACTACATGCAACATATGAAGACAACGCATGTTTCCTCGCTTGTGAAGGTGACTGTACTTGATAAACCCTGCGCTAAGTCAGTGACAAGAGAGCAACTACATGCAACATATGAAGACAACGCATGTTTCCTCGCTTGTGAAGGTGACTGTACTTGATAAACCCTGCGCTAAGTCAGTGACATGAGAGCAACTACATGCAACATATGAAGACAACGCATGTTTCCTCGCTTGTGATGGTGACTGTACTTGATAAACCCTGCGCTAAGTCAGTTACATGAGAGCAACTACATGCAACATATGAAGACAACGCATGTTTCCTCGCTTGTGATGGTGACTGTACTTGATAAACCCTGCGCTAAGTAAGTGACTTGAGAGCAACTACATGCAACATATGAGG
Source organism: Isoperla grammatica (assembly GCA_945910005.1). Classification (NCBI taxonomy): domain Eukaryota; kingdom Metazoa; phylum Arthropoda; class Insecta; order Plecoptera; family Perlodidae; genus Isoperla; species Isoperla grammatica. The sequence continues at coordinate 83,680,512 of OX246737.1, forward strand.
ACAACGCATGTTACCTCGCTTGTGAAGGTGACTGTACTTGATAAACCCTGCGCTAAGTCAGTGACATGAGAGCAACTACATGCAACATATGAGGACAACGCATGTTTCCTCGCTTGTAAAGGTGACTGTACGTGAACACCCCTGCGCTAAGTCAGTGACATGAGAGCAACTACATGCAACATATGAAGAAAACGCATGTTTCCTCGCTTGTTAAGGTGACTGTACGTGAAAAACCCTGCGCTAAGTCAGTAAAATGAGAGCAACTTCATGCAACATATGAAGACAACACATGTTTCCTCGCTTGTTAAGGTGACTGTACGTGATAAACCCTGCGCTAAGTCAGTGACATGAGAGCAACTACATGCAACATATGAAGACAACGCATGTTTCCTCGCTTGTTAAGGTGACTGTACGTGATAAACCCTGCGCGAAGTCAGTGACATGGGAGCAACTACATGCAACATATGAAGACAACGCATCCTCGCTTGTGAAGGTGACTGTACGTGATAAACCCTGCGCTTAGTCAGTGACATGAGAGCAACTACATGCAAAATATTAGGACAACGCATGTTTCCTCGCTTCTGACGGTGACTGAACGTGATAAACCCTGCGCAAGTCAGTGTCATGAGACAACTACATGCAACATATGAAGACAACGCATGTTTCCTCGCTTGTTAAGGTGACTGTACGTCATAAACCCTGCGCGAAGTCAGTGACATGAGAGCAACTACATGCAACATGTGAAGACAACGCATGTTTCCTCGGTTGTGAAGGTGACTGTACGTGATAAACCCTGCGCTAAGTCAGTGACATGAGAGCAACTACATGCAACATATTAGGACAACGCATGTTTCCTCGCTTCTGACGGTGACTGTACTTGATAAACCCTGCGCTAAGTCAGTGACATGAGAGCAACTACATGCAACATATTAGGACAACGCATGTTTCCTCGCTTCTGACGGTGACTGTACTTAATAAACCCTGCGCAAGTCAGTGTCATGAGAGCAACTACATGCAACATATGAAGACAACGCATGTTTCATCGCTTGTTAAGGTGACTGTACTTGATAAACCCCGCGCTAAGTCAGTGACATGAGAGCAACTACATGCAACATATGAAGACAACGCATGTTTCCTCGCTTGTCACGGTGACTGTCCTTGATAAACCCTGCGCTAAGTCAGTGACATGAGAGCAACTTCATGCAACATATTAGGACAACGCATGTTTCCTCGCTTGTGACGGTGACTGTACGTGATCAACCCTGCGCTAAGTCAGTGACATGAGAGCAACAACATGCAACATATGAAGACAACGCATGTTTCCTCGCTTGTGAAGGTGCCTGTACGTTCTAAACCCTGCGCTTAGTCATTGACATGAGAGCAACTTCATGCAACATATGAAGACAACGCGTGTTTCCTCGCTTGTGAAGGTGACTGTACTTGATAAACCCTGCGCTCAGTCAGTGACATGAGAGCAACTACATACAACATATGAAAACAACGCATGTTTCCTCGCTTGTGACGGTGACTGTACTTGATAAACCCTGCGCTAAGTCAGTGACATGAGAGCAACTACATGCAATATATTAGGACAACGCATGTTTCCTCGCTTGTGACGGTGACTGTACTTGATAAACCCTGCGCTAAGTCAGTGACATGAGAGCAACAACATGCAACATATTAGGGCAACGCATGTTTCCTCGCTTGTGACGGTGACTGTACTTGAAAAACCCTGCGCTAAGTCAGTGACATGAGAGCAACTACATGCAACATATGAAGAGAACGCATGTTTCCTCGTTTGTGAAGGTGACTGTACTTGATAAACCCTGCGCTAAGTCAGTGACATGAGAGCAACTTCATGCAACATATGAAGACAACACATGTTTCCTCGCTTGTGACGGTGACTGTACGTGATAAACCCTGCGCTAAGTCAGTGACATGAGAGCAACTTCATGCAACATATGAAGACAACGCATGTTTCCTCGCTTGTGAAGGTGACTGTACTTGATAAACCCTGTGCTAGGTCATTGACATGAGAGCAACTACATGCTACATATGAAAACAACGCATGTTTCCTCGCTTGTTAAGGTGACTGTACGTGATAAACCCTGCGCGAAGTCAGTGACATGAGAGCAACTACATGCAACATATGAAGACAACGCTTGTTTCCTCGCTTGTGAAGGTGACTGTACGTGATAAACCCTGCGCTAAGTCAGTGACATGAGAGCAACTACATGCAACATATTAGGACAACGCATGTTTCCTCGCTTCTGACGGTGACTGAACGTGATAAACCCTGCGCAAGTCAGTGTCATGAGACAACTACATGCAACATATGAAGACAACGCATGTTTCATCGCTTGTTAAGGTGACTGTACTTGATAAACCCTGCGCTAAGTCAGTGACATGAGAGCAACTACATGCAACATATGAAGACAACGCATGTTTCCTCGCTTGTCACGGTGAGTGTCCTTGATAAACCCTGCGCTAAGTCAGTGACATATGAGCAACTTCATGCAACATATTAGGACAACGCATGTTTCCTCGCTTGTGACGGTGACTGTACGTGATCAACCCTGCGCTAAGTCAGTGTCATGAGAGCAACTACATGCAACATATGAAGACAACGCATGTTTCCTCGCTTGTGAAGGTGACTGTACGTTCTAAACCCTGCGCTTAGTCATTGACATGAGAGCAACTACATGCAACATATGAAGACAACGCGTGTTTCCTCGCTTGTGAAGGTGACTGTACTTGATAAACCCTGCGCTCAGTCAGTGACATGAGAGCAACAACATGCAACATATTAGGACAACGCATGTTTCCTCGCTTGTGACGGTGACTGTACTTGATAAACCCTGCGCTAAGTCAGGGACATGAGAGCAACTTCATGCAACATATGAAGACAACACATGTTTCCTCGCTTGTGACGGTGACTGTACGTGATAAACCCTGCGCTAAGTCAGTGACATGAGAGCAACTTCATGCAACATATGAAGACAACGCATGTTTCCTCGCTTGTGAAGGTGACTGTACTTGATAAACCCTGTGCTTAGTCATTGACATGAGAGCAACTACATGCAACATATGAAAACAACGCATGTTTCCTCGCTTGTGACGGTGACTGTACTTGATAAACCCTGCGCTAAGTCAGTGACATGAGAGCAACTACATGCAACATATTAGGACAACGCATGTTTCCTCGCTTGTGACGGTGACTGTACGTGATCAACCCTGCGCTAAGTCAGTGACATGAGAGCAACTACATGCAACATATGAAGACAACGCATGTTTCCTCGATTGTGAAGGTGACTGTACGTGATAAACTCTGCGCTAAGTCAGTGACATGAGAGCAACCACATGCAACATATGAAGACAACGCATGTTTCCTCGACTGTGAAGGTGACTGTACTTGATAAACCCTGCGCTCAGTCAGTGACATGAGAGCAAATACATGCAACATATGAAGACAACGCATGTTGCCTCGCTTGTGACGGTGACTGTACGTGATCAACCCTGTGCTAAGTCAGTGACATGAGAGCAACTACATGCAACATATGAAGACAACGCATGTTTCCTCGATTGTGAAGGTGACTGTACGTGATAATATCTGCGCTAAGTCAGTGACATGAGAGCAACTACATGCAACATATGAAGACAACGCATGTTTCCTCGACTGTGAAGGTGACTGTACTTGATAAACCCTGCGCATATGTCAGTGACATGAGAGCAACTACATGCAACATATGAAGACAACGCATGTTTCCTCGCTTGTGACGGTGACTGTACTTGATAAACCCTGCGCTTAGTCAGTGACATGAGAGCAACTACATGCAATATATGAAGACAACGCATGTTTCCTCGCTTGTGACGGTGACTGTACTTGATAAACTCTGCGCTAAGTCAGTGACATGAGAGCAACTAGATGCAACATATTAGGACAACGCATGTTTCCTCGCTTGTGACGGTGACTGTACTTGATAAACCCTGCGCTAAGTCAGTGACATGAGAGCAACAACATGCAACATATTAGGACGACGCATATTTCCTCGCTTGTGACGGTGACTGTACTTGATAAACCCTGCGCTAAGTCAGTGACATGAGAGCAACTAGATGCAACATATTAGGACAACGCATGTTTCCTCGCTTGTGACGGTGACTGTACTTGATAAACCCTGCGCTTAGTCAGTGACATGAGAGCAACAACATGCAACATATTAGGACAACGCATATTTCCTCGCTTGTGACGGTGACTGTACTTGATAAACCCTGCGCTAAGTCAGTGACATGAGAGCAACTACATGCAACATATGAAGACAACGCATGTTTCCTCGCTTGTGAAGGTGACTGTACTTGATAAACCCTGCGCTAAGTCAGTGACATGAGAGCAACTACATGCAACATATGAAGGCAACACATGTTTCCTCGCTTGTGACGGTGACTGTACGTGATAAACCCTGCGCTAAGTCAGTGACATGAGTGCAACTTCATGCAACATATGAAGACAACGCATGTTTCCTCGCTTGTGAGGTGACTGTACTTGATAAACCCTGCGCTAAGTCAGTGACATGAGAGCAACTACATGCAACATATTAGGACAACGCATGTTTCCTCGCTTGTGAAGGTGACTGTACTTGATAAACCCTGCGCTCAGTCAGTGACATGAGAGCAACGACATGCAACATATGAAGACAACGCATGTTTCATCGCTTGTTAAGGTGACTGTTCGTGATAAACCCTGCGCTAAGTCAGTGACATGAAAGCAACTACATGCAACATATGAGGACAACGCATGTTTCCTCGCTTGTGACGGTGACTGTACTTGATAAACCCTGCGCTAAGTCAGTGACATGAGAGCAACTACATGCAACATATGAAGACAACGCATGTTTGCTCGCTTGTGACGGTGACTGTATGTGATAAACCCCTTCGCTATGTCAGTGACAAGAGAGCAACTACATGCAACATATGAAGACAACGCATGTTTCCTTGCTTGTGAAGGTGACTGTACTTGATAAACCCTGCGGTAAGTCAGTGACATGAGAGCAACTACATGCAACATAAAAAGACAACGCATGTTTCCTCGCTTGTCACGGTCACTGTACATGATAAACCCTGCGCTAAGTCAGTGACATGAGAGCAACTACATGCAACAAATTAGGACAACGCATGTTTCCTCGCTTGTGAAGGTGACTGTACTTGATAAACCCTGCGCTAAGTCAGTGACATGAGAGCAACTACATGAAACATATTGGGACAACGCATGTTTCCTCGCTTGTGACGGTGACTGTACGTGATAAACCCTGCGCTAAGTCAGTGACATGAGAGCAACTACATGCAACATATGAAGACAACGCATGTTTCCTCGCTTGTGAAGGTGACTGTACTTGATAAACCCTGCGCTTAGTCAGTGACATGAGAGCAACTACATGCAACATATGAAGACAACGCATGTTTCCTCGCTTGTGAAGGTGACTGTACTTGATAAACCCTGCGCTAAGTCAGTGACATGAGAGCAGCTACATGCAACATATGAAGACAACGCATGTTTCCTCGCTTGTGAAGGTGACTGTACTTGATAAACCCTGCGCTAGGTCAGTGACATGAGAGCAACTACATGCAACATATGAACACAACGCATGTTTCCTCGCTTGTGACGGTGACTGTACGTGATAAACCCCCTTCGCTAAGTGAGTGACATGAGAGCAACTACATGCAACATATGAAGACAACGCATGTTTACTCGCTTGTGAAGGTGACTGAACTTGATAAACCCTGCGCTAAGTCAGTGACATGAGAGCAACTACATGCAACATATGAAGACAACGCATGTTGTCTCGCTTGTGAAGGTGACTGTACTTGATAAACCCGAAGCAAAGTCAGTGACATGAGAGCAACTACATGCAACATATGAAGACAACGCATGTTTCCTCGCTTGTGAAGGTGACTGTACTTGATAAACCCTGCGCTAAGTCAGTGACATGAGAGCAACTACATGCAACATATGAAGACAACGCATGTTTCCTCGCTTGTGAAGGTGACTGTACTTGATAAACTCTGCGCTAAGTCAGTGACATGAGAGCAACTACATGCAACATATGAAGACAACGCATGTTTCCTCGCTTGTGATGGTGACTGTACTTGATAAACCCTGCGCTAAGTCAGTTACATGAGAGCAACTACATGCAACATATGAAGACAACGCATGTTTCCTCGCTTGTGATGGTGACTGTACTTGATAAACCCTGCGCTAAGTTAGTGACTTGAGAGCAACTACATGCAACATATGAGGACAACGCATGTTACCTCGCTTGTGAAGGTGACTGTACTTGATAAACCCTGCGCTAAGTCAGTGACATGAGAGCAACTACATGCAACATATGAGGACAACGCATGTTTCCTCGCTTGTAAAGGTGACTGTACGTGATAACCCCTGCGCTAAGTCAGTGACATGAGAGCAACTACATGCAACATATGAAGAAAACGCATGTTTCCTCGCTTGTTAAGGTGACTGTACGTGAAAAACCCTGCGCTAAGTCAGTAAAATGAGAGCAACTTCATGCAACATATGAAGACAACACATGTTTCCTCGCTTGTTAAGGTGACTGTACGTGATAAACCCTGCGCTAAGTCAGTGACATGAGAGCAACTACATGCAACATATGAAGACAACGCATGTTTCCTCGCTTGTTAAGGTGACTGTACGTGATAAACCCTGCGCGAAGTCAGTGACATGAGAGCAACTACATGCAACATATGAAGACAACGCATGTTTCCTCGCTTGTGAAGGTGACTGTACGTGATAAACCCTGCGCTAAGTCAGTGACATGAGAGCAACTACATGCAAAATATTAGGACAACGCATGTTTCCTCGCTTCTGACGGTGACTGAACGTGATAAACCCTGCGCAAGTCAGTGTCATGAGACAACTACATGCAACATATGAAGACAACGCATGTTTCCTCGCTTGTGTAGGTGACTGTACGTGATAAACCCTGCGCGAAGTCAGTGACATGAGAGCAACTACATGCAACATGTGAAGACAACGCATGTTTCCTCGCTTGTGAAGGTGACTGTACGTGATAAACCCTGCGCTAAGTCAGTGACATGAGAGCAACTACATGCAACATATTAGGACAACGCATGTTTCCTCGCTTCTGACGGTGACTGTACTTGATAAACCCTGCGCTGTCAGTGACATGAGAGAAACTACATGCAACATATTAGGACAACGCATGTTTCCTCGCTTCTGACGGTGACTGTACTTAATAAACCCTGCGCAAGTCAGTGTCATGAGAGCAACTACATGCAACATATGAAGACAACGCATGTTTCATCGCTTGTTAAGGTGACTGTACTTGATAAACCCTGCGCTAAGTCAGTGACATGAGAGCAACTACATGCAACATATGAAGACAACGCATGTTTCCTCGCTTGTCACGGTGACTGTCCTTGATAAACCCTGCGCTAAGTCAGTGACATGAGAGCAACTTCATGCAACATATTAGGACAACGCATGTTTCCTCGCTTGTGACGGTGACTGTACGTTCTAAACCCTGCGCTTAGTCATTGACATGAGAGCAACTACATGCAACATATGAAGACAACGCGTGTTTCCTCGCTTGTGAAGGTGACTGTACTTGATAAACCCTGCGCTCAGGCAGTGACATGAGAGCAACAACATGCAACATATTAGGACAACGCATGTTTCCTCGCTTGTGACGGTGACTGTACTTGATAAACCCTGCGCTAAGTCAGGGACATGAGAGCAACTTCATGCAACATATGAAGACAACACATGTTTCCTCGCTTGTGACGGTGACTGTACGTGATAAACCCTGCGCTAAGTCAGTGACATGAGAGCAACTTCATGCAACATATGAAGACAACGCATGTTTCCTCGCTTGTGAAGGTGACTGTACTTGATAAACCCTGTGCTTAGTCATTGACATGAGAGCAACTACATGCAACATATGAAAACAACGCATGTTTCCTCGCTTGTGACGGTGACTGTACTTGATAAACCCTGCGCTAAGTCAGTGACATGAGAGCAACTACATGCAACATATTAGGACAACGCATGTTTCCTCGCTTGTGACGGTGACTGTACGTGATCAACCCTGCGCTAAGTCAGTGACATGAGAGCAACTACATGCAACATATGAAGACAACGCATGTTTCCTCGATTGTGAAGGTGACTGTACGTGATAAACTCTGCGCTAAGTCAGTGACATGAGAGCAACCACATGCAACATATGAAGACAACGCATGTTTCCTCGACTGTGAAGGTGACTGTACTTGATAAACCCTGCGCTCAGTCAGTGACATGAGAGCAACTACATGCAACATATGAAGACAACGCATGTTGCCTCGCTTGTGACGGTGACTGTACGTGATCAACCCTGTGCTAAGTCAGTGACATGAGAGCAACTACATGCAACATATGAAGACAACGCATGTTTCCTCGATTGTGAAGGTGACTGTACGTGATAATATCTGCGCTAAGTCAGTGACATGAGAGCAACTACATGCAACATATGAAGACAACGCATGTTTCCTCGACTGTGAAGGTGACTGTACTTGATAAACCCTGCGCATATGTCAGTGACATGAGAGCAACTACATGCAACATATGAAGACAACGCATGTTTCCTCGCTTGTGACGGTGACTGTACTTGATAAACCCTGCGCTTAGTCAGTGACATGAGAGCAACTACATGCAATATATGAAGACAACGCATGTTTCCTCGCATGTGACGGTGACTGTACTTGATAAACTCTGCGCTAAGTCAGTGACATGAGAGCAACTAGATGCAACATATTAGGACAACGCATGTTTCCTCGCTTGTGACGGTGACTGTACTTGATAAACCCTGCGCTAAGTCAGGGACATGAGAGCAACTTCATGCAACATATGAAGACAACACATGTTTCCTCGCTTGTGACGGTGACTGTACGTGATAAACCCTGCGCTAAGTCAGTGACATGAGAGCAACTTCATGCAACATATGAAGACAACGCATGTTTCCTCGCTTGTGAAGGTGACTGTACTTGATAAACCCTGTGCTTAGTCATTGACATGAGAGCAACTACATGCAACATATGAAAACAACGCATGTTTCCTCGCTTGTGACGGTGACTGTACTTGATAAACCCTGCGCTAAGTCAGTGACATGAGAGCAACTACATGCAACATATTAGGACAACGCATGTTTCCTCGCTTGTGACGGTGACTGTACGTTCTAAACCCTGCGCTTAGTCATTGACATGAGAGAAACTACATGCAACATATGAAGACAACGCGTGTTTCCTCGCTTGTGAAGGTGACTGTACTTGATAAACCCTGCGCTCAGTCAGTGACATGAGAGCAACAACATGCAACATATTAGGACAACGCATGTTTCCTCGCTTGTGACGGTGACTGTACTTGATAAACCCTGCGCTAAGTCAGGGACATGAGAGCAACTTCATGCAACATATGAAGACAACACATGTTTCCTCGCTTGTGACGGTGACTGTACGTGATAAACCCTGCGCTAAGTCAGTGACATGAGAGCAACTTCATGCAACATATGAAGACAACGCATGTTTCCTCGCTTGTGAAGGTGACTGTACTTGATAAACCCTGTGCTTAGTCATTGACATGAGAGCAACTACATGCAACATATGAAAACAACGCATGTTTCCTCGCTTGTGACGGTGACTGTACTTGATAAACCCTGCGCTAAGTCAGTGACATGAGAGCAACTACATGCAACATATTAGGACAACGCATGTTTCCTCGCTTGTGACGGTGACTGTACGTGATCAACCCTGCGCTAAGTCAGTGACATGAGAGCAACTACATGCAACATATGAAGACAACGCATGTTTCCTCGATTGTGAAGGTGACTGTACGTGATAAACTCTGCGCTAAGTCAGTGACATGAGAGCAACCACATGCAACATATGAAGACAACGCATGTTTCCTCGACTGTGAAGGTGACTGTACTTGATAAACCCTGCGCTCAGTCAGTGACATGAGAGCAACTACATGCAACATATGAAGACAACGCATGTTGCCTCGCTTGTGACGGTGACTGTACGTGATCAACCCTGTGCTAAGTCAGTGACATGAGAGCAACTACATGCAACATATGAAGACAACGCATGTTTCCTCGATTGTGAAGGTGACTGTACGTGATAATATCTGCGCTAAGTCAGTGACATGAGAGCAACTACATGCAACATATGAAGACAACGCATGTTTCCTCGACTGTGAAGGTGACTGTACTTGATAAACCCTGCGCATATGTCAGTGACATGAGAGCAACTACATGCAACATATGAAGACAACGCATGTTTCCTCGCTTGTGACGGTGACTGTACTTGATAAACCCTGCGCTTAGTCAGTGACATGAGAGCAACTACATGCAATATATGAAGACAACGCATGTTTCCTCGCTTGTGACGGTGACTGTACTTGATAAACTCTGCGCTAAGTCAGTGACATGAGAGCAACTAGATGCAACATATTAGGACAACGCATGTTTCCTCGCTTGTGACGGTGACTGTACTTGATAAACCCTGCGCTAAGTCAGTGACATGAGAGCAACAACATGCAACATATTAGGACGACGCATATTTCCTCGCTTGTGACGGTGACTGTACTTGATAAACCCTGCGCTAAGTCAGTGACATGAGAGCAACTACATGCAACATATGAAGACAACGCATGTTTCCTCGCTTGTGAAGGTGACTGTACTTGATAAACCCTGCGCTAAGTCAGTGACATGAGAGCAACAACATGCAACATATGAAGGCAACACATGTTTCCTCGCTTGTGACGGTGACTGTACGTGATAAACCCTGCGCTAAGTCAGTGACATGAGAGCAACTTCATGCAACATATGAAGACAACGCATGTTTCCTCGTTTGTGAGGTGACTGTACTTGATAAACCCTGCGCTAAGTCAGTGACATGAGAGCAACTACATGCAACATATTAGGACAACGCATGTTTCCTCGCTTGTGAAGGTGACTGTACTTGATAAACCCTGCGCTCAGTCAGTGACATGAGAGCAACTACATGCAACATATGAAGACAACGCATGTTTCATCGCTTGTTAAGGTGACTGTACGTGATAAACCCTGCGCTAAGTCAGTGACATGAGAGCAACTACATGCAACATATGAAGACAACGCATGTTTCCTTGCTTGTGAAGGTGACTTTACTTGATAAACCCTGCGGTAAGTCAGTGACATGAGAGCAACTACATGCAACATAAAAAGACAACGCATGTTTCCTCGCTTGTCACGGTAACTGTACATGATAAACCCTGCGCTAAGTCAGTGTTATGAGAGCAACAACATGCAACAAATTAGGACAACGCATGTTTCCTCGCTTGTGAAGGTGACTGTACTTGATAAACCCTGCGCTAAGTCAGTGACATGAGAGCAACTACATGAAACATATTGGGACAACGCATGTTTCCTCGCTTGTGACGGTGACTGTACGTGATAAACCCTGCGCTAAGTCAGTGACATGAGAGCAACTACATGCAACATATGAAGACAACGCATGTTTCCTCGCTTGTGAAGGTGACTGTACTTGATAAACCCTGCGCTAAGTCATTGACATGAGAGCAACTACATGCAACATATGAAGACAACGCATGTTTCCTCGCTTGTGAAGGTGACTGTACTTGATAAACCCTGCGCTAAGTCAGTGACATGAGAGCAGCCAAATGCAACATATGAAGACAACGCATGTTTCCTCGCTTGTGAAGGTGACTGTACTTGATAAACCCTGCGCTAGGTCAGTGACATGAGAGCAACTACATGCAACATATGAACACAACGCATGTTTCCTCGCTTGTGACGGTGACTGTACGTTATAAACCCTGCGCTAAGTGAGTGACATGAGAGCAACTACATGCAACATATGAAGACAACGCATGTTTCCTCGCTTGTGAAGGTGACTGAACTTGATAAACCCTGCGCTAAGTCAGTGACATGAGAGCAACTACATGCAACGTATGAAGACAACGCATGTTGTCTCGCTTGTGAAGGTGACTGTACTTGATAAACCCGAAGCTAAGTCAGTGCATGAGAGCAACTACATGCAACATATGAAGACAACGCATGTTTCCTCGCTTGTGAAGGTGACTGTACTTGATAAACCCTGCGCTAAGTCAGTGACATGAGAGCAACTACATGCAACATATGAAGACAACGCATGTTTCCTCGCTTGTGAAGGTGACTGTACTTGATAAACCCTGCGCTAAGTCAGTGACATGAGAGCAACTACATGCAACATATGAAGACAACGCATGTTTCCTCGCTTGTGATGGTGACTGTACTTGATAAACCTTGCGCTAAGTCAGTTACATGAGAGCAACTACATGCAACATATGAAGACAACGCATGTTTCCTCGCTTGTGATGGTGACTGTACTTGATAAACCCTGCGCTAAGTAAGTGACTTGAGAGCAACTACATGCAACATATGAGGACAACGCATGTTTCCTCGCTTGTGAAGGTGACTGTACTTGATAAACCCTGCGCTAAGTCAGTGACATGAGAGCAACTACATGCAACATATGAGGACAACGCATGTTTCCTCGCTTGTTAAGGTGACTGTACGTGATAACCCCTGCGCTAAGTCAGTGACATGAGAGCAACTACATGCAACATATGAAGAAAAAGCATGTTTCCTCGCTTGTTAAGGTGACTGTACGTGAAAAACCCTGCGCTAAGTCAGTGACATGAGAGCAACTTCATGCAACATATGAAGACAACACATGTTTCCTCGCTTGTTAAGGTGACTGTACGTGATAAACCCTGCGTTAAGTCAGTGACATGAGAGCAACTACATGCAACATATGAAGACAACGCATGTTTCCTCGCTTGTTAAGGTGACTGTACGTGATAAACCCTGCGCGAAGTCAGTGACATGAGAGCAACTACATGCAACATATGAAGACAACGCATGTTTCATCGCTTGTGAAGGTGACTGTACGTGATAAACCCTGCGCTAAGTCAGTGACATGAGAGCAACTACATGCAAAATATTAGGACAACGCATGTTTCCTCGCTTCTGACGGTGACTGAACGTGATAAACCCTGCGCAAGTCAGTGTCATGAGACAACTACATGCAACATATGAAGACAACGCATGTTTTATCGCTTGTTAAGGTGACTGTACGTGATAAACCTGCGCGAAGTCAGTGACATGAGAGCAACTACATGCAACATGTGAAGACAACGCAAGTTTCCTCGCTTGTGAAGGTGACTGTACGTGATAAACCCTGCGCTAAGTCAGTGACATGAGAGCAACTACATGCAACATATTAGGACAACGCATGTTTCCTCGCTTCTGACGGTGACTGTACTTGATAAACCCTGCGCTAAGTCAGTGACATGAGAGCAACTACATGCAACATATTAGGACAACGCATGTTTCCTCGCTTCTGACGGTGACTGTACTTGATAAACCCTGCGCAAGTCAGTGTCATGAGAGCAACTACATGCAACATATGAAGACAACGCATGTGTAATCGCTTGTTAAGGTGACTGTACTTGATAAACCCTGCGCTAAGTCAGGGACATGAGAGCAACTACATGCAACATATGAAGACAACGCATGTTTCCTCGCTTGTCACGGTGACTGTCCTTGATAAACCCTGCGCTAAGTCAGTGACATGAGAGCAACTTCATGCAACATATTAGGACAACGCATGTTTCCTCGCTTGTGACGGTGACTGTACGTGATCAACCCCGCGCTAAGTCAGTGACATGAGAGCAACAACATGCAACATATGAAGACAACGCATGTTTCCTCGCTTGTGAAGGTGACTGTACGTTCTAAACCCTGCGCTTAGTCATTGACATGAGAGCAACTTCATGCAACATATGAAGACAACGCGTGTTTCCTCGCTTGTGAAGGTGACTGTACTTGATAAACCCTGCGCTCAGTCAGTGACATGAGAGCAACTACATACAACATATAAAAACAACGCATGTTTCCTCGCTTGTGACGGTGACTGTACTTGATAAACCCTGCGCTAAGTTAGTGACATGAGAGCAACTACATGCAATATATTAGGACAACGCATGTTTCCTCGCTTGTGACGGTGACTGTACTTGATAAACCCTGCGCTAAGTCAGTGACATGAGAGCAACAACATGCAACATATTAGGGCAACGCATGTTTCCTCGCTTGTGACGGTGACTGTACTTGAAAAACCCTGCGCTAAGTCAGTGACATGAGAGCAACTACATGCAACATATGAAGAGAACGCATGTTTCCTCGTTTGTGAAGGTGACTGTACTTGATAAACCCTGCGCTAAGTCAGTGACATGAGAGCAACTTCATGCAACATATGAAGACAACACATGTTTCCTCGCTTGTGACGGTGACTGTACGTGATAAACCCTGCGCTAAGTCAGTGACATGAGAGCAACTTCATGCAACATATGAAGACAACGCATGTTTCCTCGCTTGTGAAGGTGACTGTACTTGATAAACCCTGTGCTAGGTCATTGACATGAGAGCAACTACATGCAACATATGAAAACAACGCATGTTTCCTCGCTTGTGACGGTGACTGTACTTGATAAACCCTGCGCTAAGTCAGTGACATGAGAGCAACTACATGCAACATATTAGGACAACGCATGTTTCCTCGCTTGTGACGGTGACTGTACGTGATCAACCCTGCGCTAAGTCAGTGACATGAGAGCAACTACATGCAACATATGAAGACAACGCATGTTTCCTCGATTGTGAAGGTGACTGTACGTGATAAACTCTGCGCTAAGTCAGTGACATGAGAGCAACTACATGCAACATATGAAGACAACGCAGGTTTCCTCGACTGTGAAGTCGACTGTACTTGATAAACCCTGCGCTCAGTCAGTGACATGAGAGCAACTACATGCAACATATGAAGACAACGCATGTTTACTCGCTTGTGACGATGACTGTACTTGATAAACCCTGCGATTAGTCAGTGACATGAGAGCAACTACATGCAACATATGAAGACAACGCATGTTTCCTCGCTTGTGAAGGTGACTGTACGTGATAAACCCTGCGCTAAGTCAGTGACATGAGAGCAACTACATGAAAAATATTAGGACAACGCATGTTTCCTCGCTTCTGACGGTGACTGAACGTGATAAACCCTGCGCAAGTCCGTGTCATGAGAAAACTACATGCAACATATGAAGACAACGCATGTTTTATCGCTTGTTAAGGTGACTGTACGTGATAAACCCTGCGCGAAGTCAGTGACATGAGAGCAACTACATGAAACATGTGAAGACAACGCATGTTTCCTCGCTTGTGAAGGTGACTGTTCGTGATAAACCCTGCGCTAAGTCAGTGACATGAGAGCAACTACATGCAACATATTAGGACAACGCATGTTTCCTCGCTTCTGACGGTGACTGTACTTGATAAACCCTGCGCTAAGTCAGTGACATGAGAGCAACTACATGCAACATATTAGGACAACGCATGTTTCCTCGCTTCTGACGGTGACTGTACTTGATAAACCCTGCGCAAGTCAGTGTCATGAGAGCAACTACATGCAACATATGAAGACAACGCATGTTTCATCGCTTGTTAAGGTGACTGTACTTGATAAACCCTGCGCTAAGTCAGTGACATGAGAGCAACTACATGCAACATATGAAGACAACGCATGTTTCCTCGCTTGTCACGGTGACTGTCCTTGATAAACCCTGCGCTAAGTCAGTGACATGAGAGCAACTTCATGGAACATATTAGGACAACGCATGTTTCCTCGCTTGTGACGGTGACTGTACGTGATCAACCCTGCGCTAAGTCAGTGACATGAGAGCAACAACATGCAACATATGAAGACAACGCATGTTTCCTTGCTTGTGAAGGTGACTGTACGTTCTAAACCCTGCGCTTAGTCATTGACATGAGAGCAACTTCATGCAACATATGAAGACAACGCGTGTTTCCTCGCTTGTGAAGGTGACTGTACTTGATAAACCCTGCGCTAAGTCAGTGACATGAGAGCAACTACATGCAACATATTAAAACAACGCATGTTTCCTCGCTTGTGACGGTGACTGTACTTGATAAACCCTGCGCTAAGTCAGTGACATGAGAGCAACTACATGCAACATATGAAGACAACGCATGTTTCCTCGCTTGTGAAGGTGACTGTACTTGATAAACCCTGCGCTAAGTCAGTGACATGAGAGCAACTACATGCAACATATGATACAACACATGTTTCCTCGCTTGTGACGGTGACTGTACGTGATAAACTCTGCGCTAAGTCAGTGACATGAGAGCAACTTCATGCAACATATGAAGACAACGCATGTTTCCTCGCTTGTGAGGTGACTGTACTTGATAAACCCTGCGCTAAGTCAGTGACATGAGAGCAACTACATGCAACATATTAGGACAACGCATGTTTCCTCGCTTGTGAAGGTGACTGTACTTGATAAACCCTGCGCTCAGTCAGTGACATGAGAGCAACTACATGCAACATATGAAGACAACGCATGTTTCATCGCTTGTTAAGGTGACTGTACGTGATAAACCCTGCGCTAAGTCAGTGACATGAAAGCAACTACATGCAACATATGAAGACAACGCATGTTTCCTCGCTTGTGACGGTGACTGTACTTGATAAACCCTGCTCTAAGTCAGTGACATGAGAGCAACTACATGCAACATATGAAGACAACGCATGTTTCCTCGCTTGTGACGGTGACTGTACGTGATAAACCCTGCGCTAAGTCAGTGACATGAGAGCAACTACATGCAACATATGAAGACAACGCATGTTTCCTCGCTTGTGAAGGTGACTGTACTTGATAAACCCTGCGCTAAGTCAGTGACATGAGAGCAACTACATGCAACATAAAAAGACAACGCATGTTTCCTCGCTATTCACGGTAACTGTACATGATAAACCCTGCGCTAAGTCAGTGACATGAGAGCAACTTCATGCAACAAATTAGGACAACGCATGTTTCCTCGCTTGTGAAGGTGACTGTACTTGATAAACCCTGCGCTAAGTCAGTGACATGAGAGCAACTACATGAAACATATTAGGACAACGCATGTTTCCTCGCTTGTGACGGTGACTGTACGTGATAAACCCTGCGCTAAGTCAGTGACATGAGAGCAACTACATGCAACATATGAAGACAACGCATGTTTCCTCGCTTGTGAAGGTGACTGTACTTGATACACCCTGCGCTAAGTCAGTGACATGAGAGCAACTACATGCAACATATGAAGACAACGCATGTATCCTCGCTTGTGAAGGTGACTGTACTTGATAAACCCTGCGCTAAGTCAGTGACATGAGAGCAACTACATGCAACATATGAAGACAACGCATGTTTCCTCGCTTGTCACGGGAACTGTACATGATAAACCCGGCGCTTAGTCAGTGACATGAGAGCAACTACATGCAACAAATTAGGACAACGCATGTTTCCTCGCTTGTGAAGGTGACTGTACTTGATAAACCCTGCGCTAAGTCAGTGACATGAGAGCAACTACATGAAACATATTAGGACAACGCATGTTTCCTCGCTTGTGACGGTGACTGTACGTGATAAACCCTGCGCTAAGTCAGTGACATGAGAGCAACTACATGCAACATATGAAGACAACGCATGTTTCCTCGCTTGTGAAGGTGACTGTACTTGATACACCCTGCGCTAAGTCAGTGACATGAGAGCAACTACATGCAACATATGAAGACCACGCATGTATCCTCGCTTGTGAAGGTGACTGTACTTGATAAACCCTGCGCTAAGTCAGTGACATGAGAGCAACTACATGCAACATATGAAGACAACGCATGTTTCCTCGCTTGTCACGGGAACTGTACATGATAAACCCGGCGCTTAGTCAGTGACATGAGAGCAACTACATGCAACAAATTAGGACAACGCATGTTTCCTCGCTTGTGAAGGTGACTGTACTTGATAGACCCTGCGCTTAGTCAGTGACATGAGAGCAACTACATAAAACATATTAGGACAACGCATGTTTCCTCGCTTGTGACGGTGACTGTACGTGATAAACCCTGCGCTAAGTCAGTGACATGAGAGCAACTACATGCAACATATGAAGACAACGCATGTTTCCTCGCTTGTGAAGGTGCCTGTACTTGATAAACCCTGCGCTAAGTCAGTGACGAGAGCAACTACATGCAACATATGAAGACCATGCATGTTTCCTCGCTTGTGACGGTGACTGTACTTGATAAACCCTGCGCTAAGTCAGTGACATGAGAGCAACTACATGAAACATATTAGGACAACGCAAGTTTCCTCGCTTGTGACGGTGACTGTACGTGATAATCCCTGCGCTAAGTCAGTGACATGAGGGCAACTACATGCATAAAATGAAGACAACGCATGTTTGCTCGCTTGTGAAGGTGACTGTACTTGATAAACCCTGCGCCAAGTCAGTGACATGAGAGCAACTACATGCAACATATGAAGTTAATGCATGTTTCCTCGCTTGTGACGGTGACTGTACTTGATAAACTCTGCGCTAAGTCAGTGACATGAGAGCAACTACATGCAACATATGAAGACAACGCATGTTTCCTCGCTTGTGAAGGTGACTGTACTTGATAAACCCTGCGCTTAGGCAGTGACATGAGAGCAACTACATGCAACATATTAGGACAACGCATGTTTCCTCGTTTGTTGACGGTGACTATACGTGATAAACCCTGCGCTTAGTCAGTGACATGAGAGCAACTACATGCAACATATGAAGACAACGCATGTTTCCTCGCTTGTGACGGTGACTGTACGTGAAAAAACCCTGCGCTATGTCAGTGACATGAGAGCAACTACATGCAACATATGAAGACAACGCATGTTTCATCGCTTGTGACGGTGACTGTACTTAATAAACCCTGCGCTAAGTCAGTGACATGAAAGCAACTACATGCAACATATGAAGACAACGCATGTTTCCTTGCTTGTGACGGTGACTGTACGTGATAAACCCTTCGCTAAGTCAGTGACATGAGAGCAACTACATGCATTATATGAAGACAACACATGTTTCCTCCTTGTAACGGTGACTGTACTTGATAAACCCTGCGCTAATTCAGTGACATGAGAGCAACTACATGCAACATATGAAGACAACACATGTTTCCTCGCTTGTGAAGGTGACTGTACTTGATAAACCCTGCGCTAAGTCAGTGACATGAGAGCAACTACATGCAACATATGAAGACAACACATGTTTCCTCGCTTGTGACGGTGACTGTACGTGATAAACCCTGCGTGAAGTCAGTGACATGAAAGCAACTACATGCAACATATTAGGACAACGCATGTTTCCTCGCTTGTGACGGTGACGGTAAGTGATAAACCCTGCGCTAAGTCAGTGACATGTGAGCAACTACATGCAACATATTAGGACAACGCATGTTTCCTCGCTTGTGAAGGTGACTGTACTTGATAAACCCTGCGCTAAGTCAGTGACATGAGAGCAACTACATGCAACATATAAGGACAACGCATGTTTCCTCGCTTGTGAAGGTGACTGTACTTGATAAACCCTGCGCTCAGTCAGTGACATGAGAGCAACTACATGCAACATATGAAGACAACGCATGTTTCATCGCTTGTTAAGGTGACTGTACGTGATAAACCCTGCGCCCAGTCAGTGACATGAGAGCAACTACATGCAACATATGAAGACAACACATGTTTCCTCGCTTGTGAAGGTGACTGTACTTGATAAACCCTGCGCTAAGTCAGTGACATGAAAGGAACTACATGCAACATATGAAGACAACGCATGTTTCCTCGCTAGTGAAGGTGACTGTACTTGATAAACCCTGCGCTAAGTCAGTGACATGAGAGCAACTACATGCAACATATGCAGACAACGCATGTTTCCTCGCTTGTGAAGGTGACTGTACTTGAAAAACCCTGCGCTAAGTCAGTGACATTAGAGAAACTACATGCAACATATGAAGACAACGCATGTTTCCTCACTTGTGAAGGTGACTGTACTTGATAAACCCTGCGCTAAGTCAGTGACATGCGAGCAACTACATGCAACATATGAAGACAACGCATGTTTCCTCGCTTGTGACGGTGACTGTACTTGATAAACCCTGCGCTCAGTCAGTGACATGAGAGCAACTACATGCAACATATGAAGACAACGCATTATTCCTCGCTTGTGAAGTAGACTGTACTTGATAAACCCTGCGCTAAGTCAGTGACATGAGAGCAACTACATGCAACATATGAAGACAACGCATGTTTCCTCGCTTGTGAAGGTGACTGTACTTGATAAACCCTGCGCTAGGTCAGTGACATGAGAGCAACTACATGCAACATATGAACACAACGCATGTTTCCTCGCTTGTGACGGTGACTGTACATGATAAACCCTGCGCTAGGTCAGTGACATGAGAGCAACCACATGCAACATATGAAGACAACGCATGTTTCCTCGCTTGTGATGGTGACTGTACTTGATAAACCCTGCGCTAAGTCAGTGACATGAGAGCAACTTCATGCAACATATGAAGACAACACATGTTTCCTCGCTTGTGACGGTGACTGTACGTGATAAACCCTGCGCTAAGTCAGTGACATGAGAGCAACTTCATGCAACATATGAAGACAACGCATGTTTCCTCGCTTGTGAAGGTGACTGTACTTGATAAACCCTGTGCTAGGTCATTGACATGAGAGCAACTACATGCAACATATTAAAACAACGAATGTTTCCTCGCTTGTGACGGTGACTGTACTTGATAAACCCTGCGCTAAGTCAGTGACATGAGAGCAACTACATGCAACATATTAGGACAACGCATGTTTCCTCGCTTGTGACGGTGACTGTACGTGATCAACCCTGCGCTAAGTCAGTGACATGAGAGCAACTACATGCAACATATGAAGACAACGCATGTTTCCTCGATTGTGAAGGTGACTGTACGTGATAAACTCTGCGCTAAGTCAGTGACATGAGAGCAACTACATGCAACATATGAAGACAACGCATGTTTCCTCGACTGTGAAGTCGACTGTACTTGATAAACCCTGCGCTCAGTCAGTGACATGAGAGCAACTACATGCAACATATGAAGACAACGCATGTTTCCTCGCTTGTGACGATGACTGTACTTGATAAACCCTGCGATTAGTCAGTGACATGAGAGCAACTACATGCAACATATGAAGACAACGCATGTTTCCTCGCTTGTGACGGTGACTGTACTTGATAAACCCTGCGCTAAGTCAGTGACATGAGAGCAACTACATGCAACATATTAGGACAACGCATGTTTCCTCGCTTGTGACGGTGACTGTACTTGATAAACCCTGCGCTAAGTCAGTGACATGAGAGCAACAACATGCAACATATTAGGACAACGCATGTTTCCTCGCTTGTGACGTTGACTGTACTTGATAAACCCTGCGCTAAGTCAGTGACATGAGAGCAACTACATGCAACATATGAAGACAACGCATGTTTCCTCGCTTGTGAAGGTGACTGTACTTGATAAACCTTGCGCTAAGTCAGTGACATGAGAGCAACTACATGCAACATATGATACAACACATGTTTCCTCGCTTGTGACGGTGACTGTACGTGATAAACTCTGCGCTAAGTCAGTGACATGAGAGCAACTTCATGCAACATATGAAGACAACGCATGTTTCCTCGCTTGTGAGGTGACTGTACTTGATAAACCCTGCGCTAAGTCAGTGACATGAGAGCAACTACATGCAACATATTAGGACAACGCATGTTTCCTCGCTTGTGAAGGTGACTGTACTTGATAAACCCTGCGCTCAGTCAGTGACATGAGAGCAACTACATGCAACATATGAAGACAACGCATGTTTCATCGCTTGTTAAGGTGACTGTACGTGATAAACCCTGCGCTAAGTCAGTGACATGAAAGCAACTACATGCAACATATGAAGACAACGCATGTTTCCTCGCTTGTGACGGTGACTGTACTTGATAAACCCTGCTCTAAGTAAGTGACATGAGAGCAACTACATGCAACATATGAAGACAACGCATGTTTCCTCGCTTGTGACGGTGACTGTACGTGATAAACCCTGCGCTAAGTCAGTGACATGAGAGCAACTACATGCAACATATGAAGACAACGCATGTTTCCTCGCTTGTGAAGGTGACTGTACTTGATAAACCCTGCGCTAAGTCAGTGACATGAGAGCAACTACATGCAACATAAAAAGACAACGCATGTTTCCTCGCTATTCACGGTAACTGTACATGATAAACCCTGCGCTAAGTCAGTGACATGAGAGCAACTTCATGCAACAAATTAGGACAACGCATGTTTCCTCGCTTGTGAAGGTGACTGTACTTGATAAACCCTGCGCTAAGTCAGTGACATGAGAGCAACTACATGAAACATATTAGGACAACGCATGTTTCCTCGCTTGTGACGGTGACTGTACGTGATAAACCCTGCGCTAAGTCAGTGACATGAGAGCAACTACATGCAACATATGAAGACAACGCATGTTTCCTCGCTTGTGAAGGTGACTGTACTTGATACACCCTGCGCTAAGTCAGTGACATGAGAGCAACTACATGCAACATATGAAGACAACGCATGTATCCTCGCTTGTGAAGGTGACTGTACTTGATAAACCCTGCGCTAAGTCAGTGACATGAGAGCAACTACATGCAACATATGAAGACAACGCATGTTTCCTCGCTTGTCACGGGAACTGTACATGATAAACCCGGCGCTTAGTCAGTGACATGAGAGCAACTACATGCAACAAATTAGGACAACGCATGTTTCCTCGCTTGTGAAGGTGACTGTACTTGATAAACCCTGCGCTAAGTCAGTGACATGAGAGCAACTACATGAAACATATTAGGACAACGCATGTTTCCTCGCTTGTGACGGTGACTGTACGTGATAAACCCTGCGCTAAGTCAGTGACATGAGAGCAACTACATGCAACATATGAAGACAACGCATGTTTCCTCGCTTGTGAAGGTGACTGTACTTGATACACCCTGCGCTAAGTCAGTGACATGAGAGCAACTACATGCAACATATGAAGACCACGCATGTATCCTCGCTTGTGAAGGTGACTGTACTTGATAAACCCTGCGCTAAGTCAGTGACATGAGAGCAACTACATGCAACATATGAAGACAACGCATGTTTCCTCGCTTGTCACGGGAACTGTACATGATAAACCCGGCGCTTAGTCAGTGACATGAGAGCAACTACATGCAACAAATTAGGACAACGCATGTTTCCTCGCTTGTGAAGGTGACTGTACTTGATAGACCCTGCGCTTAGTCAGTGACATGAGAGCAACTACATGAAACATATTAGGACAACGCATGTTTCCTCGCTTGTGACGGTGACTGTACTTGATAAACCCTGCGCTAAGTCAGTGACATGAGAGCAACTACATGAAACATATTGGGACAACGCATGTTTCCTCGCTTGTGACGGTGACTGTACGTGATAAACCCTGCGCTAAGTCAGTGACATGAGAGCAACTACATGCAACATATGAAGACAACGCATGTTTCCTCGCTTGTGAAGGTGACTGTACTTGATAAACCCTGCGCTTAGTCAGTGACATGAGAGCAACTACATGCAACATATGAAGACAACGCATGTTTCCTCGCTTGTGAAGGTGACTGTACTTGATAAACCCTGCGCTAAGTCAGTGACATGAGAGCAGCTACATGCAACATATGAAGACAACGCATGTTTCCTCGCTTGTGAAGGTGACTGTACTTGATAAACCCTGCGCTAGGTCAGTGACATGAGAGCAACTACATGCAACATATGAACACAACGCATGTTTCCTCGCTTGTGACGGTGACTGTACGTGATAAACCCCCTTCGCTAAGTGAGTGACATGAGAGCAACTACATGCAACATATGAAGACAACGCATGTTTACTCGCTTGTGAAGGTGACTGAACTTGATAAACCCTGCGCTAAGTCAGTGACATGAGAGCAACTACATGCAACATATGAAGACAACGCATGTTGTCTCGCTTGTGAAGGTGACTGTACTTGATAAACCCGAAGCAAAGTCAGTGACATGAGAGCAACTACATGCAACATATGAAGACAACGCATGTTTCCTCGCTTGTGAAGGTGACTGTACTTGATAAACCCTGCGCTAAGTCAGTGACATGAGAGCAACTACATGCAACATATGAAGACAACGCATGTTTCCTCGCTTGTGAAGGTGACTGTACTTGATAAACTCTGCGCTAAGTCAGTGACATGAGAGCAACTACATGCAACATATGAAGACAACGCATGTTTCCTCGCTTGTGATGGTGACTGTACTTGATAAACCCTGCGCTAAGTCAGTTACATGAGAGCAACTACATGCAACATATGAAGACAACGCATGTTTCCTCGCTTGTGATGGTGACTGTACTTGATAAACCCTGCGCTAAGTTAGTGACTTGAGAGCAACTACATGCAACATATGAGGACAACGCATGTTACCTCGCTTGTGAAGGTGACTGTACTTGATAAACCCTGCGCTAAGTCAGTGACATGAGAGCAACTACATGCAACATATGAGGACAACGCATGTTTCCTCGCTTGTAAAGGTGACTGTACGTGATAACCCCTGCGCTAAGTCAGTGACATGAGAGCAACTACATGCAACATATGAAGAAAACGCATGTTTCCTCGCTTGTTAAGGTGACTGTACGTGAAAAACCCTGCGCTAAGTCAGTAAAATGAGAGCAACTTCATGCAACATATGAAGACAACACATGTTTCCTCGCTTGTTAAGGTGACTGTACGTGATAAACCCTGCGCTAAGTCAGTGACATGAGAGCAACTACATGCAACATATGAAGACAACGCATGTTTCCTCGCTTGTTAAGGTGACTGTACGTGATAAACCCTGCGCGAAGTCAGTGACATGAGAGCAACTACATGCAACATATGAAGACAACGCATGTTTCCTCGCTTGTGAAGGTGACTGTACGTGATAAACCCTGCGCTAAGTCAGTGACATGAGAGCAACTACATGCAAAATATTAGGACAACGCATGTTTCCTCGCTTCTGACGGTGACTGAACGTGATAAACCCTGCGCAAGTCAGTGTCATGAGACAACTACATGCAACATATGAAGACAACGCATGTTTCCTCGCTTGTGTAGGTGACTGTACGTGATAAACCCTGCGCGAAGTCAGTGACATGAGAGCAACTACATGCAACATGTGAAGACAAAGCATGTTTCCTCGCTTGTGAAGGTGACTGTACGTGATAAACCCTGCGCTAAGTCAGTGACATGAGAGCAACTACATGCAACATATTAGGACAACGCATGTTTCCTCGCTTCTGACGGTGACTGTACTTGATAAACCCTGCGCTAAGTCAGTGACATGAGAGCAACTACATGCAACATATTAGGACAACGCATGTTTCCTCGCTTCTGACGGTGACTGTACTTAATAAACCCTGCGCAAGTCAGTGTCATGAGAGCAACTACATGCAACATATGAAGGCAACACATGTTTCCTCGCTTGTGACGGTGACTGTACTTGATAAACCCTGCGCTAAGTCAGTGACATGAGAGCAACTACATGCAACATATGAAGACAACGCATGTTTCCTCGCTTGTCACGGTGACTTTCCTTGATAAACCCTGCGCTAAGTCAGTGACATGAGAGCAACTTCATGCAACATATTAGGACAACGCATGTTTCCTCGCTTGTGACGGTGACTGTACGTTCTAAACCCTGCGCTTAGTCATTGACATGAGAGCAACTACATGCAACATATGAAGACAACGCGTGTTTCCTCGCTTGTGAAGGTGACTGTACTTGATAAACCCTGCGCTCAGTCAGTGACATGAGAGCAACAACATGCAACATATTAGGACAACGCATGTTTCCTCGCTTGTGACGGTGACTGTACTTGATAAACCCTGCGCTAAGTCAGGGACATGAGAGCAACTTCATGCAACATATGAAGACAACACATGTTTCCTCGCTTGTGACGGTGACTGTACGTGATAAACCCTGCGCTAAGTCAGTGACATGAGAGCAACTTCATGCAACATATGAAGACAACGCATGTTTCCTCGCTTGTGAAGGTGACTGTACTTGATAAACCCTGTGCTTAGTCATTGACATGAGAGCAACTACATGCAACATATGAAAACAACGCATGTTTCAACGCTTGTGACGGTGACTGTACTTGATAAACCCTGCGCTAAGTCAGTGACATGAGAGCAACTACATGCAACATATTAGGACAACGCATGTTTCCTCGCTTGTGACGGTGACTGTACGTGATCAACCCTGCGCTAAGTCAGTGACATGAGAGCAACTACATGCAACATATGAAGACAACGCATGTTTCCTCGATTGTGAAGGTGACTGTACGTGATAAACTCTGCGCTAAGTCAGTGACATGAGAGCAACCACATGCAACATATGAAGACAACGCATGTTTCCTCGACTGTGAAGGTGACTGTACTTGATAAACCCTGCGCTCAGTCAGTGACATGAGAGCAACTACATGCAACATATGAAGACAACGCATGTTGCCTCGCTTGTGACGGTGACTGTACGTGATCAACCCTGTGCTAAGTCAGTGACATGAGAGCAACTACATGCAACATATGAAGACAACGCATGTTTCCTCGATTGTGAAGGTGACTGTACGTGATAATATCTGCGCTAAGTCAGTGACATGAGAGCAACTACATGCAACATATGAAGACAACGCATGTTTCCTCGACTGTGAAGGTGACTGTACTTGATAAACCCTGCGCATATGTCAGTGACATGAGAGCAACTACATGCAACATATGAAGACAACGCATGTTTCCTCGCTTGTGACGGTGACTGTACTTGATAAACCCTGCGCTTAGTCAGTGACATGAGAGCAACTACATGCAATATATGAAGACAACGCATGTTTCCTCGCTTGTGACGGTGACTGTACTTGATAAACTCTGCGCTAAGTCAGTGACATGAGAGCAACTAGATGCAACATATTAGGACAACGCATGTTTCCTCGCTTGTGACGGTGACTGTACTTGATAAACCCTGCGCTAAGTCAGTGACATGAGAGCAACAACATGCAACATATTAGGACGACGCATATTTCCTCGCTTGTGACGGTGACTGTACTTGATAAACCCTGCGCTAAGTCAGTGACATGAGAGCAACTACATGCAACATATGAAGACAACGCATGTTTCCTCGCTTGTGAAGGTGACTGTACTTGATAAACCCTGCGCTAAGTCAGTGACATGAGAGCAACAACATGCAACATATGAAGGCAACACATGTTTCCTCGCTTGTGACGGTGACTGTACGTGATAAACACTGCGCTAAGTCAGTGACATGAGAGCAACTTCATGCAACATATGAAGACAACGCATGTTTCCTCGTTTGTGAGGTGACTGTACTTGATAAACCCTGCGCTAAGTCAGTGACATGAGAGCAACTACATGCAACATATTAGGACAACGCATGTTTCCTCGCTTGTGAAGGTGACTGTACTTGATAAACCCTGCGCTCAGTCAGTGACATGAGAGCAACTACATGCACCATATGAAGACAACGCATGTTTCATCGCTTGTTAAGGTGACTGTACGTGATAAACCCTGCGCTAAGTCAGTGACATGAGAGCAACTACATGCAACATATGAAGACAACGCATGTTTCCTTGCTTGTGAAGGTGACTTTACTTGATAAACCCTGCGGTAAGTCAGTGACATGAGAGCAACTACATGCAACATAAAAAGACAACGCATGTTTCCTCGCTTGTCACGGTAACTGTACATGATAAACCCTGCGCTAAGTCAGTGTTATGAGAGCAACAACATGCAACAAATTAGGACAACGCATGTTTCCTCGCTTGTGAAGGTGACTGTACTTGATAAACCCTGCGCTAAGTCAGTGACATGAGAGCAACTACATGAAACATATTGGGACAACGCATGTTTCCTCGCTTGTGACGGTGACTGTACGTGATAAACCCTGCGCTAAGTCAGTGACATGAGAGCAACTACATGCAACATATGAAGACAACGCATGTTTCCTCGCTTGTGAAGGTGACTGTACTTGATAAACCCTGCGCTAAGTCATTGACATGAGAGCAACTACATGCAACATATGAAGACAACGCATGTTTCCTCGCTTGTGAAGGTGACTGTACTTGATAAACCCTGCGCTAAGTCAGTGACATGAGAGCAGCCAAATGCAACATATGAAGACAACGCATGTTTCCTCGCTTGTGAAGGTGACTGTACTTGATAAACCCTGCGCTAGGTCAGTGACATGAGAGCAACTACATGCAACATATGAACACAACGCATGTTTCCTCGCTTGTGACGGTGACTGTACGTTATAAACCCTGCGCTAAGTGAGTGACATGAGAGCAACTACATGCAACATATGAAGACAACGCATGTTTCCTCGCTTGTGAAGGTGACTGAACTTGATAAACCCTGCGCTAAGTCAGTGACATGAGAGCAACTACATGCAACGTATGAAGACAACGCATGTTGTCTCGCTTGTGAAGGTGACTGTACTTGATAAACCCGAAGCTAAGTCGGTGACATGAGAGCAACTACATGCAACATATGAAGACAACGCATGTTTCCTCGCTTGTGAAGGTGACTGTACTTGATAAACCCTGCGCTAAGTCAGTGACATGAGAGCAACTACATGCAACATATGAAGACAACGCATGTTTCCTCGCTTGTGAAGGTGACTGTACTTGATAAACCCTGCGCTAAGTCAGTGACATGAGAGCAACTACATGCAACATATGAAGACAACGCATGTTTCCTCGCTTGTGATGGTGACTGTACTTGATAAACCTTGCGCTAAGTCAGTTACATGAGAGCAACTACATGCAACATATGAAGACAACGCATGTTTCCTCGCTTGTGATGGTGACTGTACTTGATAAACCCTGCGCTAAGTAAGTGACTTGAGAGCAACTACATGCAACATATGAGGACAACGCATGTTTCCTCGCTTGTGAAGGTGACTGTACTTGATAAACCCTGCGCTAAGTCAGTGACATGAGAGCAACTACATGCAACATATGAGGACAACGCATGTTTCCTCGCTTGTTAAGGTGACTGTACGTGATAACCCCTGCGCTAAGTCAGTGACATGAGAGCAACTACATGCAACATATGAAGAAAAAGCATGTTTCCTCGCTTGTTAAGGTGACTGTACGTGAAAAACCCTGCGCTTAGTCAGTGACATGAGAGCAACTTCATGCAACATATGAAGACAACACATGTTTCCTCGCTTGTTAAGGTGACTGTACGTGATAAACCCTGCGCTAAGTCAGTGACATGAGAGCAACTACATGCAACATTTGAAGACAACGCATGTTTCCTCGCTTGTTAAGGTGACTGTACGTGATAAACCCTGCGCGAAGTCAGTGACATGAGAGCAACTACATGCAACATATGAAGACAACGCATGTTTCATCGCTTGTGAAGGTGACTGTACGTGATAAACCCTGCGCTAAGTCAGTGACATGAGAGCAACTACATGCAAAATATTAGGACAACGCATGTTTCCTCGCTTCTGACGGTGACTGAACGTGATAAACCCTGCGCAAGTCAGTGTCATGAGACAACTACATGCAACATATGAAGACAACGCATGTTTCCTCGCTTGTGTAGGTGACTGTACGTGATAAACCCTGCGCGAAGTCAGTGACATGAGAGCAACTACATGCAACATGTGAAGACAACGCATGTTTCCTCGCTTGTGAAGGTGACTGTACGTGATAAACCCTGCGCTAAGTCAGTGACATGAGAGCAACTACATGCAACATATTAGGACAACGCATGTTTCCTCGCTTCTGACGGTGACTGTACTTGATAAACCCTGCGCTAAGTCAGTGACATGAGAGCAACTACATGCAACATATTAGGACAACGCATGTTTCCTCGCTTCTGACGGTGACTGTACTTAATAAACCCTGCGCAAGTCAGTGTCATGAGAGCAACTACATGCAACATATGAAGGCAACACATGTTTCCTCGCTTGTGACGGTGACTGTACTTGATAAACCCTGCGCTAAGTCAGTGACATGAGAGCAACTACATGCAACATATGAAGACAACGCATGTTTCCTCGCTTGTCACGGTGACTGTCCTTGATAAACCCTGCGCTAAGTCAGTGACATGAGAGCAACTTCATGCAACATATTAGGACAACGCATGTTTCCTCGCTTGTGACGGTGACTGTACGTTCTAAACCCTGCGCTTAGTCATTGACATGAGAGCAACTACATGCAACATATGAAGACAACGCGTGTTTCCTCGCTTGTGAAGGTGACTGTACTTGATAAACCCTGCGCTCAGTCAGTGACATGAGAGCAACAACATGCAACATATTAGGACAACGCATGTTTCCTCGCTTGTGACGGTGACTGTACTTGATAAACCCTGCGCTAAGTCAGGGACATGAGAGCAAATTCATGCAACATATGAAGACAACACATGTTTCCTCGCTTGTGACGGTGACTGTACGTGATAAACCCTGCGCTAAGTCAGTGACATGAGAGCAACTTCATGCAACATATGAAGACAACGCATGTTTCCTCGCTTGTGAAGGTGACTGTACTTGATAAACCCTGTGCTTAGTCATTGACATGAGAGCAACTACATGCAACATATGAAAACAACGCATGTTTCAACGCTTGTGACGGTGACTGTACTTGATAAACCCTGCGCTAAGTCAGTGACATGAGAGCAACTACATGCAACATATTAGGACAACGCATGTTTCCTCGCTTGTGACGGTGACTGTACGTGATCAACCCTGCGCTAAGTCAGTGACATGAGAGCAACTACATGCAACATATGAAGACAACGCATGTTTCCTCGATTGTGAAGGTGACTGTACGTGATAAACTCTGCGCTAAGTCAGTGACATGAGAGCAACCACATGCAACATATGAAGACAACGCATGTTTCCTCGACTGTGAAGGTGACTGTACTTGATAAACCCTGCGCTCAGTCAGTGACATGAGAGCAACTACATGCAACATATGAAGACAACGCATGTTGCCTCGCTTGTGACGGTGACTGTACGTGATCAACCCTGTGCTAAGTCAGTGACATGAGAGCAACTACATGCAACATATGAAGACAACGCATGTTTCCTCGATTGTGAAGGTGACTGTACGTGATAATATCTGCGCTAAGTCAGTGACATGAGAGCAACTACATGCAACATATGAAGACAACGCATGTTTCCTCGACTGTGAAGGTGACTGTACTTGATAAACCCTGCGCATATGTCAGTGACATGAGAGCAACTACATGCAACATATGAAGACAACGCATGTTTCCTCGCTTGTGACGGTGACTGTACTTGATAAACCCTGCGCTTAGTCAGTGACATGAGAGCAACTACATGCAATATATGAAGACAACGCATGTTTCCTCGCTTGTGACGGTGACTGTACTTGATAAACTCTGCGCTAAGTCAGTGACATGAGAGCAACTAGATGCAACATATTAGGACAACGCATGTTTCCTCGCTTGTGACGGTGACTGTACTTGATAAACCCTGCGCTAAGTCAGTGACATGAGAGCAACAACATGCAACATATTAGGACGACGCATATTTCCTCGCTTGTGACGGTGACTGTACTTGATAAACCCTGCGCTAAGTCAGTGACATGAGAGCAACTACATGCAACATATGAAGACAACGCATGTTTCCTCGCTTGTGAAGGTGACTGTACTTGATAAACCCTGCGCTAAGTCAGTGACATGAGAGCAACAACATGCAACATATGAAGGCAACACATGTTTCCTCGCTTGTGACGGTGACTGTACGTGATAAACCCTGCGCTAAGTCAGTGACATGAGAGCAACTTCATGCAACATATGAAGACAACGCATGTTTCCTCGTTTGTGAGGTGACTGTACTTGATAAACCCTGCGCTAAGTCAGTGACATGAGAGCAACTACATGCAACATATTAGGACAACGCATGTTTCCTCGCTTGTGAAGGTGACTGTACTTGATAAACCCTGCGCTCAGTCAGTGACATGAGAGCAACTACATGCACCATATGAAGACAACGCATGTTTCATCGCTTGTTAAGGTGACTGTACGTGATAAACCCTGCGCTAAGTCAGTGACATGAGAGCAACTACATGCAACATATGAAGACAACGCATGTTTCCTTGCTTGTGAAGGTGACTTTACTTGATAAACCCTGCGGTAAGTCAGTGACATGAGAGCAACTACATGCAACATAAAAAGACAACGCATGTTTCCTCGCTTGTCACGGTAACTGTACATGATAAACCCTGCGCTAAGTCAGTGTTATGAGAGCAACAACATGCAACAAATTAGGACAACGCATGTTTCCTCGCTTGTGAAGGTGACTGTACTTGATAAACCCTGCGCTAAGTCAGTGACATGAGAGCAACTACATGAAACATATTGGGACAACGCATGTTTCCTCGCTTGTGACGGTGACTGTACGTGATAAACCCTGCGCTAAGTCAGTGACATGAGAGCAACTACATGCAACATATGAAGACAACGCATGTTTCCTCGCTTGTGAAGGTGACTGTACTTGATAAACCCTGCGCTAAGTCATTGACATGAGAGCAACTACATGCAACATATGAAGACAACGCATGTTTCCTCGCTTGTGAAGGTACCTGTACTTGATAAACCCTGCGCTAAGTCAGTGACATGAGAGCAGCCAAATGCAACATATGAAGACAACGCATGTTTCCTCGCTTGTGAAGGTGACTGTACTTGATAAACCCTGCGCTAGGTCAGTGACATGAGAGCAACTACATGCAACATATGAACACAACGCATGTTTCCTCGCTTGTGACGGTGACTGTACGTTATAAACCCTGCGCTAAGTGAGTGACATGAGAGCAACTACATGCAACATATGAAGACAACGCATGTTTCCTCGCTTGTGAAGGTGACTGAACTTGATAAACCCTGCGCTAAGTCAGTGACATGAGAGCAACTACATGCAACGTATGAAGACAACGCATGTTGTCTCGCTTGTGAAGGTGACTGTACTTGATAAACCCGAAGCTAAGTCGGTGACATGAGAGCAACTACATGCAACATATGAAGACAACGCATGTTTCCTCGCTTGTGAAGGTGACTGTACTTGATAAACCCTGCGCTAAGTCAGTGACATGAGAGCCACTACATGCAACATATGAAGACAACGCATGTTTCCTCGCTTGTGAAGGTGACTGTACTTGATAAACCCTGCGCTAAGTCAGTGACATGAGAGCAACTACATGCAACATATGAAGACAACGCATGTTTCCTCGCTTGTGATGGTGACTGTACTTGATAAACCTTGCGCTAAGTCAGTTACATGAGAGCAACTACATGCAACATATGAAGACAACGCATGTTTCCTCGCTTGTGATGGTGACTGTACTTGATAAACCCTGCGCTAAGTAAGTGACTTGAGAGCAACTACATGCAACATATGAGGACAACGCATGTTTCCTCGCTTGTGAAGGTGACTGTACTTGATAAACCCTGCGCTAAGTCAGTGACATGAGAGCAACTACATGCAACATATGAGGACAACGCATGTTTCCTCGCTTGTTAAGGTGACTGTACGTGATAACCCCTGCGCTAAGTCAGTGACATGAGAGCAACTACATGCAACATATGAAGAAAAAGCATGTTTCCTCGCTTGTTAAGGTGACTGTACGTGAAAAACCCTGCGCTTAGTCAGTGACATGAGAGCAACTTCATGCAACATATGAAGACAACACATGTTTCCTCGCTTGTTAAGGTGACTGTACGTGATAAACCCTGCGCTAAGTCAGTGACATGAGAGCAACTACATGCAACATTTGAAGACAACGCATGTTTCCTCGCTTGTTAAGGTGACTGTACGTGATAAACCCTGCGCGAAGTCAGTGACATGAGAGCAACTACATGCAACATATGAAGACAACGCATGTTTCATCGCTTGTGAAGGTGACTGTACGTGATAAACCCTGCGCTAAGTCAGTGACATGAGAGCAACTACATGCAAAATATTAGGACAACGCATGTTTCCTCGCTTCTGACGGTGACTGAACGTGATAAACCCTGCGCAAGTCAGTGTCATGAGACAACTACATGCAACATATGAAGACAACGCATGTTTTATCGCTTGTTAAGGTGACTGTACGTGATAAACCTGCGCGAAGTCAGTGACATGAGAGCAACTACATGCAACATGTGAAGACAACGCAAGTTTCCTCGCTTGTGAAGGTGACTGTACGTGATAAACCCTGCGCTAAGTCAGTGACATGAGAGCAACTACATGCAACATATTAGGACAACGCATGTTTCCTCGCTTCTGACGGTGACTGTACTTGATAAACCCTGCGCTAAGTCAGTGACATGAGAGCAACTACATGCAACATATTAGGACAACGCATGTTTCCTCGCTTCTGACGGTGACTGTACTTGATAAACCCTGCGCAAGTCAGTGTCATGAGAGCAACTACATGCAACATATGAAGACAACGCATGTTTCATCGCTTGTTAAGGTGACTGTACTTGATAAACCCTGCGCTAAGTCAGTGACATGAGAGCAACTACATGCAACATATGAAGACAACGCATGTTTCCTCGCTTGTCACGGTGACTGTCCTTGATAAACCCTGCGCTAAGTCAGTGACATGAGAGCAACTTCATGCAACATATTAGGACAACGCATGTTTCCTCGCTTGTGACGGTGACTGTACGTGATCAACCCCGCGCTAAGTAAATGACATGAGAGCAACAACATGCAACATATGAAGACAACGCATGTTTCCTCGCTTGTGAAGGTGACTGTACGTTCTAAACCCTGCGCTTAGTCATTGACATGAGAGCAACTTCATGCAACATATGAAGACAACGCGTGTTTCCTCGCTTGTGAAGGTGACTGTACTTGATAAACCCTGCGCTAAGTCAGTGACATGAGAGCAACTACATGCAACATATAAAGACAACGCATGTTTCCTCGCTTGTGAAGGTGACTGTACTTGATAAACCCTGCGCTAAGGCAGTGACATGAGAGCAACTACATGCAACATATTAGGACAACGCATGTTTCCTCGCTTGTGACGGTGACTATACGTGATAAACCCTGCGCTTAGTCAGTGACATGAGAGCAACTACATGCAACATATGAAGACAACGCATGTTTCCTCGCTTGTGACGGTGACTGTACGTGAAAAAACCCTGCGCTATGTCAGTGACATGAGAGCAACTACATGCAACATATGAAGACAACGCATGTTTCATCGCTTGTGACGGTGACTGTACTTGATAAACCCTGCGCTAAGTCAGTGACATTAAAGCAACTACATGCAACATATGAAGACAACGCATGTTTCCTTGCTTGTGACGGTGACTGTACGTGATAACCCTGCGCTAAGTCAGTGACATGAGAGCAACTACATGCAACATATGAAGACAACACATGTTTCCTCCTTGTGACGGTGACTGTACTTGATAAACCCTGCGCTAATTCAGTGACATGAGAGCAACTACATGCAACATATGAAAACAACACATGTTTCCTCGCTTGTGAAGGTGACTGTACTTGATAAACCCTGCGCTAAGTCAGTGACATTAGAGCAACTACATGCAACATATGAAGACAACACATGTTTCCTCGCTTGTGACGGTGACTGTACGTGATAAACCCTGCGTGAAGTCAGTGACATGAAAGCAACTACATGCAACATATTAGGACATTGCATGTTTCCTCGCTTGTGACGGTGACGGTAAGTGATAAACCCTGCGCTAAGTCAGTGACATGTGAGCAACTACATGCAACATATTAGGACAACGCATGTTTCCTCGCTTGTGAAGGTGACTGTACTTGATAAACCCTGCGCTAAGTCAGTGACATGAGAGCAACTACATGCAACATATAAGGACAACGCATGTTTCCTCGCTTGTGAAGGTGACTGTACTTGATAAACCCTGCGCTCAGTCAATGACATGAGAGCAACTACATGCAACATATGAAGACAACGCATGTTTCATCGCTTGTTAAGGTGACTGTACGTGATAAACCCTGCGCTCAGTCAGTGACATGAGAGCAACTACATGCAACATATGAAGACAACACATGTTTCCTCGCTTGTGAAGGTGACTGTACTTGATAAACCCTGCGCTAAGTCAGTGACATGAAAGGAACTACATGCAACATATGAAGACAACGCATGTTTCCTCGCTAGTGAAGGTGACTGTACTTGATAAACCCTGCGCTAAGTCAGTGACATGAGAGCAACTACATGCAACATATGCAGAC
Organism: Isoperla grammatica; assembly: GCA_945910005.1. NCBI lineage: Eukaryota > Metazoa > Arthropoda > Insecta > Plecoptera > Perlodidae > Isoperla > Isoperla grammatica. Next base: position 83,716,860 of record OX246737.1, read on the forward strand.
AACGCATGTTTCCTCGCTTGTAAAGGTGACTGTACTTGAAAAACCCTGCGCTAAGTCAGTGACATGAGAGAAACTACATGCAACATATGAAGACAACGCATGTTTCCTCGCTTGTGAAGGTGACTGTACTTGATAAACCCTGCGCTAAGTCAGTGACATGCGAGCAACCACATGCAACATATGAAGACAACGCATGTTTCCTCGCTTGTGACGGTGACTGTACTTGATAAACCCTGCGCTAAGTCAGTGACATGAGAGCAACTACATGCAACATACTAGGACAACGCATGTTTCCTCGCTTGTGAAGGTGACTGTACTTGATAAACCCTGCGCTAAGTCAGTGACATGAGAGAAACTACATGCAACATATGAGGACAACGCATGTTTCCTCGCTTGTTAAGGTGACTGTACGTGATAACCTCTGCGCTAAGTCAGTGACATGAGAGCAACTACATGCATCATATGAAGAAAACGCATGTTTCCTCGCTTGTTAAGGTGACTGTACGTGATAAACCCTGCGCTAAGTCAGTGACATGAGAGCAACTACATGCAACATATGAAGACAACGCATGTTTCCTCGCTTGTCACGGTAACTTTACATGATTAACCCTGCGCTAAGTCAGTGAAATGAGAGCAACTACATGAAACAAATGAGGACAACGCATGTTTCCTCGCTTGTGAAGGTGACTGTACTTGATAAACCCTGCGCTAAGTCAGTGACATGAGAGCAACTACATGAAACATATTAGGACAACGCATGTTTCCTCGCTTGTGACGGTGACTGTACGTGATAAACCCTGCGCTAAGTCAGTAACATGAGAGCAACTACATGCAACATATGAAGACAACGCATGTTTCCTCGCTTGTGAAGGTGACTGTACTTGATAAACCCTGCGCTAAGTCAGTGACATGAGAGCAACAACATGCAAGATATGAAGACAACGCATGGTTCCTCGCTTGTGAAGGTGACTGTACTTGATAAACCCTGCGCTAAGTCAGTGACATGAGAGCAACTACATGCAAAATATGAAGACAACGCATGTTTCCTCGCTTGTGAAGGTGACTGTACTTGATAAACCTTGCGCTAAGTCAGTGACATGAGAGCAACTACATGCAACATATGGAGACAACGCATGTTTCCTCGCTTGTGACGGTGACTGTACTTGATAAACCCTGCGCTAAGTCAGTGGCGTGAGAGCAGCTACATGCAACATATGAAGACAACGCATGTTTTCTCGCTTGTGACGGTGACTGTACTTGATTAACCCTGCGCTAAGTCAGTGACATGAGAGCAACTACATGCAACATATGAAGACAACGCATGTTTCCTCGCTTGTGAAGGTGACTGTACTTGATAAACCCTTCGCTAAGTCAGTGACATGAGAGCAACTACATGCAACATATGAAGACAACGCATGTTTCCTCGCTTGTGATGGTGACTGTACTTGATAAACCCTGCGCTAAGTCAGTGACATGAGAGCAACTACATGCAACATATAAAGACAACGCATGTTTACTCGCTTGTGATGGTGACTGTACTTGATAAACCCTGCGCTAAGTCAGTGACATGAGAGCAACTACATGCAACATATGAGGACAACGCATGTTTCCTCGCTTGTGAAGGTGACTGTACTTGATAAACATTGCGCTAAGTCAGTGACATGAGAGCAACTACATGCAACATATGAGGACAACGCATGTTTCCTCGCTTGTCAAGGTGACTGTACGTGATAACCCCTGCGCTAAGTCAGTGACATGAGAGCAACTTCATGCAACATATGAAAAAAACGCATGTTTCCTCGCTTGTTAAGGTGACTGTACGTGAAAAACCCTGCACTAAGTCAGTGACATGAGAGCAACTACATGCAACATATGAAGACAACACATGTTTCCTAGCTTGTTAAGGTGACTGTACGTGATAAACCCTGCGCTAAGTCAGTGACATGAGAGCAACTACATGCAACATATGAAGACAACGCATGTTTCCTCGCTTGTTAAGGTGACTGTACGTGATAAACCCTGCGCTAAGGCAGTGACATGAAGGCAACTACATGCAACATATTAGGACAACGCATGTTTCCTCGCTTGTGACGGTGACTGTACGTGATAACCCTGCGCTAAGTCAGTGACATGAGTGCAACTACATGCAACATATGAAGACAACGCATGTTTCCTCGCTTGTGACGGTGACTGTACGTGATAAATTCTGCGCTATGTCAGTGACATGAGAGCAACTACATGCAACATATGAAGACAACGCATATTTCATCGCTTGTGACGGTGACTGTACTTGATAAACCCTGCGCTAAGTCAGTGACATGAAAGCAACTACATGCAACATATGAAGACAACGCATGTTTCCTTGCTTGTGACGGTGACTGTACGTGATAAACCCTGCGCTAAGTCAGTGACATGAGAGCAACTACATGCAACATATGAAGACAACACATGTTTCCTCCTTGTGGCGGTGACTGTACTTGATAAACCCTGCGCTAATTCAGTGACATGAGAGCAACTACATGCAACATATGAAGACAACACATGTTTCCTCGCTTGTGAAGGTGACTGTACTTGATAAACCCTGCGCTAAGTCAGTGACATGAGAGCAACTACATGCAACATATGAAGACAACACATGTTTCCTCGCTTGTGACGGTGACTGTACGTGATAAACCCTGCGTGAAATCAGTGACATGAAAGCAACTACATGCAACATATTAGGACAACGCATGTTTCCTCGCTTGTGACGGTGACGGTAAGTGATAAACCCTGCGCTAAGTCAGTGACATGTGAGCAACTACATGCAACATATGAGGACAACGCATGTTTCCTCGCTTGTGAAGGTGACTGTACTTGATAAACCCTGCGCTAAGTCAGTGACATGAGAGCAACTACATGCAACATATAAGGACAACGCATGTTTCCTCGCTTGTGAAGGTGACTGTACTTGATAAACCCTGCGCTCAGTCAGTGACATGAGAGCAACTACATGCAACATATGAAGACAACGCATGTTTCATCGCTTGTTAAGGTGACTGTACGTGATAAACCCTGCGCTCAGTCAGTGACATGAGAGCAACTACATGCAACATATGAAGACAACGCATGTTTCATCGCTTGTGACGGTGACTGTACTTGATAAACCCTGCGCTAAGTCAGTGACATGAGAGCAACTACATGCAACATATGAAGACAACGCATGTTTCCTCGCTTGTGACGTTGTCTGTACGTGATAAACCCTGCGCTAAGTCAGTGACATGAGAGCTACTACATGCAACATATGAAGACAACGCATGTTTCCTCGCTTGTGAAGGTGACTGTACTTGATAAACCCTGCGTTAAGTCAGTGACATGAGAGCAACTACATGCAACATATGAAGACAACGCATGTTTCCTCGCTTGTGACGGTGACTGTACGTGATTAACCCAGCGCTAAGACAGTGACATGAGAGCAACTACATGCAACATAAAAGACAATGCATGTTTCCTCGCTTGTGACGGTGACTGTACTTGATAAACCCTGCGCTAAGTCAGTGACATGAGAACAACTACATAAAACATATTAGGACAACGCATGTTTCCTCGCTTGTGACGGTGACTGTACGTGATAATCCCTGCGCTAAGTCAGTGACATGAGGGCAACTACATGCAACATATGAAGACAACGCATGTTTCCTCGCTTGTGAAGGTGACTGTACTTAATAAACCCTGCGCTATGTCAAGAACATGAGAGCAACTACATGCAACATATGAAGACAACGCATGTTTCCTCGCTTGTGACGGTGACTGTACGTGATAAACCCTGCGCTAAGTCAGTGACATGAGAGCAACTACATGCAACATATGAAGACAACACATGTTTCCTCGCTTGTGACGGTGACTGTACTTGATAAACCCGGCGCTAAGTCAGTGACATGAGAGCAACTACATGCAACATATGAAGACAACACATGTTTCCTCGCTTGTGACGGTGACTGTACGTGATAAACCCTGCGTGAAGTCAGTGACATGAAAGCAACTACATGCAACATATTAGGACAACGCATGTTTCCTCGCTTGTGACAGTGACTTTACGTGATAAACCCTGCGCTAAGTCAGTGACATGAAAGCAACTACATGCAACATATGAAGACAACGCATGTTTCCTCGCTTGTGACGGTGACTGTACGTGATAAACCCTGCGCTAAGTCAGTGACATGAGAGCAACGACATGCAACATATGAAGACAACACCTGTTTCCTCGCTTGTGACGGTGACTGTACTTGATAAACCCTGCGCTAAGTCAGTGACATGAGAGCAACTACATGCAACATATGAAGACAACGCATGTTTCATCGCTTTTTAAGGTGACTGTACGTGATAAACCCTGCGCTAAGTCAGTGACATGAAAGCAACTTCATGCAACATATGAAGACAACGCATGTTTCCTCGCTTGTGACGGTGACTGTACTTAAAAAACCCTGCGCTAAGTCAGTGACATGAGAGCAACTACATGCAACATATGAAGACAACGCATGTTTCCTCGCTTGTGACGGTGACTGTACGTGATAAACCCTGCGCTAAGTCAGTGACATGAGAGCAACTACATGCAACATATGAAGACAACGCATGTTTCCTCGCTTGTGAAGGTGACTGTTCTTCGTAAACCCTGCGCTAAGTCAGTGACATGAGAGCAACTACATGCAACATATGAAAACAACGCATGTTTCCTCGCTAGTCACGGTAACTGTACATGATAAACCCTGCGCTAAGTCAGTGACATGAGAGCAACTACATGCAACAAATTAGGACAACGCATGTTTCCTCACTTGTGAAGGTGACTGTACTTGATAAACCCTGCGCTAAGTCAGTGACATGACAGCAACTACATGAAACATATTAGGACAACGCATGTTTCCTCGCTTGTGACGGTGACTGTACGTGATAAACTTTGCGCTAAGTCAGTGACATGAGAGCAACTACATGCAACATATGAAGACAACGCATGTTTCCTCGCTTGTGAAGGTGACTGTACTTGATAAACCCTGCGCTAAGTCAGTGACATGAGAGCAACTACATGCAACATATGAAGACAATGCATGTTTCCTCGCTTGTGACGGTGAATGTACTTGGTAAACCCTGCGCTAAGTCAGTGACATGAGAGCAACTACATAAAACATATTAGGACAACGCATGTTTCCTCGCTTGTGACGGTGACTGTACGTGATAATCCCTGCGCTAAGTCAGTGACATGAGGGCAACTACATGCAACATATGAAGACAACGCATGTTTCCTCGCTTGTGAAGGTGACTGTACTTGATAAACCCTGCGCTAAGTCAGTGACATGAGAGCAACTACATGCAACATATGAAGACAATGCATGTTTCCTCGCTTGTGACGGTGACTGTACTTGATAAACCCTGCGCTAAGTCAGTGACATTAGAGCAACTACATGCAACATATGAAAAAAACGCATGTTTCCTCGCTTGTGAAGGTGACTGTACTTGATAAACCCTGCGCTAAATCAGTGACATGAGAGCAACTACATGCAATATATTAGGACAACGCATGTTTCCTCGCTTGTGACGGTGACTGTACTTGATAAACCCTGCGCTAAGTCAGTGACATGAGAGCAACTACATGAACATATTAGGACAACGCATGTTTCCTCGCTTGTTACGGTGACTGTACGTGATAAACCCTGCGCTAAGTCAGTGACATGAGAGCAACTACATGCAACATATGAAGACAACACATGTTTCCTCGCTTGTGAAGGTGACTGTACTTGATAAACCCTGCGCTAAGTCAGTGACATGAGAGCAACTACATGCAACATATGAAGACAACACATGTTTCCTCGCTTGTGACGGTGACTGTACGTGATAAACCCTGCGTGAAGTCAGTGACATGAAAGCAACTACATGCAACATATTAGGACAACGCATGTTTCCTCGCTTGTGACGGTGACTGTACGTGATAAACCCTGCGCTAAGTCAGTGACATGAGAGCAACTACATGCAACATATGAAGACAACGCATGTTTCCTCGCTTGTGACGGTGACTGTACGTGATTAACCCTGCGCTAAGTCAGTGACATGAGAGCAACTACATGCAACATATGAAGACAACGCATGTTTCATCGCTTGTGACGGTGACTGTACTTGATCAACCCTGCGCTAAGTCAGTGACATGAAAGCAACTACATGCAACATATGAAGACAACGCATGTTTCCTCGCTTGTGACTGTGACTGTACGTGATACACCCTGCGCTAAGTCAGTGACATGAGAGCAACTACATGCAACATATGAAGACAACACATGTTTCCTCGCTTTTGACGGTGACTGTACGTGATAAACCCTGCGTGAGGTCAGTGACATGAAAGCAACTACATGCAACATATAAGGACAACGCATGTTTCCTCGCTTGTGACGGTGACTGTACGTGATAAACCCTGCGCTAAGTCAGTGACATGAGAGCAACTACATGCAACATATGAGGACAACGCATGTTTCCTCGCTTGTGACGGTGACTGTACTTGATAAACCCTGCGCTAAGTCAGTGACATGAGAGCAACTACATGCAACATATGAAGACAACGCATGTTTTCTCTACTGTGACGGTGACTGTACTTGATAAATCCTGCGCTAAGTCAGTAACATGAGAGCAACTACATGCAACATATGAAGACAACGCATGTTTTCTCTATTGTGACGGTGACTGTACTTGATAAACCCTGCGATAAGTCAGTGACATAAGAGCAACTACCTGCATCATATGAAGACAATGCATGTTTCCTCGCTTGTGAAGGTGACTGTACGTGATAAAACTTGCGCGAAGTCAGTGACATGAGAGCAACTACATGCAACATATTAGGAGAACGCATGTTTCCTCGCTTGTGACGGTGACTGTACTTGATAAACCCTGCGCTAAGTCAGTGATAGTAGAGCAACTACCTGCAACATATGAAGACAATGCATGTTTCCTCGCTTGTGAAGGTGACTGTACGTGATAAAACTTGCGCGAAGTCAGTGACATGAGAGCAACTACATGCAACATATTAGGAGAACGCATGTTTCCTCGCTTGTGACGGTGACTGTACTTGATAAACCCTGCGCTAAGTCAGTGATATAAGAGCAACTACATGCAACATATGAAGACAATGCATGTTTCCTCGCTTGTGAAGGTGACTGTACGTGATAAAACTTGCGCGAAGTCAGTGACATGAACGCAACTACATGCAACATATTAGGAGAACGCATGTTTCCTCGCTTGTGACGGTGACTGTACTTGATAAACCCTGCGCTAAGTCAGTGACATGAGAGCAACTACATGCAACATATTAGGAGAACACATGTTTCCTCGCTTGTGACCGTGACTGTACTTGATAAACCCTGCGCTAAGTCAGTGAAATGAAAGCAACTACATGCAACATATGAAGACAACGCATGTTTCCTCGCTTTTTGACGGTGACTGTGATTGATAAACCCTGCGCTAAGTCAGTGACATGAGAGCAACTACATGCAACATATGAAGACAACGCATGTTTCCTCGCTTGTGACGGTGACTGTACGTAATAAACCCTGCGCTAAGTCAGTGACATGAGAGCAACTACATGCAACATATGAAGACAACACATGTTTCCTCGCGTGTGACGGTGACTGTACTTGATAAACCCTGCGCTAAGTCAGTGACATGAGAGCAACTACATGCAACCTATTAGGACAACGCATGTTTCCTCGCTTGTGAAGGTGACTGTACTTGATAAACCCTGCGCTAAGTCAGTGACATGAGAGCAACTACATGCAACATATTAGGACAACGCATGTTTCCTCGCTTGTGAAGGTGACTGTACTTGATAAACCCTGCGCTCAGTCAGTGACATGAGAGCAACTACATGCAACATATGAAGACAACGCATGTTTCATCGCTTGTTAAGGTGACTGTACGTGATAAACCTTGCGCTAAGTCAGTGACATGAGAGCAACTACATGCAACATATTAGGACAACGCATGTTTCCTCGCTTGTGAAGGTGACTGTACTTGATAAACCCTGCGCTCAGTCAGTGACATGAGAGCAACTACATGCAACATATGAAGACAACGCATGTTTCATCGCTTGTTAAGGTGACTGTACGTGATAAACCCTGCGCTCAGTCAGTGACATGAGAGCAACTACATGCAACATATGAAGACAACGCATGTTTCAATGCTTGTTAAGGTGACTGTACGTGATAAACCCTGTGCTCAGTCAGTGAAATGAGAGCAACTACATGCAACATATGAAGACAACGCATGTTTCATCGCTTGTTAAGGTGACTGTACTTGATAAACCCTGCGCTATGTCAGTGACATGAGAGCAACTACATGCAACATATGAAGACAACGCATGTTTCCTCGCTTGTGAAGGTGACTTTACTTGATAAACCCTGCGCTAAGTCAGTGACATGAGAGCAACTACATGCAACATAAGAAGACAACGCATGTTTCCTCGCTTGTCACGGTAACTGTACTTGATAAACCCTGCGCTAAGTCAGTGACATGAGAGCAACTACATGCAACAAATTAGGACAACGCATGTTTCCTCGCTTGTGAAGGTGACTGTACTTGATAGACCCTGCGCTAATTCAGTGACATGAGAGCAACTACATGAAACATATTAGGACAACGCATGTTTCCTCGCTTGTGACAGTGACTGTACGTGATAAACCCTGCGCTTAGCCAGTGACATGAGAGCAACTCCATGCAACATATGAAGACAACGCATGTTTCCTCGCTTGTGAAGGTGACTGTACTTGATAAACCCTGCGCTTAGTCAGTGACATGAGAGCAACTACATGCAACATATGAAGACAACGCATGTTTCCTCGCTTGTGAAGGTGACTGTACTTGATAAACCCTGCGCTAAGTCAGTGACATGAGAGCAACAACATGCAACATATTAGGACAACGCATGTTTCCTCGCTTGTGACGGTGACTGTACGTGATCAACCCTGCGCTAAGTCAGTGACATGAGAGCAACTACATGCAACATATGAAGACAACGCATGTTTCCTCGCTTGTTAAGGTGACTGTACGTGATAAACACTGCGCTAAGTCAGTGACATGAGAGCAACTACATGCAACATATGAAGACAACGCATGTTTCCTCGCTTGTGAAGGTGACTGTACTTGATAAACCCTGCGCTCAGTCAGTGACATGAGAGCAACTACATGCAACATATGAAGACAACGCATGTTTTCTCGCTTGTGACGGTGACTGTACTTGATAAACCCTGCGCTTAGTCAGTGACATGAGAGCAACTACATGCAACATATGAAGACAACGCATGTTTCCTCGCTTGTGACGGTGACTGTACTTGATAAACCCTTCGCTAAGTCAGTGATATGAGAGCAACTACATGCAACATATTAGGACAACGCCTGTAACCTCGCTTGTGACGGTGACTGTACTTGATAAACCCTGCGCTAAGTCAGTGACATGAGAGCAACAACATAAAACATATTAGGACAACGCATGTTTCCTCGCTTGTGACGGTGACTGTACTTGATAAACCCTGCGCAAAGTCAGTGACATGAGAGCAACTACATGCAACATATGAAGACAACACATGTTTCCTCGCTCGTGACGGTGACTGTACGTGATAAACCCTGCGATAAGTCAGTGACATGAGAGCAACTTCATGCAACATATGAAGACAACGCATGTTTCCTCGCTTGTGAAGGTGACTGTACTTGATAAACCCTGCGCTAAGTCAGTGACATGAGAGCAACTACATGCAACATATTAGGACAACGCATGTTTCCTCGCTTGTGAAGGTGACTGTACTTGATAAACCCTGCGCTCAGTCAGTGACATGAGAGCAACTACATGCAACATATTAGGACAACGCATGTTTCCTCGCTTGTGACGGTGACTGTACGTGATAATCCCTGCGCTAAGTCAGTGACATGAGGGCAACTACATGCAACATATGAAGACAACGCATGTTTCCTCGCTTGTGAAGGTGACTGTACTTGATAAACCCTGCGCTAAGTCAGTGACATGAGAGCAACTACATGCAACATATGAAGACAATGCATGTTTCCTCGCTTTTGACGGTGACTGTTCTTGATAAACCCTGCGCTATGTCAGTGACATGAGAGCAACTACATGCAACATATGAAAAAAACGCATGTTTACTCGCTTGTGAAGGTGACTGTACTTGATAAACCCTGCGCTAAATCAGTGACATGAGAGCAACTACATGCAATATATTAGGACAACGCATGTTTCCTCGCTTGTGACTGTGACTGTACTTGATAAACCCTGCGCTAAGTCAGTGACATGAGAGCAACTACATGCAACATATTAGGACAACGCATGTTTCCTCGCTTGTGACGGTGACTGTACGTGATAAACCCTGCGCTTAGTCAGTGACATGAGAGCAACTACATGCAACATATGAAGACAACACATGTTTCCTCGCTTGTGAAGGTGACTGTACTTGATAAACCCTGCGCTAAGTCAGTGACATGAGAGCAACTACATGCAACATATGAAGACAACACATGTTTTCTCGCTTGTGAAGGTGACTGTACTTGATAAACCCTGCGATAAGTCAGTGACATGAGAGCAACTACATGCAACATATGAAGACAACACATGTTTCCTCGCTTGTGAAGGTGACTGTACTTGATAAACCCTGCGCTAAGTCAGTGACATGAGAGCAACTACATGCAACATATGAAGACAACACATGTTTCCTCGCTTGTGACGGTGACTGTACGTGATAAACCCTGCGCTAAGTCAGTGACATGAGAGCAACTACATGCAATATATTAGGACAACGCATGTTTCCTCGCTTGTGACGGTGACTGTACTTGATAAACCCTGCGCTAAGTCAGTGACATGAGAGCAACTACATGCAACATATTAGGACAACGCATGTTTCCTCGCTTGTGACGGTGACTGTACGTGATAAACCCTGCGCTTAGTCAGTGACATGAGAGCAACTACATGCAACATATGAAGACAACACATGTTTCCTCGCTTGTGAAGGTGACTGTACTTGATAAACCCTGCACAAAGTCAGTGACATGAGAGCAACTACATGCAACATATGAAGACAACACATGTTTCCTCGCTTGTGAAGGTGACTGTACTTGATAAACCCTGCGATAAGTCAGTGACATGAGAGCAACTACATGCAACATATGAAGACAACACATGTTTCCTCGCTTGTGAAGGTGACTGTACTTGATAAACCCTGCGCTAAGTCAGTGACATGAGAGCAACTACATGCAACATATGAAGACAACACATGTTACCTCGCTTGTGACGGTGACTGTACGTGATAAACCCTGCGTGAAGTCAGTGACATGAAAGCAACTACATGCAACATATTAGGACAACGCATGTTTTCTCGCTTGTGACGGTGACTGTACGTGATAAACCCTGCGCTAAGTCAGTGACATGAGAGCAACTACATGCAACATATGAAGACAACGCATGTTTCCTCGCTTGTGACGGTGACTGTACGTATTTAACCCTGCGCTAAATCAGTGACATGAGAGCAACAACATGCAACATATGAAGACAACGCATGTTTCATCGCTTGTGACGGTGACTGTACTTGATCAACCCTGCGCTAAGTCAGTGACATGAAAGCAACTACATGCAACATATGAAGACAACGCATGTTTCCTCGCTTGTGACTGTGACTGTACGTGATACACCCTGCGCTAAGTCAGTGACATGAGAGCAACTACATGCAACATATGAAGACAACACATGTTTCCTCGCTTTTGACGTTGACTGTACGTGATAAACCCTGCGTGAAGTCAGTGACATGAAAGCAACTACATGCAACATATAAGGACAACGCATGTTTCCTCGCTTGTGACGGTGACTGTACGTGATAAACCCTGCGCTAAGTCAGTGACATGAGAGCAACTTCATGCAACATATGAGGACAACGCATGTTTCCTCGCTTGTGACGGTGACTGTACTTGATAAACCCTGCGCTAAGTCAGTGACATGAGAGCAACTACATGCAACATATGAAGACAACGCATGTTTTCTCTATTGTGACGGTGACTGTACTTGATAAATCCTGCGCTAAGTCAGTAACATGAGAGCAACTACATGCAACATATGAAGACAACGCATGTTTTCTCTATTGTGACGGTGACTGTACTTGATAAACCCTGCGATAAGTCAGTGACATAAGAGCAACTACATGCAACATATGAAGACAATGCATGTTTCCTCGCTTGTGAAGGTGACTGTACGTGATAAAACTTGCGCGAAGTCAGTGACATGAGAGCAACTACATGCAACATATTAGGAGAACGCATGTTTCCTCGCTTGTGAAGGTGACTGTACTTGATAAACCCTGCGCTAAGTCAGTGACATAAGAGCAACTACATGCAACATATGAAGACAGTGCATGTTTTTTTCGCTTGTGAAGGTGACTGTACGTGATAAAACTTGCGCGAAGTCAGTGACATGAGAGCAACTACATGCAACATATTAGGAGAACGCATGTTTCCTCGCTTGTGACGGTGACTGTACTTGATAAACCCTGCGCTAAGTCAGTGACATGAGAGCAACTACATGCAACATATTAGGAGAACGCATGTTTCCTCGCTTGTGACGGTGACTGTACTTGATAAACCCTGCGATAAGTCAGTGACATAAGAGCAACTACATGCAACATATGAAGACAATGCATGTTTCCTCACTTGTGAAGGTGACTGTACGTGATAAAACTTGCGCGAAGTCAGTGACATGAGAGCAACTACATGCAACATATTAGGAGAACGCATGTTTTCTCGCTTGTGACGGTGACTGTACTTGATAAACCCTGCGCTAAGTCAGTGACATGAAAGCAACTACATGCAACATATGAAGACAACGCATGTTTCCTCGCTTGTGACGGTGACTGTGATTGATAAACCCTGCGCTAAGTCAGTGACATGAGAGCAACTACATGCAACATATGAAGACAACGCATGTTTCCTCGCTTGTGACGGTGACTGTACGTGATAAACCCTGCGCTAAGTCAGTGACATGAGAGCAACTACATGCAAAATATGAAGACAAGGCATGTTTTTGTCGCTTGTGAAGGTGACTGTACTTGATAAACCCTGCACTTAGTCAGTGACATGAGAGCAACAACATACAACATATGAAGGCAACGCATGTTTCCTCGCTTGTGAAGGTGACTTTACTTGATAAACCCTGCGCTAAGTCAGTGACATGAGAGCAACTACATGCAACATATGAAGACAACGCATGTTTCATCGCTTGTTAAGGTGACTGTACGTGATAAACCCTGCGCTCAGTCAGTGACATGAGAGCAACTACATGCAACATATGAAGACAACGCATGTTTCATTGCTTGTTAAGGTGACTGTACGTGATAAACCCTGTGCTCAGTCAGTGAAATGAGAGCAACTACATGCAACATATGAAGACAACGCATGTTTCATCGCTTGTTAAGGTGACTGTACTTGAAAAACCCTGCGCTTTGTCAGTGACATGAGAGCAACTACATGCAACATATGAAGACAACGCATGTTTCCTCGCTTGTGAAGGTGACTGTACTTGATAAACCCTGCGCTAAGTCAGTGACATGAGAGCAACTACATGCAACATAAGAAGACAACGCATGTTTCCTCGCTTGTCACGGTAACTGTACTTGATAAACCCTGCGCTAAGTCAGTGACATGAGAGCAACTACATGCAACAAATTAGGACAACGCATGTTTCCTCGCTTGTGAAGGTGACTGTACTTGATAAACCCTGCGCTAAGTCAGTGACATGAGAGCAACTACATGAAACATATTAGGACAACGCATGTTTCCTCGCTTGTGACAGTGACTGTACGTGATAAACCCTGCGTTAAGTCAGTGACATGAGAGCAACTACATGCAACATATGAAGACAACGCATGTTTCCTCGCTTGTGAAGGTGACTGTACTTGATAAACCCTGCGCTTAGTCAGTGACATGAGAGCAACAACATGCAACATATGAAGACAACGCATGTTTCGTCGCTTGTGACGGTGACTGTACTTGATAACCCCTCCGCTAAGGTAGTGACATGAGAGCAACTACATGCAACATATGAAGACAACGCATGTTTCCTCGCTTGTGACGGGGACTGTACGTGATAAACCCTGCGCTAAGTCAGTGACATGAGAGCAACTACATGCACCATATGAAGACAACGCATGTTTCCTCGCTTGTGACGGTGACTGTACGTGATAAACCCTGCGCTAAGTCAGTGACATGAGAGCAACTACATGAAACATATTAGGACAACGCATGTTTCCTCGCTTGTGATGGTGACTGTACGTGATAAACCCTGCGCTAAGTCAGTGACATGAGAGCAACTACATGCACCATATGAGGACAACGCATGTTTCCTCGCTTGTGACGGTGACTGTACGTGATAAACCCTGCGCTAAGTCAGTGACATGAGAGCAACTACATGAAACATATTAGGACAACGCATGTTTCCTCGCTTGTGATGTTGACTGTACGTGATAAACCCTGCGCTAAGTCAGTGACATGAGAGCAACTACATGCAACATATGAAGACAACGCATGGTTCCTCGCTTGTGAAGTTGACTGTACTTAATAAACCCTGCGCTAAGTCAGTGACATGAGGGCAACTACATGCAACATATGAAGACAACGCATGTTTCCTCGCTTGTAAAGGTGACTGTACTTGATAAACCCTGTGTAAGTCAGTGACATGAGAGCAACTACATGCAACATATGAAGACAATGAATGTTTCCTCGCTTGTGACGGTGACTGTACTTGATAAACCCTGCGCTAAGTCAGTGACATGAAAGCAACTACATGCAACATATGAAGACAACGCATGTTTCCTCGCTTGTGACGGTGACTGTACGTGATAAACCCTGCGCTAAGTCAGTGACATGAGAGCAACTACATGCAACATATTAAGACAACGCATGTTTCCTCGCTTGTGAAGGTGACTGTATTTGATAAACCCTGCGCTTAGTCAGTGACATGAGAGCAACTACATGCAACATATGAAGACAATGCATGTTTCCTCGCTTGTGACGGTGACTGTACTTGATAAACCCTGCGCTAAGTCAGTGACATGAGAGCAACTACATGAAACATATTAGGACAACGCATGTTTCCTCGCTTGTGACGGTGACTGTACGTGATAATTCCTGCGCTAAGTCAGTGACATGAGGGCAACTATATGCAACATATGAAGACAACGCATGTTTCCTCGCTTGTGACGGTGACTGTACGTGATAAACCCTGCGCTAAGTCAGTGACATGAGAGCAACTACATGCAACATATGAAGACAACGCATGTTTCCTCGCTTGTGACGGTGACTGTACGTGATAAACCCTGCGCTTAGTCAGTGACATGAGAGCAACTACATGCAACATATGAAGACTACGCATGTTTCATCGCTTGTGACGGTGACTGTACTTGATAAACCCTGCACTAAGTCAGTGACATGAAAGCAACTACATGCAACATATGAAGACAACGCATGTTTCCTCGCTTGTGACGGTGACTGTACGTGATAACCCCTGCGCTAAGTCAGTGACATGAGAGCAACTACATGCAACATATGAAGACAACACATGTTTCCTCGCTTGTGACGGTGACTGTACTTGATAAACCCTGCGCTAAGTCAGTGACATGAGAGCAACTACATGCAACATATGAAGACAACACATGTTTCCTCGCTTGTGAAGGTGACTGTACTTGATAAACCCTGCGCTAAGTCAGTGACATGTGAGCACCTACATGCAACATATGAAGAAAACACATGTTTCCTCGCTTGTTAGTTAGTTAGTTTGGGTTTAAGGGCACACAACGACGTGGTTATTAGTGCCCGATAGACTTTTGGCTTTACCTGGTGTTATTTTAGATAACACTCAGTAGCTCTAAAGATTGTAAAAAGTTAAAAACATTGTCAAGAAGACTTGAGTCGTCAGCTAAAATTTCTTTTAAAGTTGTTAATTTAAAACGGTTCCTCTCGTCATTGTATTTTTTACACTCAACTAAAATGTGTTTCATACTTAAAACAACTCCACATACCTCACAAGTGGGGGGGGCTTCGCTACGCAAAAGATATCCGTGAGTGAGGTATGTGTGTCCGATCCGCAGCCGAGTCAAAACAACTTCTTCCCGACGAGAGGGTCGTCGTGAAGATAACCATGACACTACACTACTTTTGATTTCACGTAGTTTGTTATCCTCAATGCTTGACCAGTTATTTTGCCACATTTCTTTCAGCTTATGCTTGAAGACTACTTTGAGGTCATGAGTCACAATAAGGTTATTGTCAGCGCTGCCCTTGTTGCATGCCGCTTTTGCAAATAGATCTGCACGTTCATTGCCTTGGATTCCGGCATGGCCAGGCACCCAACAAAATACAACACGTTTTCGTTTCGAGGACAGTTTTGTTAAAATGTTTTGGATTTTACATACCAGGGGGTGCCTGGAGTACATTTGAGACAGGGATTCTAGTGTACTAAGAGAGTCAGTACACACTAGAAATTTTGAACCGTCATGAGATAAAACATAGAGGAGGCTTTGCAGTATTGCAAAGAGCTCCGCATTAAACACACTAAACATTGGGTGGAGTTTAAAGGTAAAATGTTCGTCATCCGTTGTAAAAGCACAGCCAACCAGATCACCTATTTTCGATCCATCAGTGTAGATGCACTCAAAGTCGTGGTGCGTTGAGCGAATTTCGTGAAATAGGGCCTGGTATTGAATGTTAGATGTAGACTCTTTTTTGTAGATTGAGAGACGTGTTATACAAACCGGCTTGGTTACGGACCAAGGTGGCATTGAACGATCAGACACGTAGAAAACTAGAGGTAACGTTATTTGTAGCTCTTCTAAGAGTTCAAGAGAACGAATACCCACTGGTCTCATTACTTTGTTCCTCGAGGCATACAGATTTTTAAAAGGGGGATTAAAAATCACATCGTACGATGGGTTTTTCGGAGACCCTTTTAAAGATGAAACATAGTTCAGCATTAGGTACTTCCTCCTAATAGCCAATGGCGGCTCGCCTGCCTCGCTGTACAGACTTGGGACGGGGCTTGTTCGAAATGCTCCCGTCGAGAGTCGAATGCCTGTGTGGTGTACTGTGTTCAAGGTTCTAATGTAGGAAGGTCTCGCAGAGTCATAGATAAAACTGGCAAAGTCTAGTTTGGAACGAATCAGAGAACGGTAAAGTCGGAGCATGATGGTACGATCTGCACCCCATTTGGTATTGCTAAGTACGCGTAGGATGTTTAGCGCCTTGAAACATTTTGTTCGGAGTTGTTGTATATGTGGTCGCCATGTTAACTTTTTGTCAAAAAACATTCCCAGAAAACGAGCGGTGTCTGTGAATGTCAGGGTACGGCCTCCCATTTTTAGTTCGGGGTTCATAAAAATACCTCGGCGGTGGCTGAAAAGTACACACGTTGTTTTTGTAACCGAGAATCTGAAGCCAGTCTCATCTGCCCACTTCTCAAGCCGCCTGACATTCAGCTGCAGCTGCCGCTCAATTGAACTGAGGAATGACGCCCGGTAAAACATTGCATAGTCATCTACAAAGAGTGAAGACTGCACGGGTTTGCGTACATAAGAAGTTATGTTGTTAATAGCTATTGCGAAACAAAGGACACTTAAAACAGATCCTTGTGGCACACCGTTCTCTTGGTAAAATGGTCTTGATAAAAGGTTTCCAATCCGGACTTGAAATCGTCTGTTGGTTAAAAAATTCGAAATAAAAACCGGTAAGTGTCCCTTCATACCCCAGGAATGTAAAGTTTTTAAAATCCCATGTTTCCATGTAGTGTCATACGCCTTCTCCAAATCGAAGAAGACGGCCACTACATGTTGTTTGGTTATAAAAGCATCTCGAATATAACCCTCCAATCGGACGAGATGGTCCAGGGCCGAGCGGCCTTTACGAAAACCTGATTGTTCCGGAGTAAGAAGATTTCGGCTTTCCAACAACCACATCAATCTCTTATTGATCATCCTTTCAAGAGCTTTACAAAGACAACTCGTAAGGGAAATTGGCCTATAATTTGACACATGCACCTTGTCTTTGCCTGGTTTTAAAATCGGGACGGTAATGGCATCCCTCCACGAGTCCGGGAACACATCTTCGAGCCAGATGCGGTTGAACATGTCAAGAATGTACCGGAGAGCTTCGGGAGAGAGGTGTTTTATCATGTCGTTGTGAACTTCGTCCGGGCCAGTGGCAGAGTTCTTGAGATCGCTTATGGTGTTCATGAATTCCCATTCCGTGAAGGGATGATTGTATTCCTCTCTATTGTTTGATGAAAAGTTTAGGGTCTTCTGTTCCTCCTGAGCCTTTCGTTTGAGAAATTTCGCAGAGTAATTAGCGGAGCTAGAGATGCTGGCGTAATGTGCCCCGAAGGCATTCGCTATATCTATTTGAGACGTTTTTAATTCATTATTGACTAGAACGCCGGAAGGACTACAAAAGGTATTTTGGCAAGATATCTTTCTAATTTTTTTCCAAACTTGAGAAACTGGTGTTCGGTGTGTCAATGTGGACACGTAGCACTTCCATGAGCGTTTGCGCGATTCTTTAATAATGTATCTGGCTTTCGCACGTAGTTTTCTGAAAGCTTCCAGGTTGGCTTGTGTTGGGTATTTGCTGAATACCTTTAATGCCTTTCTACGTTTTTTGATGGCCTCCTTACATTCAGCATTCCACCAGGGAACTGGTATGCGTCGAGGATGGATTGACGTTTGAGGGATAGTGGACCTTGCCGCTGAGATGATCTTGTTGGTGACATGGTTCACCTGATCCTGGATGTCATCAAAGTGTTCGTTGCCAAATACGGCCAGGGTCTTGAACATATTCCAGTCAGCTCTTTCAACGTTCCACTTAGGCGCCCGTTGTCTGGACTCTCCCTGGTGAGTTATGGTGACCAGTATAGGGAAGTGATCGCTACCATGAAGATCTGGTATGACACTCCACTCTAGTTCTAGGAAGATAGAGGGTGAACATATTGTTAAGTCAATGGCAGAATATGAACCATTTGCAGTGTTAAAGTGGGTTGGTTCTCCATTATTCAGTAAGATAAGGTCGTTAGTTGTTAAAACGTCTTCTATTATCTTACCCCTAGGACTAGATATCTGGTCACCCCATAAAACATTGTGAGCGTTGAAATCCCCGAATAAAATAAATGGACGTGGTAGTTGTTGTAAAAGGTTATTGACTAGTTGCTTTGATATCACAGAAAGAGGAGGAAAATAGATATTGCATAGAGTGATCGTGCCACTGAGGGCCACTCGGACAGCCACTGCCTGCAACGTTGTTGTGAGAGGCAGTGCTTCGGAGTATACGCTGTTCGTTACCGAGATAGCCACTCCTCCCTTTGCCCGATCACCCGATACGTCATCACATCTATAAAAGGTATATCCTCTTAACTTAGGGTTGTCTGAAGGTTTAAAATGTGTTTCCTGGAAGCACAGAAAAGCTGGTTTGTAGTGTGAAACTAAAAGTTTTACCTCTTCAGATCTACTAAAATAACCTCATACGTTCCACTGAAGGCATGTGTCCATTATTAAAGGATAAAAAGGAGAGGTCAGATGGGGGATGCTACTGGTCTCTTTTTTGCTTTAAAAATTGAGCTACCTTAGAGGTAGCAGGAGTTGGAGGAGATGTGTCCATTTCATCTCCTGTGTCTTCAAAAGGAGACGACTCCGACTGACTTTGGGCAAGAGCCACTTGCGAAGCGAGGGCCCTTTTCCAGTTTTTATTCCGTTTCCCTTTCGGAAATTGAAAGTCGGTATTGGGTTGTTGTTGATCGCGAACAAGCTTGCGAACTTTGTTTTGCGTCATATTTGTATTCTGGGCTGTCTCATGCACTGCATTGACTGGAGTTTCTTTTTGTGTTGCTTTCTGCTTGTCGGATGGCGATTGGGGTCTTGTGGCTAGAAGTTCTTTAATGAGATCATCTTGGACCTCTAGTCGTTTCTGCTGGCGGTCAATTGTTTCTTTTAATTGTTTTATGGTTTCTAAGAGCTCAGTCAAGAGGGGAGATTCCGAGGTGACAGATGAAGATGTAGGTGGTGAAGGAGTGATCGGTATTGCGGTTTTCTCTGGTTGCACGTTTACTACATCAGCGAATGACCTTTTAAATATCGGCGATGCAATTGCAAAGTATTTTTTGCGGGCCTCATATATCGAGATGTTTTCGGTCGATCGTATTTTTTGAATAGCTTCCTCTTCTTTCCATTTTGGGCAGTCTCTAGAAGCTGCTGAATGACATCCATCACAGTTTATACATTTTTTTTCTGATTTGCATGCTTCATCGCCATGGGCTGGCTGTCCACATTTGCAACACATGGCTTTACCCTTGCATGCCTTTTGTGAATGCCCAAACTTCTGACACCTCAAGCAGCGAAGAGGGCGACCAACGAAAGGTCGGACGTCGAGGCGATAATAGCCTGCGTGAATGATTTTTGGCGGAGTAGATGTATTAAATGTAAGAATGTATGTTGGTGTGGGGGTCAATGTGCCGGTTCGTTTGCTGTGGATTTGATATACGTCTGCTACTAGTTGTGATGCAAGTTCTGCTTTAATTTCTTCGATGGAACAGTTCATCAGGTCGTAACACCTGATGACGCCTTTTGATGAATTGAGGGTTGTATGTGGGGTAACAGTGACAGGCATATCGGCTATCTTGGTGGACTCTAATAAAGTCAGAGATTGTTTGTCAGAGGATGTTTCAACTAGGAGGGTACCATTGCGTAACTTTTTCACTGATGTGATATTGGCAGCGATTCCTTCTATCGCTTTCCGAAGATAGAAAGGAGACATTTTTAAAAAATTCTTATCCTTATCGACACGTGTAACAACCAGAAACTTCGGGGTCGGTCCAACAGTCTTGGCGTTCTTTTTCTGCTGTAAGTCAAAGTCGTCATCTATGAGGCTTCGTTTACTCATAGTTTTGTTGGGGACAACCCACATCAGTACTTGGAATCAGGACTCAACTAACCCACGTCGGTTCTACCGCATAGGGCCTTGTAAACGAAATAGGGTGCACCCCATGGGGAGCTAGACATGACAACATACCCCCATGAGGCGCAGCCCATTAACGATTTCCTTTTTCATCAAGTGGCGTGTAGGAAAGTGCCAATTTCACGTCCGGGTGCCTGCAGGCGCAATTGACCTTCTAACACTGCACGCAGGCCGACCGGAAGCCCACGGCCGACCTTTGTGCAGTGGGCATACAGCCAACGCAACCCGCAGACAGGCCCAAGGCAATCAAATCCGTCAATGTGCCGAGCCTGTTCCGTTGCCATGCCTGGTCGTCATCGGGGATGTCCAAGTCCATTGCAGGGTCGTTATAGAGAGGTCAACGTTTGGTGGGCGTTTGGATCGCAAAGAGGGCCGGCACGGATGAGGAAGAAGGTAGTGAAAGTAAGAAGAGAAAGGATGATGAAGACAGAAATGAAAAAAAAAAGGGATGATTAAAGAAGTGCACGAGAGCCCTCTTTGCGGGCACCGGTCACCACGAGGAGGGACCCACCTCGACCGGTTCCTCGCTTGTGACGGTGACTGTACGTGATAAACCCTGCGTGAAGTCAGTGACATGAAAGCAACTACATGCAACATATTAGGACAACTTATGTTTCCTCGCTTGTGACGGTGACTGTACGTGATAAACCCTGCGCTAAGTCAGTGACATGAGAGCAACTACATGAAACATATTAGGACAACGCATGTTTCCTCGCATGTGAAGGTGACTGTACTTGATAAACCCTGCGCTAAGTCAGTGACATGAGAGCCACTACATGCAACATATTAGGACAACGCATGTTTCCTCGCTTGTGAAGGTGACTGTGCTTGATAAAACCTGCGCTCAGTCAGTGACATGAGAGCAACTAGATGCAACATATGAAGACAATGAATGTTTCCTCGCCTGTGACGGTGACTGTACTTGATAAACCCTGCGCTAAGTCAGTGACATGAAAGCAACTACATGCAACTTATGAAGACAACGCATGTTTCCTCGCTTGTGACGGTGACTGTACTTGATAACCCCTCCGCTAAGTCAGTGAAATGAGAGCAACTACATGCAACATATGAAGACAACGCATGTTTCCTCGCTTGTGACGGTGACTGTACGTGATAAACCCTGCTCTAAGTGAGTGACATGAGAGCAACTACATGCAACATATGAAGACAACGCATGTTTCCTCGCTTGTGAAGGTGACTGTACTTGATAAACCCTGCGCTTAGTCAATGACATGAGAGCAACTTCATGCAACATAAGAAGACAACGCATGTTTCCTCGCTTGTCACGGTAACTGTACTTGATAAACCCTGCGCTAAGTCAGTGACATGAGAGCAACTACATGCAACATATAAGGACAACGCATGTTTCCTCGCTTGTGACGGTGACTGTACGTGATAAACCCTGCGCTAAGTCAGTGACATGAGAGCAACTACATGCAACATATTACGACAACGCATGTTTCCTCGCTTGTGACGGTGACTGTACGTGATAAACCCTGCGCTAAGTCAGTGACATGAGAGCAACTACATGCAACGTATGAAGACAACGCATGTTTCCTCGCTTGTGACGGTGACTGTACGTGATAAACCCTGCGCTAAGTCAGTGACATGAGAGCAACTACATGCAACATATGAAGACAACGCATGTTTCCTCGCTTGTGAAGGTGACTGTACTTGATAAACCCTGCGCTTAGTCAGTGACATGAGAGCAACTACATGCAACATATGAAGACAACGCATGTTTCCTCGCTTGTGAAGGTGACTGTACTTGATAAACCCTGCGCTAAGTCAGTGACATGAGAGCAACAACATGCAACATATTAGGACAACGCATGTTTCCTCGCTTGTGACGGTGACTGTACGTGATCAACCCTGCGCTAAGTCAGTGACATGAGAGCAACTACATGCAACATATGAAGACAACGCATGTTTCCTCGCTTGTTAAGGTGACTGTACGTGATAAACACTGCGCTAAGTCAGTGACATGAGAGCAACTACATGCAACATATGAAGACAACGCATGTTTCCTCGCTTGTGAAGGTGACTGTACTTGATAAACCCTGCGCTTAGTCAGTGACATGAGAGCAACTACATGCAACATATGAAGACTACGCATGTTTCATCGCTTGTGACGGTGACTGTACTTGATAAACCCTGCACTAAGTCAGTGACATGAAAGCAACTACATGCAACATATGAAGACAACGCATGTTTCCTCGCTTGTGACGGTGACTGTACGTGATAAACCCTGCGCTAAGTCAGTGACATGAGAGCAACTACATGCAACATATTAGGGCAACGCATGTTTCCTCGCTTGTGAAGGTGACTGTACTTGATTAACCCTGCGCTCAGTCAGTGAAATGAGAGCAACTACATGCAACATATGAAGACAACGCATGTTTCATCGCTTGTTAAGGTGACTGTACGTGATAAACCCTGCGCTCAGTCAGTGACATGAGAGCAACTACATGCAACATATGAAGACAACGCATGTTTCATCGCTTGTTAAGGTGACTGTACGTGATAAACCCTGCGCTAAGTAAGTGACATGAAAGTAACTACATGCAACATATGAAGACAACGCATGTTTCGTCGCTTGTGACGGTGACTGTACTTGATAACCCCTCCGCTAAGTCAGTGACATGAGAGCAACTACATGCAACATATGAAGACAACGCATGTTTCCTCGCTTGTGACGGTGACTGTACGTGATAAACCCTGCGCTAAGTCAGTGACATGAGAGCAACTACATGCAACATATGAAGACAACGCATGTTTCCTCGCTTGTGAAGGTGACTGTACTTGATAAACCCTGCGCTAAGTCAGTGACATGAGAGCAACTACATGCAACATAAGAAGACAACGCATGTTTCCTCGCCTGTCAGGGTAACTGTACTTGATAAACCCTGCGCTAAGTCAGTGACATGAGAGCAACTACATGCAACAAATTAGGACAACGCATGTTTCCTCGCTTGTGAAGGTGACTGTACTTGATAAACCCTGCGCTAAGTCAGTGACATGAGAGCAACTACATTAAACATATTAGGACAACGCATGTTTCCTCGCTTGTGATGGTGACTGTACGTGATAAACCCTGCGCTAAGTCAGTGACATGAGAGCAACTACATGCAACATATGAAGACAACGCATGTTTCCTCGCTTGTGACGGTGACTGTACGTGACAATCCCTGCGCTAAGTCAGTGACATGAGAGCAACTACATGCAACATATGAAGACAACACATGTTTCCTCGCTTGTGACGGTGACTGTACTTGATAAACCCTGCGCTAAGTCAGTGACATGAGAGCAACTACATGCAACATATGAAGACAACACATGTTTCCTCGCTTGTGAAGGTGACTGTACTTGATAAACCCTGCGCTAAGTCAGTGACATGAGAGCAACTACATGCAACATATGAAGACAACACATGTATCCTCGCTTGTGACGGTGACTGTACGTGATAAACCCTGCGTGAAGTCAGTGACATGAAAGCAACTTCATGCAACATTATAGGACAACGCATGTTTCCTCGCTTGTGACGGTGACTGTACGTGATAAACCCTGCGCTAAGTCAGTGACATGAGAGCAACTACATGCAACCTATTAGGACAACGCATGTTTCCTCGCATGTGAAGGTGACTGTACTTGATAAACCCTGCGCTAAGTCAGTGACATGAGAGCAACTACATGCAACATATTAGGACAACGCATGTTTCCTCGCTTGTGAAGGTGACTGTGCTTGATAAACCCTGCGCTCAGTCAGTGTTATGAGAGCAACTACATGCAACGTATGAAGACAACGCATGTTTCATCGCTTGTTAAGGGGACTGTACGTGATAAACCCTGCGCTCAGTCAGTGACATGAGAGCAACTACGTGCAACATATGAAGACAACGCATGTTTTATCGCTTGTTAAGGTGACTGTACGTGATAGACCCTGCGCTAAGTCAGTGACATGAAAGCAACTACATGCAACATATGAAGACAACGCAAGTTTCCTCGCTTGTGAAGGTGACTGTACTTGATAAACCCTGCGCTAAGTCAGTGACATGAGAGCAACTACATGCATTATATGAAGACAATGCATGTTTCCTCGCTTGTGACGGTGACTGTACTTGATAAACCCTGCGCTAAGTCAGTGACATGAGAGCAACTACATAAAACATATTAGGACAACGCATGTTTCCTCGCTTGTGACGGTGACTGTACGTGATAATCCCTGCGCTAAGTAAGTGACATGAGGGACATACATGCAACATATGAAGACAACGCATGTTTCCTCGCTTGTGAAGGTGACTGTACTTGATAAACCCTGCGCTAAGTCAGTGACATGAGAGAAACTACATGCAACATATGAAGACAATGCATGTTTCCTCGCTTGTTACGGTGACTGTACTTGATAAACCCTGCGCTAAGTCAGTGACATGAGAGCAACTTTATGCAACATATGAAGACATCGCATGTTTCCTCGCTTGTGAAGGTGACTGTACTTGATAAACCCTGGGCTAAGTCAGTGACATGAGAGCAACTACATGCAACATATTAGGACAACGCATGTTTCCTCGCTTGTGACGGTGACTGTACTTGATAAACCCTGCGCTAAGTCAGTGACATGAGAGCAACTACATGCAACATATTAGGACAACGCATGTTTCCTCGTTTGTGACGGTGACTGTACGTGATAAACCCTGCGCTAAGTCAGTGACATGAGAGCAACTACATGCCACATATGAAGACAACGCATGTTTCCTCGCTTGTGACGGTGACTGTACGTGATAAACCCTGCGCTAAGTCAGTGACATTTGAGCAACTACATGCAACATATGAAGGCAACGCATGTTTCAACGCTTGTGACGGTGACTGTACTTGATAAACCCTGCGCTAAGTCAGTGACATGAAAGCCACTACATGCAACATATGAAGACAACGCATGTTTCCTCGCTTGTGACGGTGACTGTACGTGATTAACCCTGCGCTAAGTCAGTGACATGAGAGCAACTACATGCAACATATGAAGACAACACATGTTTCCTCGCTTGTGACGGTGACTGTACGTGATAAACCCTGCGCTAAGTCAGTGACATGAGAGCAAATACATGCAACCTATTAGGACAATGCATGTTTCCTCGCTTGTGAAGGTGACTGTACTTGATAAACCCTGCGCTAAGTCAGTGACATGAGAGCAACTACATGCAACATATTAGGGCAACGCATGTTTCCTCGCTTGTGAAGGTGACTGTACTTGATAAACCCTGCGCTCAGTCAGTGACATGAGAGCAACAACATGCAACATATGAAGACAAAGCATGTTTCATCGCTTGTTAAGGTGACTGTACGTGATAAACCCTGCGCTCAGTCAGTGACATGAGAGCAACTACATGCAACATATGAAGACAACGCATGTTTCATCGCTTGTTAAGGTGACTGTACGTGATAAACCCTGCGCTAAGTAAGTGACATGAAAGCAACTACATGCAACATATGAAGACAACGCATGTTTCGTCGCTTGTGACGGTGACTGTACTTGATAAACCCTCCGCTCAGTCAGTGACATGAGAGCAACTACATGCAACATATTAGGACAACGCATGTTTCCTCGCTTGTGACGGTGACTGTACGTGATAAACCCTGCGCTAAGTCAGTGACATGAGAGCAACTACATGCAACATATGAAGACAACGCATGTTTCCTCGCTTGTGACGGTGACTGTACGTGATAAACCCTGCGCTAAGTCAGTGACATAAGAGCAACTACATGCAACATATGAAGACAACGCATGTTTCCTCGCTTGTGAAGGTGACTGTACTTGATAAACCCTGCGCTAAGTCAGTGACATGAGAGCAACTACATGCAACATAAGAAGACAACGCATGTTTCCTCGCTTGTCAGGGTAACTGTACTTGATAAACCCTGCGCTAAGTCAGTGACATGAGAGCAACTACATGCAACAAATTAGGACAACGCATGTTTCCTCGCTTGTGAAGGTGACTGTACTTGATAAACCCTGCGCTAAGTCAGTGACATGAGAGCAACTACATGAAACATATTAGGACAACGCATGTTTCCTCGCTTGTGATGGTGACTGTACGTGATAAACCCTGCGCTAAGTCAGTGACATGAGAGCAACTACATGCAACATATGAAGACAACGCATGTTTCCTCGCTTGTGAAGGTGACTGTACTTAATTAACCCTGCGCTAAGTCAGTGACATGAGGGCAACTACATGCAACATATGAAGACAACGCATGTTTCCTCGCTTGTGAAGGTGACTGTACTTGATAAACCCTGCGCTAAGTCAGTGACATGAGAGCAACTACATGCAACATATGAAGACAATGAATGTTTCCTCGCTTGTGACGGTGACTGTACTTGATAAACCCTGCGCTAAGTCAGTGACATGAAAGCAACTACATGCAACATATGAAGACAACGCATGTTTCCTCGCTTGTGACGGTGACTGTACTTGATAACCCCTCCGCTAAGTCAGTGAAATGAGAGCAACTACATGCAACATATGAAGACAACGCATGTTTCCTCGCTTGTGACGGTGACTGTACGTGATAAACCCTGCGCTAAGTCAGTGACATGAGAGCAACTATATGCAACATATGAAGACAACGCATGTTTCCTCGCATGTGAAGGTGACTGTACTTGATAAACCCTGCGCTAAGTCAGTGACATGAGAGCAACTACATGCAACATATTAGGACAACGCATGTTTCCTCGCTTGTGAAGGTGACTGTGCTTGATAAAACCTGCGCTCAGTCAGTGACATGAGAGCAACTAGATGCAACATATGAAGACAATGAATGTTTCCTCGCCTGTGACGGTGACTGTACTTGATAAACCCTGCGCTAAGTCAGTGACATGAAAGCAACTACATGCAACTTATGAAGACAACGCATGTTTCCTCGCTTGTGACGGTGACTGTACTTGATAACCCCTCCGCTAAGTCAGTGAAATGAGAGCA
Source organism: Isoperla grammatica (assembly GCA_945910005.1). Lineage (NCBI taxonomy): Eukaryota > Metazoa > Arthropoda > Insecta > Plecoptera > Perlodidae > Isoperla > Isoperla grammatica. Next base: position 83,744,873 of record OX246737.1, read on the forward strand.
ACTACATGCAACATATGAAGACAACGCATGTTTCCTCGCTTGTGACGGTGACTGTACGTGATAAACCCTGCTCTAAGTGAGTGACATGAGAGCAACTACATGCAACATATGAAGACAACGCATGTTTCCTCGCTTGTGAAGGTGACTGTACTTGATAAACCCTGCGCTTAGTCAATGACATGAGAGCAACTTCATGCAACATAAGAAGACAACGCATGTTTCCTCGCTTGTCACGGTAACTGTACTTGATAAACCCTGCGCTAAGTCAGTGACATGAGAGCAACTACATGCAACATATAAGGACAACGCATGTTTCCTCGCTTGTGACGGTGACTGTACGTGATAAACCCTGCGCTAAGTCAGTGACATGAGAGCAACTACATGCAACATATTACGACAACGCATGTTTCCTCGCTTGTGACGGTGACTGTACGTGATAAACCCTGCGCTAAGTCAGTGACATGAGAGCAACTACATGCAACGTATGAAGACAACGCATGTTTCCTCGCTTGTGACGGTGACTGTACGTGATAAACCCTGCGCTAAGTCAGTGACATGAGAGCAACTACATGCAACATATGAAGACAACGCATGTTTCCTCGCTTGTGAAGGTGACTGTACTTGATAAACCCTGCGCTTAGTCAGTGACATGAGAGCAACTACATGCAACATATGAAGACAACGCATGTTTCCTCGCTTGTGAAGGTGACTGTACTTGATAAACCCTGCGCTAAGTCAGTGACATGAGAGCAACAACATGCAACATATTAGGACAACGCATGTTTCCTCGCTTGTGACGGTGACTGTACGTGATCAACCCTGCGCTAAGTCAGTGACATGAGAGCAACTACATGCAACATATGAAGACAACGCATGTTTCCTCGCTTGTTAAGGTGACTGTACGTGATAAACACTGCGCTAAGTCAGTGACATGAGAGCAACTACATGCAACATATGAAGACAACGCATGTTTCCTCGCTTGTGAAGGTGACTGTACTTGATAAACCCTGCGCTTAGTCAGTGACATGAGAGCAACTACATGCAACATATGAAGACTACGCATGTTTCATCGCTTGTGACGGTGACTGTACTTGATAAACCCTGCACTAAGTCAGTGACATGAAAGCAACTACATGCAACATATGAAGACAACGCATGTTTCCTCGCTTGTGACGGTGACTGTACGTGATAAACCCTGCGCTAAGTCAGTGACATGAGAGCAACTACATGCAACATATTAGGGCAACGCATGTTTCCTCGCTTGTGAAGGTGACTGTACTTGATTAACCCTGCGCTCAGTCAGTGAAATGAGAGCAACTACATGCAACATATGAAGACAACGCATGTTTCATCGCTTGTTAAGGTGACTGTACGTGATAAACCCTGCGCTCAGTCAGTGACATGAGAGCAACTACATGCAACATATGAAGACAACGCATGTTTCATCGCTTGTTAAGGTGACTGTACGTGATAAACCCTGCGCTAAGTAAGTGACATGAAAGTAACTACATGCAACATATGAAGACAACGCATGTTTCGTCGCTTGTGACGGTGACTGTACTTGATAACCCCTCCGCTAAGTCAGTGACATGAGAGCAACTACATGCAACATATGAAGACAACGCATGTTTCCTCGCTTGTGACGGTGACTGTACGTGATAAACCCTGCGCTAAGTCAGTGACATGAGAGCAACTACATGCAACATATGAAGACAACGCATGTTTCCTCGCTTGTGAAGGTGACTGTACTTGATAAACCCTGCGCTAAGTCAGTGACATGAGAGCAACTACATGCAACATAAGAAGACAACGCATGTTTCCTCGCCTGTCAGGGTAACTGTACTTGATAAACCCTGCGCTAAGTCAGTGACATGAGAGCAACTACATGCAACAAATTAGGACAACGCATGTTTCCTCGCTTGTGAAGGTGACTGTACTTGATAAACCCTGCGCTAAGTCAGTGACATGAGAGCAACTACATTAAACATATTAGGACAACGCATGTTTCCTCGCTTGTGATGGTGACTGTACGTGATAAACCCTGCGCTAAGTCAGTGACATGAGAGCAACTACATGCAACATATGAAGACAACGCATGTTTCCTCGCTTGTGACGGTGACTGTACGTGACAATCCCTGCGCTAAGTCAGTGACATGAGAGCAACTACATGCAACATATGAAGACAACACATGTTTCCTCGCTTGTGACGGTGACTGTACTTGATAAACCCTGCGCTAAGTCAGTGACATGAGAGCAACTACATGCAACATATGAAGACAACACATGTTTCCTCGCTTGTGAAGGTGACTGTACTTGATAAACCCTGCGCTAAGTCAGTGACATGAGAGCAACTACATGCAACATATGAAGACAACACATGTATCCTCGCTTGTGACGGTGACTGTACGTGATAAACCCTGCGTGAAGTCAGTGACATGAAAGCAACTTCATGCAACATTATAGGACAACGCATGTTTCCTCGCTTGTGACGGTGACTGTACGTGATAAACCCTGCGCTAAGTCAGTGACATGAGAGCAACTACATGCAACCTATTAGGACAACGCATGTTTCCTCGCATGTGAAGGTGACTGTACTTGATAAACCCTGCGCTAAGTCAGTGACATGAGAGCAACTACATGCAACATATTAGGACAACGCATGTTTCCTCGCTTGTGAAGGTGACTGTGCTTGATAAACCCTGCGCTCAGTCAGTGTTATGAGAGCAACTACATGCAACGTATGAAGACAACGCATGTTTCATCGCTTGTTAAGGGGACTGTACGTGATAAACCCTGCGCTCAGTCAGTGACATGAGAGCAACTACGTGCAACATATGAAGACAACGCATGTTTTATCGCTTGTTAAGGTGACTGTACGTGATAGACCCTGCGCTAAGTCAGTGACATGAAAGCAACTACATGCAACATATGAAGACAACGCAAGTTTCCTCGCTTGTGAAGGTGACTGTACTTGATAAACCCTGCGCTAAGTCAGTGACATGAGAGCAACTACATGCATTATATGAAGACAATGCATGTTTCCTCGCTTGTGACGGTGACTGTACTTGATAAACCCTGCGCTAAGTCAGTGACATGAGAGCAACTACATAAAACATATTAGGACAACGCATGTTTCCTCGCTTGTGACGGTGACTGTACGTGATAATCCCTGCGCTAAGTAAGTGACATGAGGGACATACATGCAACATATGAAGACAACGCATGTTTCCTCGCTTGTGAAGGTGACTGTACTTGATAAACCCTGCGCTAAGTCAGTGACATGAGAGAAACTACATGCAACATATGAAGACAATGCATGTTTCCTCGCTTGTTACGGTGACTGTACTTGATAAACCCTGCGCTAAGTCAGTGACATGAGAGCAACTTTATGCAACATATGAAGACATCGCATGTTTCCTCGCTTGTGAAGGTGACTGTACTTGATAAACCCTGGGCTAAGTCAGTGACATGAGAGCAACTACATGCAACATATTAGGACAACGCATGTTTCCTCGCTTGTGACGGTGACTGTACTTGATAAACCCTGCGCTAAGTCAGTGACATGAGAGCAACTACATGCAACATATTAGGACAACGCATGTTTCCTCGTTTGTGACGGTGACTGTACGTGATAAACCCTGCGCTAAGTCAGTGACATGAGAGCAACTACATGCCACATATGAAGACAACGCATGTTTCCTCGCTTGTGACGGTGACTGTACGTGATAAACCCTGCGCTAAGTCAGTGACATTTGAGCAACTACATGCAACATATGAAGGCAACGCATGTTTCAACGCTTGTGACGGTGACTGTACTTGATAAACCCTGCGCTAAGTCAGTGACATGAAAGCCACTACATGCAACATATGAAGACAACGCATGTTTCCTCGCTTGTGACGGTGACTGTACGTGATTAACCCTGCGCTAAGTCAGTGACATGAGAGCAACTACATGCAACATATGAAGACAACACATGTTTCCTCGCTTGTGACGGTGACTGTACGTGATAAACCCTGCGCTAAGTCAGTGACATGAGAGCAAATACATGCAACCTATTAGGACAATGCATGTTTCCTCGCTTGTGAAGGTGACTGTACTTGATAAACCCTGCGCTAAGTCAGTGACATGAGAGCAACTACATGCAACATATTAGGGCAACGCATGTTTCCTCGCTTGTGAAGGTGACTGTACTTGATAAACCCTGCGCTCAGTCAGTGACATGAGAGCAACAACATGCAACATATGAAGACAAAGCATGTTTCATCGCTTGTTAAGGTGACTGTACGTGATAAACCCTGCGCTCAGTCAGTGACATGAGAGCAACTACATGCAACATATGAAGACAACGCATGTTTCATCGCTTGTTAAGGTGACTGTACGTGATAAACCCTGCGCTAAGTAAGTGACATGAAAGCAACTACATGCAACATATGAAGACAACGCATGTTTCGTCGCTTGTGACGGTGACTGTACTTGATAAACCCTCCGCTCAGTCAGTGACATGAGAGCAACTACATGCAACATATTAGGACAACGCATGTTTCCTCGCTTGTGACGGTGACTGTACGTGATAAACCCTGCGCTAAGTCAGTGACATGAGAGCAACTACATGCAACATATGAAGACAACGCATGTTTCCTCGCTTGTGACGGTGACTGTACGTGATAAACCCTGCGCTAAGTCAGTGACATAAGAGCAACTACATGCAACATATGAAGACAACGCATGTTTCCTCGCTTGTGAAGGTGACTGTACTTGATAAACCCTGCGCTAAGTCAGTGACATGAGAGCAACTACATGCAACATAAGAAGACAACGCATGTTTCCTCGCTTGTCAGGGTAACTGTACTTGATAAACCCTGCGCTAAGTCAGTGACATGAGAGCAACTACATGCAACAAATTAGGACAACGCATGTTTCCTCGCTTGTGAAGGTGACTGTACTTGATAAACCCTGCGCTAAGTCAGTGACATGAGAGCAACTACATGAAACATATTAGGACAACGCATGTTTCCTCGCTTGTGATGGTGACTGTACGTGATAAACCCTGCGCTAAGTCAGTGACATGAGAGCAACTACATGCAACATATGAAGACAACGCATGTTTCCTCGCTTGTGAAGGTGACTGTACTTAATTAACCCTGCGCTAAGTCAGTGACATGAGGGCAACTACATGCAACATATGAAGACAACGCATGTTTCCTCGCTTGTGAAGGTGACTGTACTTGATAAACCCTGCGCTAAGTCAGTGACATGAGAGCAACTACATGCAACATATGAAGACAATGAATGTTTCCTCGCTTGTGACGGTGACTGTACTTGATAAACCCTGCGCTAAGTCAGTGACATGAAAGCAACTACATGCAACATATGAAGACAACGCATGTTTCCTCGCTTGTGACGGTGACTGTACTTGATAACCCCTCCGCTAAGTCAGTGAAATGAGAGCAACTACATGCAACATATGAAGACAACGCATGTTTCCTCGCTTGTGACGGTGACTGTACGTGATAAACCCTGCGCTAAGTCAGTGACATGAGAGCAACTATATGCAACATATGAAGACAACGCATGTTTCCTCGCTTGTGAAGGTGACTGTACTTGATAAACCCTGCGCTTAGTCAGTGACATGAGAGCAACTACATGCAACATAAGAAGACAACGCATGTTTCCTCGCTTGTCACGGTAACTGTACTTGATAAACCCTGCGCTAAGTCAGTGACATGAGAGCAACTACATGCAACATATGAAGACAACGCATGTTTCCTCGCTTGTGAAGGTGACTGTACTTGATAAACCCTGCGCTAAGTCAGTGACATGAGAGCAACTACATGCAACATATGAAGACAACGCATGTTCCCTCGCTTGTCACGGTAACTGTACATGATAAACCCTGCGCTAAGTCAGTGACATGAGAGCAACTACATGCAACAAATTAGGACAACGCATGTTTCCTTGCTTGTGAAGGTGACTGTACTTGATAAACCCTGCGCTAAGTCAGTGACATGACAGCAACTACATGAAACATATTAGGACAACGCATGTTTCCTCGCTTGTGACGGTGACTGTACGTGATAAACCCTGTGCTAAGTCAGTGACATGAGAGCAACTACATGCAACATATGAAGACAACGCCAGTTTCCTCGCTTGTGAAGGTGACTGTACTTGATAAACCCTGCGCTAAGTCAGTGACATGAGAGCAACTACATGCATTATATGAAGACAATGCATGTTTCCTCGCTTGTGACGGTGACTGTACTTGATAAACCCTGCGCTTAGTCAGTGACATGAGAGCAACTACATAAAACATATTAGGACAACGCATGTTTCCTCGCTTGTGACGGTGACTGTACGTGATAATCCCTGCGCTAAGTCAGTGACATGAGGGCAACTACATGCAACATATGAAGACAACGCATGTTTCCTCGCTTGTGAAGGTGACTGTACTTGATAAACCCAGCGCTAAGTCAGTGACATGAGAGCAACTACATGCAACATATGAAGACAATGCATGTTTCCTCGCTTGTTACGGTGACTGTACTTGACAAACCCTGCGCTAAGTCAGTGACATGAGAGCAACTACATGCAACATATGAAGACAACGCATGTTTCCTCGCTTGTGAAGGTGACTGTACTTGATAAACCCTGGGCTAAGTCAGTGACATGAGAGCAACTACATGCAACATATTAGGGCAACGCATGTTTCCTCGCTTGTGAAGGTGACTGTACTTGATAAACCCTGCGCTCAGTCAGTGACATGAGAGCAACTACATGCAACATATGAAGACAAAGCATGTTTCATCGCTTGTTAAGGTGACTGTACGTGATAAACCCTGCGCTCAGTCAGTGACATGAGAGCAACTACATGCAACATATGAAGACAACGCATGTTTCATCGCTTGTTAAGGTGACTGTACGTGATAAACCCTGCGCTAAGTAAGTGACATGAAAGCAACTACATGCAACATATGAAGACAACGCATGTTTCGTCGCTTGTGACGGTGACTGTACTTGATAACCCCTCCGCTCAGTCAGTGACATGAGAGCAACTACATGCAACATATAAGGACAACGCATGTTTCCTCGCTTGTGACGGTGACTGTACGTGATAAACCCTGCGCTAAGTCAGTGACATGAGAGCAACTACATGCAACATATGAAGACAACGCATGTTTCCTCGCTTGTGACGGTGACTGTACGTGATAAACCCTGCGCTAAGTCAGTGACATGAGAGCAACTACATGCAACATATGAAGACAACGCATGTTTCCTCGCTTGTGAAGGTGACTGTACTTGATAAACCCTGCGCTAAGTCAGTGACATGAGAGCAACTACATGCAACATAAGAAGACAACGCATGTTTCCTCGCTTGTCAGGGTAACTGTACTTGATAAACCCTGCGCTAAGTCAGTGACATGAGAGCAACTACATGCAACAAATTAGGACAACGCATGTTTCCTCGCTTGTGAAGGTGACTGTACTTGATAAACCCTGCACTAAGTCAGTGACATGAGAGCAACTACATGAAACATATTAGGACAACGCATGTTTCCTCGCTTGTGACGGTGACTGTACTTGATAAACCCTGCGCTAAGTCAGTGACTTGAGAGCTACTACATGCAACATATTAGGACAACGCATGTTTCCTCGTTTGTGACGGTGACTGTACGTGATAAACCCTGCGCTAAGTCAGTGACATGAGAGCAACTACATGCAACATATGAAGACAACGCATGTTTCCTCGCTTGTGACGGTGACTGTACGTGATAAACCCTGCGCTAAGTCAGTGACATTTGAGCAACTACATGCAACATATGAAGACAACGCATGTTTCAACGCTTTGTTACGGTGACTGTATTTGATAAACCCTGCGCTAAGTCAGTGACATGAAAGCAACTACCTGCAACATATGAAGACAACGCATGTTTCCTCGCTTGTGACGGTGACTGTACGTGATAAACCCTGCGCTAAGTCAGTGACATGAGAGCAACTACATGCAACATATGAAGACAACACATGTTTCCTCGCTTGTGACGGTGACTGTACGTGATAAACCCTGCGCTAAGTCAGTGACATGAGAGCAACTACATGCAACCTATTAGGACAACGCATGTTTCCTCGCTTGTGAAGGTGACTGTACTTGATAAACCCTGCGCTAAGTCAGTGACATGAGAGCAACTACATGCAACATATTAGGGCAACGCATGTTTCCTCGCTTGTGAAGGTGACTGTACTTGATAAACCCTGCGCTCAGTCAGTGACATGAGAGCAACTACATGCAACATATGAAGACAACGCATGTTTCATCGCTTGTGAAGGTGACTGTACTTAATAAACCCTGCGCTTAGTCAGTGACATGAGGGCAACTACATGCAACATATGAAGACAACGCATGTTTCCTCGCTTGTGAAGGTGACTGTACTTGATAAACCCTGCGCTAAGTAAGTGACATTAAAGCAACTACATGCAACATATGAAGACAACGCATGTTTCGTCGCTTGTGACGGTGACTGTACTTGATAACCCCTCCGCTAAGTCAGTGACATGAGAGCAACTACATGCAACATATGAAGACAACGCATGTTTCCTCGCTTGTGACGGTGACTGTACGAGATAAACCCTGCGCTAAGTCAGTGACATGAGAGCAACTACATGCACCATATGAGGACAACGCATGTTTCCTCGCTTGTGACGGTGACTGTACGTGATAAACCCTGCGCTAAGTCAGTGACATGAGAGCAACTACATGAAACATATTAGGACAACGCATGTTTCCTCGCTTGTGATGGTGACTGTACGTGATAAACCCTGCGCTAAGTCAGTGACATGAGAGCAACTACATGCAACATATGAAGACAACGCATGTTTCCTCGCTTGTGAAGGTGACTGTACTTAATAAACCCTGCGCTAAGTCAGTGATATGAGGGCAACAACATGCAACATATGAAGACAACGCATGTTTCCTCGCTTGTGAAGGTGACTGTACTTGATAAACCCTGCGCTAAGTCAGTGACATGAGAGCAACTACATGCAACATATGAAGACAATAAATGTTTCCTCGCTTGTGACGGTGACTGTACTTGATAAACCCTGCGCTAAGTCAGTGACATGAAAGCAACTACATGCAATATATGAAGACAACGCATGTTTCCTCGCTTGTGACGGTGACTGTACTTGATAACCCCTCCGCTAAGTCAGTGAAATGAGAGCAACTTCATGCAACATATGAAGACAACGCATGTTTCCTCGCTTGTGACGGTGACTGTACGTGATAAACCCTGCGCTAAGTCAGTGACATGAGAGCAACTACATGCAACATATGAAGACAACGCATGTTTCCTCGCTTGTGAAGGTGACTGTACTTGATAAACCCTGCGCTTAGTCAGTGACATGAGCGCAACTTCATGCAACATAAGAAGACAACGCATGTTTCCTCGCTTGTCACGGTAACTGTACTTGATAAACCCTGCGCTAAGTCAGTGACATGAGAGCAACTACATGCAACATATGAAGACAACGCATGTTTCCTCGCTTGTGAAGGTGACTGTATATGATAAACCCTGCGCTAAGTCAGTGACATGAGAGCAACTACATGCAACATATGAAGACAACGCATGTTTCCTCGCTTGTCACGGTAACTGTACATGATAAACCCTGCGCTAAGTCAGTGACATGAGAGCAACTACATGCAACAAATTAGGACAACGCATGTTTCCTTGCTTGTGAAGGTGACTGTACTTGATAAACCCTGCGCTAAGTCAGTGACATGACAGCAACTACATGAAACACATTAGGACAACGCATGTTTCCTCGCTTGTGACGGTGACTGTACGTGATAAACCCTGTGCTTAGTCAGTGACATGAGAGCAACAACATGCAACATATGAAGACAACGCAAGTTTCCTCGCTTGTGAAGGTGACTGTACTTGATAAACCCTGCGCTCAGTCAGTGACATGAGAGCAACTACATGCATTATATGAAGACAATGCATGTTTCCTCGCTTGTGACGGTGACTGTACTTGATAAACCCTGCGCTAAGTCAGTGACATGAGAGCAACTACATGCAACATATTAGGACAACGCATGTTTCCTCGCTTGTGGCGGTGACTGTACGCGATAAACCCTGCGCTAAGACAGTGACATGAGAGCAACTACATGCAACATATTAGGACAACGCATGTTTCCTCGCTTGTGACGGTGACTGTACGTGATAAACCCTTCGCTAAGTCAGTGACATGAGAGCAACTACATGCAACATATGAAGACAACGCATGTTTCCTCGCTTGTGACGGTGACTGTACGTGATAAACCCTGCGCTAAGTCAGTGACATGAGAGCAACTACATGCAACATATGAAGACAACGCATGTTTCCTCGCTTGTGAAGGTGACTGTACTTGATAAACCCTGCGCTAAGTCAGTGACATGAGAGCAACTACATGCAACATATGAAGACAATGCATATTTCCTCGCTTGTGACGGTGACTGTACTTGATAAACCCTGCGCTAAGTCAGTGACATGAGAGCAACTACATGAAACATATTAGGACAACGCATGTTTCCTCGCTTGTGACGGTGACTGTACGTGATAATTCCTGCGCTAAGTCAGTGACATGAGGGCAACTATATGCAACATATGAAGACAACGCATGTTTCCTCGCTTGTGACGGTGACTGTACGTGATAAACCCTGCGCTAAGTCAGTGACATGAGAGCAACTACATGCAACATATGAAGACAACGCATGTTTCCTCGCTTGTGACGGTGACTGTACGTGATAAACCCTGCGCTAAGTCAGTGACATGAGAGCAACTACATGCAACATAATAAACCTACGCATGTTTCATCGCTTGTGACGGTGACTGTACTTGATAAATCCTGCACTAAGTCAGTGACATGAAAGCAACTACATGCAACATATGAAGACAACGCATGTTTCCTCGCTTGTGACGGTGACTGTACGTGATAACCCCTGCGCTAAGTCAGTGACATGAGAGCAACTACATGCAACATATGAAGACAACACATGTTTCCTCGCTTGTGACGGTGACTGTACTTGATAAACCCTGCGCTAAGTCAGTGACATGAGAGCAACTACATGCAACATATGAAGACAACACATGTTTCCTCGCTTGTGAAGGTGACTGTACTTGATAAACCCTGCGCTAAGTCAGTGACATGAGAGCAACTACATGCAACATATGAAGACAACGCATGTTTCCTCGCTTGTGACGGTGACTGTACGTGATAAACCCTGCGTGAAGTCAGTGACATGAAAGCAACTTCATGCAACATATTAGGACAACGCATGTTTCCTCGCTTGTGACGGTGACTGTACGTGATTAACCCTGCGCTAAGTCAGTGACATGAGAGCAACTACATGCAACCTATTAGGACAACGCATGTTTCCTCGCATGTGAAGGTGACTGTACTTGATAAACCCTGCGCTAAGTCAGTGACATGAGAGCAACTACATGCAACATATTAGGACAACGCATGTTTCCTCGCTTGTGAAGGTGACTGTGCTTGATAAAACCTGCGCTCAGTCAGTGACATGAGAGCAACTACATGCAACATATGAAGACAATAAATGTTTCCTCGCTTGTGACGGTGACTGTACTTGATAAACCCTGATTTAAGTCAGTGACATGAAAGCAACTACATGCAACATATGAAGACAACGCATGTTTCCTCGCTTAACGGTGACTGTACTTGATAACCCCTCCGCTAAGTCAGTGAAATGAGAGCAACTACATGCAACATATGAAGACAACGCATGTTTTCTCGCTTGTGACGGTGACTGTACGTGATAAACCCTGCGCTAAGTCAGTGACATGAGAGCAACTACATGCAACATATGAAGACAACGCATGTTTCCTTGCTTGTGAAGGTGACTGTACTTGATAAACCCTGCGCTTAGTCAGTGACAAGAGAGCAACTACATGCAACATAAGAAGACAACGCATGTTTCCTCGCTTGTCACGGTAACTGTACTTGATAAACCCTGCGCTAAGTCAGTGACATGAGAGCAACTACATGCAACATATGAAGACAACGCATGTTTCCTCGCTTGTGAAAGTGACTGTACTTGATAAACCCTGCGCTAAGTCAGTGACATGAGAGCAACTACATGCAACATATGAAGACAACGCATGTTTCCTCGCTTGTCACGGTAACTGTACATGATAAACCCTGCGCTAAGTCAGTGACATGACAGCAACTACATGAAACATATTAGGACAACGAATGTTTTTCTCGCTTGTGACGGTGACTGTACGTGATAAACCCTGTGCTAAGTCAGTGACATGAGAGCAACTACATGCAACATATGAAGACAACGCAAATTTCCTCGCTTGTGAAGGTGACTGTACTTGATAAACCCTGCGCTAAGTCAGTGACATGAGAGCAACTACATGCATTATATGAAGACAATGCATGTTTCCTCGCTTGTGACGGTGACTGTACTTGATAAACCCTGCGTTAAGTCAGTGACATGAGAGCAACTACATGCAACATATTAGGACAACGCATGTTTCCTCGCTTGTGACGGTGACTGTACGTGATTAACCCTGCGCTAAGTCAGTGACATGAGAGCAACTACATGCAACATATTAGGACAACGCATGTTTCCTCGCTTGTGACGGTGACTGTACGTGATAAACCCTGCGCTAAGTCAGTGACATGAGAGCAACTACATGCAACATATGAAGACAACGCATGTTTCCTCGCTTGTGACGGTGACTGTACGTGATAAACCCTGCGCTAAGTCAGTGACATTAGAGCAACTACATGCAACATATGAAGACAACGCATGTTTCCTCGCTTGTCACGGTAACTGTACATGATAAACCCTGCGCTAAGTCAGTGACATGACAGCAACCACATGAAACATATTAGGACAACGCATGTTTCCTCGCTTGTGACGGTGACTGTACGTGATAAACCCTGTGCTAAGTCAGTGACATGAGAGCAACTTCATGCAACATATGAAGACAACGCAAGTTTCCTCGCTTGTGAAGGTGACTGTACTTGATAAACCCTGCGCTAAGTCAGTGACATGAGAGCAACTACATGCATTATATGAAGACAATGCATGTTTCCTCGCTTGTGACGGTGACTGTACTTGATAAACCCTGCGCTAAGTCAGTGACATGAGAGCAACTACATGCAACATATTAGGACAACGCATGTTTCCTCGCTTGTGACGGTAACTGAACGTGATAAACCCTGCGCTAAGTCAGTGACATGAGAGCAACTACATGCAACATATTAGGACAACGCATGTTTCCTCGCTTGTGACGGTGACTGTACGTGATAAACCCTGCGCTTTGTCAGTGACATGAGAGCAACTACATGCAACATATGAAGACAACGCATGTTTCCTCGCTTGTGACGGTGACTGTACGTGATAAACCCTGCGCTAAGTCAGTGACATGAGAGCAACTACATGCAACATATGAAGACAACGCATGTTTCCTCGCTTGTGAAGGTGACTGTACTTGATAAACCCTGCGCTAAGTCATACATGAGAGCAACTACATGCAACATATGAAGACAATGCATGTTTCCTCGCTTGTGACGGTGACTGTACTTGATAAACCCTGCGCTAAGTCAGTGACATGAGAGCAACTACATGAAACATATTAGGACAACGCATGTTTCCTCGCTTGTGACGGTGACTGTACGTGATAATTCCTGCGCTAAGTCAGTGACATGAGGGCAACTATATGCAACATATGAAGACAACGCATGTTTCCTCGCTTGTGACGGTGACTGTACGTGATAAACCCTGCGCTAAGTCAGTGACATGAGAGCAACTACATGCAACATATGAAGACAACGCATGTCTCCTCGCTTGTGACGGTGACTGTACGTGATAAACCCTGCGCTTAGTCAGTGACATGAGAGCAACTACATGCAACATATGAAGACTACGCATGTTTCATCGCTTGTGACGGTGACTGTACTTGATAAACCCTGCACTAAGTCAGTGACATGAAAGCAACTACATGCAACATATGAAGACAACGCATGTTTCCTCGCTTGTGACGGTGACTGTACGTGATAACCCGTGCGCTAAGTCAGTGACATGCGAGCAACTACATGCAACATATGAAGACAACACATGTTTCCTCGCTTGTGACGGTGACTGTACTTGATAAACCCTGCGCTAAGTCAGTTACATGAGAGCAACTACATGCAAAATATAAAGACAACACATGTTTCCTCGTTTGTGAAGGTGACTGTACTTAATAAACCCTGCGCTAAGTCAGTGACATGAGAGCAACTACATGCAACATATGAAGACAACACATGTTTCCTCGCTTGTGACGGTGACTGTACGTGATAAACCCTGCGTGAAGTCAGTGACATGAAAGCAACTACATGCAACATATTAGGACAACGCATGTTTCCTCGCTTGTGACGGTGACTGTACGTTATTAACCCTGCGCTAAGTCAGTGACATGAGAGCAACTACATGCAACATATTAGGGCAACGCATGTTTCCTCGCTTGTGAAGGTGACTGTACTTGATAAACCCTGCGCTCAGTCAGTGACATGAGAGCAACTACATGCAACATATGAAGACAACGCATGTTTCATCGCTTGTTAAGGTGACTGTACGTGATAAACCCTGCGCTCAGTCAGTGACATGGGAGCAACTACATGCAACATATGAAGACAACGCATGTTTCCTCGCTTGTGAAGGTGACTGTACTTGATAAACCCAGCGCTAAGTCAGTGACATGAGAGCAACTACATGCAACATATGAAGACAATGTTTGTTTCCTCGCTTGTTACGGTGACTGTACTTGATAAACCCTGCGCTAAGTCAGTGACATGAGAGCAACTACATGCAACATATGAAGACAACGCATGTTTCCTCGCTTGTGAAGGTGACTGTACTTGATAAACCCTGGGCTAAGTCAGTGACATGAGAGCAACTACATGCAATATATTAGGACAACGCATGTTTCCTCGCTTGTGACGGTGACTGTACTTGATAAACCCTGCGCTAAGTCAGTGACTTGAGAGCAACTACATGCAACATATTAGGACAACGCATGTTTCCTCGTTTGTGACGGTGACTGTACGTGATAAACCCTGCGCTAAGTCAGTGACATGAGAGCAACTACATGCAACATATGAAGACAACGCATGTTTCCTCGCTTGTGACGGTGACTGTACGTGATAAACCCTGCGCTAAGTCAGTGACATTTGAGCAACTACATGCAACATATGAAGACAACGCATGTTTCAACGCTTGTGACGGTGACTGTACTTGATAAACCCTGCGCTAAGTCAGTGACATTAAAGCAACTACATGCAACATATGAAGACAACGCATGTTTCCTCGCTTGTGACGGTGACTGTACGTGATAAACCCTGCGCTAAGTAAGTGACATGAGAGCAACTACATGCAACATATGAAGACAACAAATGTTTCCTCGCTTGTGACGGTGACTGTACGTGATAAACCCTGCGCTAAGTCAGTGACATGATAGCAAATACATGCAACCTATTAGGACAACGCATGTTTCCTCGCTTGTGAAGGTGACTGTAATTGATAAACTCTGCGCTAAGTCAGTGACATGAGAGCAACTACATGCAACATATTAGGGCAACGCATGTTTCCTCGCTTGTGAAGGTGACTGTACTTGATAAACCCTGCGCTCAGTCAGTGACATGAGAGCAACTACATGCAACATATGAAGACAACGCATGTTTTATCGCTTGTGAAGGTGACTGTACTTAATAAACCCTGCGCTTAGTCAGTGACATGAGGGCAACTACATGCAACATATGAAGACAACGCATGTTTCCTCGCTTGTGAAGGTGACTGTACTTGATAAACCCTGCGCTAAGTAAGTGACATGAAAGCAGCTACATGCAACATATGAAGACAACGCATGTTTCGTCGCTTGTGACGGTGACTGTACTTGATAACCCCTCCGCTAAGTCAGTGACATGAGAGCAACTACATGCAACATATGAAGACAACGCATGTTTCCTCGCTTGTGACGGTGACTGTACGAGATAAACCCTGCGCTAAGTCAGTGACATGAGAGCAACTACATGCACCATATGAAGACAACGCATGTTTCCTCGCTTGTGACGGTGACTGTACGTGATAAACCCTGCGCTAAGTCAGTGACATGAGAGCAACTACATGAAACATATTAGGACAACGCATGTTTCCTCGCTTGTGATGGTGACTGTACGTGATAAACCCTGCGCTAAGTCAGTGACATGAGAGCAACTACATGCAACATATGAAGACAACGCATGTTTCCTCGCTTGTGAAGGTGACTGTACTTAATAAACCCTGCGCTAAGTCAGTGACATGAGGGCAACTACATGCAACATATGAAGACAACGCATGTTTCCTCGCTTGTGAAGGTGACTGTACTTGATAAACCCTGCGCTAAGTCAGTGACATGAGAGCAACTACATGCAACATATGAAGACAATGAATGTTTCCTTGCTTGTGACGGTGACTGTACTTGATAAACCCTGCGCTAAGTCAGTGACATGAAAGCAACTACATGCAACATATGAAGACAACGCATGTTTCCTCGCTTGTGACGGTGACTGTACTTGATAACCCCTCCGCTAAGTCAGTGAAATGAGAGCAACTTCATGCAACATATGAAGACAACGCATGTTTCCTCGTTTGTGACGGTGACTGTACGTGATAAACCCTGCGCTAAGTCAGTGACATGAGAGCAACTACATGCAACATATGAAGACAACGCATGTTTCCTCGCTTGTGAAGGTGACTGTACTTGATAAACCCTGCGCTTAGTCAGTGACATGAGAGCAACTACATGCAACATAAGAAGACAACGCATGTTTCCTCGCTTGTCACGGTAACTGTACTTGATAAACCCTGCGCTAAGTCAGTGACATGAGAGCAACTACATGCAACATATGAAGACAACGCATGTTTCCTCGCTTGTGAAGGTGACTGTACTTGATAAACCCTGCGCTAAGTCAGTGACATGAGAGCAACTACATGCAACATATTAGGACAACGCATGTTTCCTCGCTTGTGACGGTGACTGTACGCGATAAACCCTGCGCTAAGTCAGTGACATGAGAGCAACTACATGCAACATATTAGGACAACGCATGTTTCCTCGCTTGTGACGGTGACTGTACGTGATAAACCCTTCGCTAAGTCAGTGACATGAGAGCAACTACATGCAACATATGAAGACAACGCATGTTTCCTCGCTTGTGACGGTGACTGTACGTGATAAACCCTGCGCTAAGTCAGTGACATGAGAGCAACTACATGCAACATATGAAACCTACGCATGTTTCATCGCTTGTGACGGTGACTGTACTTGATAAACCCTGCACTAAGTCAGTGACATGAAAGCAACTACATGCAACATATGAAGACAACGCATGTTTCCTCGCTTGTGACGGTGACTGTACGTGATAACCCCTGCGCTAAGTCAGTGACATGAGAGCAACTACATGCAACATATGAAGACAACACATGTTTCCTCGCTTGTGACGGTGACTGTACTTGATAAACCCTGCGCTAAGTCAGTGACATGAGAGCAACTACATGCAACATATGAAGACAACACATGTTTCCTCGCTTGTGAAGGTGACAGTACTTGATAAACCCTGCGCTAAGTCAGTGACATGAGAGCAACTACATGCAACATATGAAGACAACACATGTTTCCTCGCTTGTGACGGTGACTGTACGTGATAAACCCTGCGTGAAGTCAGTGACATGAAAGCAACTTCATGCAACATATTAGGACAACGCATGTTTCCTCGCTTGTGACGGTGACTGTACGTGATTAACCCTGCGCTAAGTCAGTGACATGAGAGCAACTACATGCAACCTATTAGGACAACGCATGTTTCCTCGCATGTGAAGGTGACTGTACTTGATAAACCCTGCGCTAAGTCAGTGACATGAGAGCAACTACATGCAACATATTAGGACAACGCATGTTTCCTCGCTTGTGAAGGTGACTGTGCTTGATAAAACCTGCGCTCAGTCAGTGACATGAGAGCAACTACATGCAACATATGAAGACAATGAATGTTTCCTCGCTTGTGACGGTGACTGTACTTGATAAACCCTGCGCTAAGTCAGTGACATGAAAGCAACTACATGCAACATATGAAGACAACGCATGTTTCCTCGCTTGTGACGGTGACTGTACTTGATAACTTCTCCGCTTAGTCAGTGAAATGAGAGCAACTACATGCAACATATGAAGACAACGCATGTTTCCTCGCTTGTGACGGTGACTGTACGTGATAAACCCTGCGCTAAGTCAGTGACATGAGAGCAACTACATGCAACATATGAAGACAACGCATGTTTCCTTGCTTGTGAAGGTGACTGTACTTGATAAACCCTTCGCTTAGTCAGTGACAAGAGAGCAACTACATGCAACATAAGAAGACAACGCATGTTTCCTCGCTTGTCACGGTAACTGTACTTGATAAACCCTGCGCTAAGCCAGTGACATGAGAGCAACTACATGCAACATATGAAGACAACGCATGTTTCCTCGCTTGTGAAAGTGACTGTACTTGATAAACCCTGCGCTAAGTCAGTGACATGAGAGCAACGACATGCAACATATGAAGACAACGCATGTTTCCTCGCTTGTCACGGTAACTGTACATGATAAACCCTGCGCTAAGTCAGTGACATGACAGCAACTACATGAAACATATTAGGACAACGAATGTTTCCTCGCTTGTGACGGTGACTGTACGTGATAAACCCTGTGCTAAGTCAGTGACATGAGAGCAACTACATGCAACATATGAAGACAACGCAAGTTTCCCCGCTTGTGAAGGTGACTGTACTTGATAAACCCTGCGCTAAGTCAGTGACATGAGAGCAACTACATGCATTATATGAAGACAATGCATGTTTCCTCGCTTGTGACGGTGACTGTACTTGATAAACCCTGCGCTAAGTCAGTGACATGAGAGCAACTACATGCAACATATAAGGACAACGCATGTTTCCTCGCTTGTGACGGTGACTGTACGTGATTAACCCTGCGCTAAGTCAGTGTCATGAGAGCAACTACATGCAACATATTAGGACAACGCATGTTTCCTCGCTTGTGACGGTGACTGTACGTGATAAACCCTGCGAAAAGTCAGTGACATGAGAGCAACTACATGCAACATATGAAGACAACGCATGTTTCCTCGCTTGTGACGGTGACTGTACGTGATAAACCCTGCGCTAAGTCAGTGACATTAGAGCAACTACATGCAACATATGAAGACAACGCATGTTTCCTTGCTTGTCACGGTAACTGTACATGATAAACCCTGCGCTAAGTCAGTGAGATGACAGCAACCACATGAAACATATTAGGACAACGCATGTTTCCTCGCTTGTGACGGTGACTGTACGTGATAAACCCTGTGCTAAGTCAGTGACATGAGAGCAACTACATGCAACATATGAAGACAACGCAAGTTTCCTCGCTTGTGAAGGTGACTGTACTTGATAAACCCTGCGCTAAGTCAGTGACATGAGAGCAACTACATGCATTATATGAAGACAATGCATGTTTCCTCGCTTGTGACGGTGACTGTACTTGATAAACCCTGCGCTAAGTCAGTGACATGAGAGCAACTACATGCAACATATTAGGACAACATATATTTCCTCGCTTGTGACGGTAACTGTACGTGATAAACCCTGCGCTAAGTCAGTGACATGAGAGCAACTACATGCAACATATTAGGACAACGCATGTTTCCTCGCTTGTGACGGTGACTGTACGTGATAAACCCTGCGCTTTGTCAGTGACATGAGAGCAACTACATGCAACATATGAAGACAACGCATGTTTCCTCGCTTATGACGGTGACTGTACGTGATAAACCCTGCGCTAAGTCAGTGACATGAGAGCAACTACATGCAACATATGAAGACAACGCATGTTTCCTCGCTTGTGAAGGTGACTGTACTTGATAAACCCTGCGCTAAGTCAGTGACATGAGAGCAACTACATGCAACATATGAAGACAACGCATGTTTCCTCGCTTGTCACGGTAACTGTACATGATAAACCCTGCGCTAAGTCAGTGACATGAGAGCAACTACATGCAACAAATTAGGACAACGCATGTTTCCTTTCTTGTGAAGGTGACTGTACTTGATAAACCCTGCGCTAAGTCAGGGACATGACAGCAACTACATGAAACATATTAGGACAACGCATGTTTCCTCGCTTGTGACGGTGACTGTACGTGATAAACCCTGTGCTTAGTCAGTGACATGAGAGCAACAACATGCAACATATGAAGACAACGCAAGTTTCCTCGCTTGTGAAGGTGACTGTACTTGATAAACCCTGCGCTCAGTCAGTGACATGAGAGCAACTACATGCATTATATGAAGACAATGCATGTTTCCTCGCTTGTGACGGTGACTGTACTTGATAAACCCTGCGCTAAGTCAGTGACATGAGAGCAACTACATGCAACATATTAGGACAACGCATGTTTCCTCGCTTGTGACGGTGACTGTACGCGATAAACCCTGCGCTAAGTCAGTGACATGAGAGCAACTACATGCAACATATTAGGACAACGCATGTTTCCTCGCTTGTGACGGTGACTGTACGTGATAAACCCTTCGCTAAGTCAGTGACATGAGAGCAACTACATGCAACATATGAAGACAACGCATGTTTCCTCGCTTGTGACGGTGACTGTACGTGATAAACCCTGCGCTAAGTCAGTGACATGAGAGCAACTACATGCAACATATGAAGACAACGCATGTTTCCTCGCTTGTGAAGGTGACTGTACTTGATAAACCCTGCGCTAAGTCAGTGACATGAGAGCAACTACATGCAACATATGAAGACAATGCATGTTTCCTCGCTTGTGACGGTGACTGTACTTGATAAACCCTGCGCTAAGTCAGTGACATGAGAGCAACTACATGAAACATATTAGGACAACGCATGTTTCCTCGCTTGTGACGGTGACTGTACGTGATAATTCCTGCGCTAAGTCAGTGACATGAGGGCAACTATATGCAACATATGAAGACAACGCAGGTTTCCTCGCTTGTGACGGTGACTGTACGTGATAAACCCTGCGCTAAGTCAGTGACATGAGAGCAACTACATGCAACATATGAAGACAACGCATGTTTCCTCGCTTGTGACGGTGACTGTACGTGATAAACCCTGCGCTAAGTCAGTGACATGAGAGCAACTACATGCAACATATGAAACCTACGCATGTTTCATCGCTTGTGACGGTGACTGTACTTGATAAACCCTGCACTAAGTCAGTGACATGAAAGCAACTACATGCAACATATGAAGACAACGCATGTTTCCTCGCTTGTGACGGTGACTGTACGTGATAACCCCTGCGCTAAGTCAGTGACATGAGAGCAACAACATGCAACATATGAAGACAACACATGTTTCCTCGCTTGTGACGGTGACTGTACTTGATAAACCCTGCGCTAAGTCAGTGACATGAGAGCAACTACATGCAACATATGAAGACAACACATGTTTCCTCGCTTGTGAAGGTGACTGTACTTGATAAACCCTGCGCTAAGTCAATGACATGAGAGCAACTACATGCAACATATGAAGACAACACATGTTTCCTCGCTTGTGACGGTGACTGTACGTGATAAACCCTGCGTGAAGTCAGTGACATGAAAGCAACTTCATGCAACATATTAGGACAACGCATGTTTCCTCGCTTGTGACGGTGACTGTACGTGATTAACCCTGCGCTAAGTCAGTGACATGAGAGCAACTACATGCAACCTATTAGGACAACGCATGTTTCCTCGCATGTGAAGGTGACTGTACTTGATAAACCCTGCGCTAAGTCAGTGACATGAGAGCAACTACATGCAACATATTAGGACAACGCATGTTTCCTCGCTTGTGAAGGTGACTGTGCTTGATAAAACCTGCGCTCAGTCAGTGACATGAGAGCAACTACATGCAACATATGAAGACAATGAATGTTTCCTCGCTTGTGACGGTGACTGTACTTGATAAACCCTGCGCTAAGTCAGTGACATGAAAGCAACTACATGCAACATATGAAGACAACGCATGTTTCCTCGCTTGTGACGGTGACTGTACTTGATAACCCCTCCGCTAAGTCAGTGAAATGAGAACAACTACATGCAACATATGAAGACAACGCATGTTTCCTCGCTTGTGCCGGTGACTGTACGTGATAAACCCTGCGCTAAGTCAGTGACATGAGAGCAACTACATGCAACATATGAAGACAACGCATGTTTCCTTGCTTGTGAAGGTGACTGTACTTGATAAACCCTGCGCTTAGTCAGTGACAAAAGAGAACAACTACATGCAACATAAGAAGACAACGCATGTTTCTTCGCTTGTCACGGTAACTGTACTTGATAAACCCTGCGCTAAGTAAGTGACATGAGAGCAACTACATGCAACATATGAAGACAACGCATGTTTCCTCGCTTGTGAAAGTGACTGTACTTGATAAACCCTGCGCTAAGTCAGTGACATGAGAGCAACTACATGCAACATATGAACACAACGCATGTTTCCTCGCTTGTCACGGTAACTGTACATGATAAACCCTGCGCTAAGTCAGTGACATGACAGCAACTACATAAAACATATTAGGACAACGAATGTTTCCTCGCTTTTGACGGTGACTGTACGTGATAAACCCTGTGCTAAGTCAGTGACATGAGAGCACCTACATGCAACATATGAAGACAACGCAAGTTTCCTCGCTTGTGAAGGTGACTGTACTTGATAAACCCTGCGCTAAGTCAGTGACATGAGAGCAACTACATGCATTATATGAAGACAATGCATGTTTCCTCGCTTGTGACGGTGACTGTACTTGATAAACCCTGCGCTAAGTCAGTGACATGAGAGCAACTACATGCAACATATTAGGACAACGCATGTTTCCTCGCTTGTGACGGTGACTGTACGTGATTAACCCTGCGCTAAGTCAGTGACATGAGAGCAACTACATGCAACATATTAGGACAACGCATGTTTCCTCGCTTGTGACGGTGACTGTACGTGATAAACCCTGCGCTAAGTCAGTGACATGAGAGCAACTACATGCAACATATGAAGACAACGCATGTTTCCTCGCTTGTGACGGTGACTGTACGTGATAAACCCTGCGCTAAGTCAGTGACATTAGAGCAACTACATGCAACATATGAAAACAACGCATGTTTCCTTGCTTGTCACGGTAACTGTACATGATAAACCCTGCGCTAAGTCAGTGACATGACAGCAACCACATGAAACATATTAGGACAACGCATGTTTCCTCGCTTGTGACGGTGACTGTACGTGATAAACCCTGTGCTAAGTCAGTGACATGAGAGCAACTACATGCAACATATGAAGACAACGCTAGTTTCCTCGCTTGTGAAGGTGACTGTACTTGATAAACCCTGCGCTAAGTCAGTGACATGAGAGCAACTACATGCATTATATGAAGACAATGCATGTTTCCTCGCTTGTGACGGTGACTGTACTTGATAAACCCTGCGCTAAGTCAGTGACATGAGAGCAACTACATGCAACATATTAGGACAACGCATGTTTCCTCGCTTGTGACGGTAACTGTACGTGATAAACCCTGCGCTAAGTCAGTGACATGAGAGCAACTACATGCAACATATTAGGACAACGCATGTTTCCTCGCTTGTGACGGTGACTGTACGTGATAAACCCTGCGCTTTGTCAGTGACATGAGAGCAACTACATGCAACATATGAAGACAACGCAAGTTTCCTCGCTTGTGACGGTGACTGTACGTGATAAACCCTGCGCTAAGTCAGTGACATGAGAGCAACTACATGCAACATATGAAGACAACGCATGTTTCCTCGCTTGTGAAGGTGACTGTACTTGATAAACCCTGCGCTAAGTCAGTGACATGAGAGCAACTACATGCAACATATGAAGACAATGCATGTTTCCTCGCTTGTGACGGTGACTGTACTTGATAAACCCTGCGCTAAGTCAGTGACATGAGAGCAACTACATGAAACATATTAGGACAACGCATGTTTCCTCGCTTGTGACGGTGACTGTACGTGATAATTCCTGCGCTAAGTCAGTGACATGAGGGCAACTACATGCAACATATGAAGACAACGCATGTTTCCTCGCTTGTGAAGGTGACTGTACTTGATAAACCCTGCGCTAAGTCAGTGACATGAGAGCAACTACATGCAACATATGAAGACAATGCATGTTTCCTCGCTTGTGACGGTGACTGTACTTGATAAACCCTGCGCTCAGTCAGTGACATGAGAGCAACTACATGAAACATATTAGGACAACGCATGTTTCCTCGCTTGTGACGGTGACTGTACGTGATAATTCCTGCGCTAAGTCAGTGACAGTAGGGCAACTATATGCAACATATGAAGACAACGCATGTTTCCTCGCTTGTGACGGTGACTGTACGTGATAAACCCTGCGCTAAGTCAGTGACATGAGAGCAACTACATGCAACATATGAAGACAACGCATGTTTCCTCGCTTGTGACGGTGACTGTACGTGATAAACCCTGCGCTTAGTCAGTGACATGAGAGCAACTACATGCAACATATGAAGACTACGCATGTTTCATCGCTTGTGACGGTGACTGTACTTGATAAACCCTGCACTAAGTCAGTGACATGAAAGCAACTACATGCAACATATGAAGACAACGCATGTTTCCTCGCTTGTGACGGTGACTGTACGTGATAACCCGTGCGCTAAGTCAGTGACATGCGAGCAACTACATGCAACATATGAAGACAACACATGTTTCCTCGCTTGTGACGGTGACGGTACTTGATAAACCCTGCGCTAAGTCAGTTACATGAGAGCAACTACATGCAACATATGAAGACAACACATGTTTCCTCGTTTGTGAAGGTGACTGTACTTAATAAACCCTGAGCTAAGTCAGTGACATGAGAGCAACTACATGCAACATATGAAAACAACACATGTTTCCTCGCTTGTGACGGTGACTGTACGTGATAAACCCTGCGTGAAGTCAGTGACATGAAAGCAACTACATGCAACATATTAGGACAACGCATGTTTCCTCGCTTGTGACGGTGACTGTACGTTATTAACCCTGCGCTAAGTCAGTGACATGAGAGCAACTACATGCAACATATTAGGGCAACGCATGTTTCCTCGCTTGTGAAGGTGACTGTACTTGATAAACCCCTTCGCTCAGTCAGTGACATGAGAGCAACTACATGCAACATATGAAGACAACGCATGTTTCATCGCTTGTTAAGGTGACTGTACGTGATAAACCCTGCGCTCAGTCAGTGACATGGGAGCAACTACATGCAACATATGAAGACAACGCATGTTTCCTCGCTTGTGAAGGTGACTGTACTTGATAAACCCAGCGCTAAGTCAGTGACATGAGAGCAACTACATGCAACATATGAAGACAATGCATGTTTCCTCGCTTGTTACGGTGACTGTACTTGATAAACCCTGCGCTAAGTCAGTGACATGAGAGCAACTACATGCAACATATTAGGACAACGCATGTTTCCTCGCTTGTGAAGGTGACTGTACTTGATAAACCCTGGGCTAAGTCAGTGACATGAGAGCAACTACATGCAACATATTAGGACAACGCATGTTTCCTCGCTTGTGACGGGGACTGTACTTGATAAACCCTGCGCTAAGTCAGTGACTTGAGAGCAACTACATGCAACATATTAGGACAACGCATGTTTCCTCGTTTGTGACGGTGACTGTACGTGATAAACCCTGCGCTAAGTCAGTGACATGAGAGCAACTACATGCAACATATGAAGACAACGCATGTTTCCTCGCTTGTGACAGTGACTGTACGTGATAAACCCTGCGCTAAGTCAGTGACATTTGAGCAACTACATGCAACATATGAAGACAACGCATGTTTCAACGCTTGTGACGGTGACTGTACTTGATAAACCCTGCGCTAAGTCAGTGACATTAAAGCAACTTTATGCAACATATGAAGACAACGCATGTTTCCTCGCTTGTGACGGTGACTGTACGTGATAAACCCTGCGCTAAGTCAGTGACATGAGAGCAACTACATGCAACATATGAAGACAACACATGTTTCCTCGCTTGTGACGGTGACTGTACGTGATAAACCCTGCGCTAAGTCAGTGACATGAGAGCAACTACATGCAACCTATTAGGACAACGCATGTTTCCTCGCTTGTGAAGGTGACTGTACTTGATAAACCCTGCGCTTAGTCAGTGACATGAGAGCAACTACATGCAACATATTAGGGCAACGCATGTTTCCTCGCTTGTGAAGGTGACTGTACTTGATAAACCCTGCGCTCAGTCAGTGACATGAGAGCAACTACATGCAACATATGAAGACAACGCATGTTTCATCGCTTGTGAAGGTGACTGTACTTAATAAACCCTGCGCTTAGTCAGTGACATGAGGGCAACTACATGCAACAAATGAAGACAACGCATGTTTCCTCGCTTGTGAAGGTGACTGTACTTGATAAACCCTGCGCTAAGTAAGTGACATGAAAGCAACTACATGCAACATATGAAGACAACGCATGTTTCGTCGCTTGTGACGGTGACTGTACTTGATAACCCCTCCGCTAAGTCAGTGACATAAGAGCAACTACATGCAGTATATGAAGACAACGCATGTTTCCTCGTTTGTGACGGTGACTGTACGAGATAAACCCTGCGCTAAGTCAGTGACATGAGAGCAACTACATGCACCATATGAAGACAACGCATGTTTCCTCGCTTGTGACGGTGACTGTACGTGATAAACCCTGCGCTAAGTCAGTGACATGAGAGCAACTACATGAAAAATCTTAGGACAACGCATGTTTCCTCGCTTGTGATGGTGACTGTACGTGAGTAACCCTGCGCTAAGTCAGTGACATGAGGGCAACTACATGCAACATATGAAGACAACGCATGTTTCCTCGCTTGTGAAGGTGACTGTACTTAATAAACCCTGCGCTTAGTCAGTGACATGAGGGCAACTACATGCAACATATGAAGACAACGCATGTTTCCTCGCTTGTGAAGGTGACTGTACTTGATAAACCCTGCGCTAAGTCAGTGACATGAGAGCAACTACATGCAACATATGAAGACAATGAATGTTTCCTCGCTTGTGACGGTGACTGTACTTGATAAACCCTGCGCTAAGTCAGTGACATGAAAGCAACTACATGCAACATATGAAGACAACGCATGTTTCCTCGCTTGTGACGGTGACTGTACTTGATAACCCCTCCGCTAAGTCAGTGAAATGAGAGCAACTTCATGCAACATATGAAGACAACGCATGTTTCCTCGCTTGTGACGGTGACTGTACGTGATAAACCCTGCGCTAAGTCAGTGATATGAGAGCAACTACATGCAACATATGAAGACAACGCATGTTTCCTCACTTGTGAAGGTGACTGTACTTGATAAACCCTGCGCTTAGTCAGTGACATGAGAGCAACTACATGCAACATAAGAAGACAACGCATGTTTCCTCGCTTGTCACGGTAACTGTACTTGATAAACCCTGCGCTAAGTCAGTGACATGAGAGCAACTACATGCAACATATGAAGACAACGCATGTTTCCTCACTTGTGAAGGTGACTGTACTTGATAAACCCTGCGCTCAGTCAGTAACATGAGAGCAACTACATGCAACATATGAAGACAACGCATGTTTCCTCGCTTGTCACGGTAACTGTACATGATAAACCCTGCGCTAAGTCAGTGACATGAGAGCAACTACATGCAACAAATTAGGACAACGCATGTTTCCTTGCTTGTGAAGGTGACTGTACTTGATAAACCCTGCGCTAAGTCAGTGACATGACAGCAACTACAAGAAACATATTAGGACAACGCATGTTTCCTCGCTTGTGACGGTGACTGTACGTGATAAACCCTGTGCTTAGTCAGTGACATGAGAGCAACAACATGCAACATATGAAGACAACGCAAGTTTCCTCGCTTGTGAAGGTGACTGTACTTGATAAACCCTGCGCTCAGTCAGTGACATGAGAGCAACTACATGCATTATATGAAGACAATGCATGTTTCCTCGCTTGTGACGGTGACTGTACTTGATAAACCCTGCGCTAAGTCAGTGACATGAAAGCAACTACATGCAACATATGAAGACAACGCATGTTTCCTCGCTTGTGACGGTGACTGTACTTGATAACCCCTCCGCTAAGTCAGTGAAATGAGAGCAACTACATGCAACATATGAAGACAACGCATGTTTCCTCGCTTGTGACGGTGACTGTACGTGATAAACCCTGCGCTAAGTCAGTGACATGAGAGCAACTACATGCAACATATGAAGACAACGCATGTTTCCTCGCTTGTCACGGTAACTGTACATGATAAACCCTGCGCTAAGTCAGTGACATGACAGCAACTACATGAAACATATTAGGACAACGAATGTTTCCTCGCTTGTGACGGTGACTGTACGTGATAAACCCTGTGCTAAGTCAGTGACATGAGAGCAACTACATGCAACATATGAAGACAACGCAAGTTTCCCCGCTTGTGAAGGTGACTGTACTTGATAAACCCTGCGCTAAGTCAGTGACATGAGAGCAACTACATGCATTATATGAAGACAATGCATGTTTCCTCGCTTGTGACGGTGACTGTACTTGATAAACCCTGCGCTAAGTCAGTGACATGAGAGCAACTACATGCAAAATATTAGGACAACGCATGTTTCCTCGCTTGTGACGGTGACTGTACGTGATTAACCCTGCGCTAAGTCAGTGACATGAGAGCAACTACATGCAACATATTAGGACAACGCATGTTTCCTCGCTTGTGACGGTGACTGTACGTGATAAACCCTGCGCTAAGTCAGTGACATGAGAGCAACTACATGCAACATATGAAGACAACGCATGTATCCTCGCTTGTGACGTTGACTCTACGTGATAATGCCTGCGCTAAGTCAGTGACATTAGAGCAACTACATGCAACATATGAAGACAACGCATGTTTCCTCGCTTGTCACGGTAACTGTACATGATAAACCCTGCGCTAAGTCAGTGACATGACAGCAACCACATGCAACATATTAGGACAACGCATGTTTCCTCGCTTGTGACGGTGACTGTACGTGATAAACCCTGCGCTAAGTCAGTGACATGAGAGCAACTACATGCAACATATGAAGACAACGCATGTTTCCTCGCTTGTGACGGTGACTGTACGTGATAAACCCTGCGCTAAGTCAGTGACATTAGAGCAACTACATGCAACATATGAAAACAACGCATGTTTCCTTGCTTGTCACGGTAACTGTACATGATAAACCCTGCGCTAAGTCAGTGACATGACAGCAACCACATGAAACATATTAGGACAACGCATGTTTCCTCGCTTGTGACGGTGACTGTACGTGATAAACCCTGTGCTAAGTCAGTGACATGAGAGCAACTACATGCAACATATGAAGACAACGCTAGTTTCCTCGCTTGTGAAGGTGACTGTACTTGATAAACCCTGCGCTAAGTCAGTGACATGAGAGCAACTACATGCATTATATGAAGACAATGCATGTTTCCTCGCTTGTGACGGTGACTGTACTTGATAAACCCTGCGCTAAGTCAGTGACATGAGAGCAACTACATGCAACATATTAGGACAACGCATGTTTCCTCGCTTGTGACGGTAACTGTACGTGATAAACCCTGCGCTAAGTCAGTGACATGAGAGCAACTACATGCAACATATTAGGACAACGCATGTTTCCTCGCTTGTGACGGTGACTGTACGTGATAAACCCTGCGCTTTGTCAGTGACATGAGAGCAACTACATGCAACATATGAAGACAACGCAAGTTTCCTCGCTTGTGACGGTGACTGTACGTGATAAACCCTGCGCTAAGTCAGTGACATGAGAGCAACTACATGCAACATATGAAGACAACGCATGTTTTCTCGCTTGTGAAGGTGACTGTACTTGATAAACCCTGCGCTAAGTCAGTGACATGAGAGCAACTACATGCAACATATGAAGACAATGCATGTTTCCTCGCTTGTGACGGTGACTGTACTTGATAAACCCTGCGCTAAGTCAGTGACATGAGAGCAACTACATGAAACATATTAGGACAACGCATGTTTCCTCGCTTGTGACGGTGACTGTACGTGATAATTCCTGCGCTAAGTCAGTGACATGAGGGCAACTACATGCAACATATGAAGACAACGCATGTTTCCTCGCTTGTGAAGGTGACTGTACTTGATAAACCCTGCGCTAAGTCAGTGACATGAGAGCAACTACATGCAACATATGAAGACAATGCATGTTTCCTCGCTTGTGACGGTGACTGTACTTGATAAACCCTGCGCTCAGTCAGTGACATGAGAGCAACTACATGAAACATATTAGGACAACGCATGTTTCCTCGCTTGTGACGGTGACTGTACGTGATAATTCCTGCGCTAAGTCAGTGACAGTAGGGCAACTATATGCAACATATGAAGACAACGCATGTTTCCTCGCTTGTGACGGTGACTGTACGTGATAAACCCTGCGCTAAGTCAGTGACATGAGAGCAACTACATGCAACATATGAAGACAACGCATGTTTCCTCGCTTGTGACGGTGACTGTACGTGATAAACCCTGCGCTTAGTCAGTGACATGAGAGCAACTACATGCAACATATGAAGACTACGCATGTTTCATCGCTTGTGACGGTGACTGTACTTGATAAACCCTGCACTAAGTCAGTGACATGAAAGCAACTACATGCAACATATGAAGACAACGCATGTTTCCTCGCTTGTGACGGTGACTGTACGTGATAACCCGTGCGCTAAGTCAGTGACATGCGAGCAACTACATGCAACATATGAAGACAACACATGTTTCCTCGCTTGTGACGGTGACTGTACTTGATAAACCCTGCGCTAAGTCAGTTACATGAGAGCAACTACATGCAACATATGAAGACAACACATGTTTCCTCGTTTGTGAAGGTGACTGTACTTAATAAACCCTGAGCTAAGTCAGTGACATGAGAGCAACTACATGCAACATATGAAGACAACACATGTTTCCTCGCTTGTGACGGTGACTGTACGTGATAAACCCTGCGTGAAGTCAGTGACATGAAAGCAACTACATGCAACATATTAGGACAACGCATGTTTCCTCGCTTGTGACGGTGACTGTACGTTATTAACCCTGCGCTAAGTCAGTGACATGAGAGCAACTACATGCAACATATTAGGGCAACGCATGTTTCCTCGCTTGTGAAGGTGACTGTACTTGATAAACCCTGCGCTCAGTCAGTGACATGAGAGCAACTACATGCAACATATGAAGACAACGCATGTTTCATCGCTTGTTAAGGTGACTGTACGTGATAAACCCTGCGCTCAGTCAGTGACATGGGAGCAACTACATGCAACATATGAAGACAACGCATGTTTCCTCGCTTGTGAAGGTGACTGTACTTGATAAACCCAGCGCTAAGTCAGTGACATGAGAGCAACTACATGCAACATATGAAGACAATGCATGTTTCCTCGCTTGTTACGGTGACTGTACTTGATAAACCCTGCGCTAAGTCAGTGACATGAGAGCAACTACATGCAACATATTAGGACAACGCATGTTTCCTCGCTTGTGAAGGTGACTGTACTTGATAAACCCTGGGCTAAGTCAGTGACATGAGAGCAACTACATGCAACATATTAGGACAACGCATGTACCCTCGCTTGTGACGGGGCCTGTACTTGATAAACCCTGCGCTAAGTCAGTGACTTGAGAGCAACATCATGCAACATATTAGGACAATGCATGTTTCCTCGTTTGTGACGGTGACTGTACGTGATAAACCCTGCGCTAAGTCAGTGACATGAGAGCAACTACATGCAACATATGAAGACAACGCATGTTTCCTCGCTTGTGACGGTGACTGTACGTGATAAACCCTGCGCTAAGTCAGTGACATTTGAGCAACTACATGCAACATATGAAGACAACGCATGTTTCAACGCTTGTGACGGTGACTGTACTTGATAAACCCTGCGCTAAGTCAGTGACATTAAAGCAACTTCATGCAACATATGAAGACAACGCATGTTTCCTCGCTTGTGACGGTGACTGTACGTGATAAACCCTGCGCTAAGTCAGTGACATGAGAGCAACTACATGCAACATATGAAGACAACACATGTTTCCTCGCTTGTGACGGTGACTGTACGTGATAAACCCTGCGCTAAGTCAGTGACATGAGAGCAACTACATGCAACCTATTAGGACAACGCATGTTTCCTCGCTTGTGAAGGTGACTGTACTTGATAAACCCTGCGCTTAGTCAGTGACATGAGAGCAACTACATGCAACATATTAGGGCAACGCATGTTTCCTCGCTTGTGAAGGTGACTGTACTTGATAAACCCTGCGCTCAGTCAGTGACATGAGAGCAACTACATGCAACATATGAAGACAACGCATGTTTCATCGCTTGTGAAGGTGACTGTACTTAATAAACCCTGCGCTTAGTCAGTGACATGAGGGCAACTACATGCAACAAATGAAGACAACGCATGTTTCCTCGCTTGTGAAGGTGACTGTACTTGATAAACCCTGCGCTAAGTAAGTGACATGAAAGCAACTACATGCAACATATGAAGACAACGCATGTTTCGTCGCTTGTGACGGTGACTGTACTTGATAACCCCTCCGCTAAGTCAGTGACATAAGAGCAACTACATGCAGTATATGAAGACAACGCATGTTTCCTCGTTTGTGACGGTGACTGTACGAGATAAACCCTGCGCTAAGTCAGTGACATGAGAGCAACTACATGCACCATATGAAGACAACGCATGTTTCCTCGCTTGTGACGGTGACTGTACGTGATAAACCCTGCGCTAAGTCAGTGACATGAGAGCAACTACATGAAACATCTTAGGACAACGCATGTTTCCTCGCTTGTGATGGTGACTGTACGTGAGTAACCCTGCGCTAAGTCAGTGACATGAGGGCAACTACATGCAACATATGAAGACAACGCATGTTTCCTCGCTTGTGAAGGTGACTGTACTTAATAAACCCTGCGCTTAGTCAGTGACATGAGGGCAACTACATGCAACATATGAAGACAACGCATGTTTCCTCGCTTGTGAAGGTGACTGTACTTGATAAACCCTGCGCTAAGTCAGTGACATGAGAGCAACTACATGCAACATATGAAGACAATGAATGTTTCCTCGCTTGTGACGGTGACTGTACTTGATAAACCCTGCGCTAAGTCAGTGACATGAAAGCAACTACATGCAACATATGAAGACAACGCATGTTTCCTCGCTTGTGACGGTGACTGTACTTGATAACCCCTCCGCTAAGTCAGTGAAATGAGAGCAACTTCATGCAACATATGAAGACAACGCATGTTTCCTCGCTTGTGACGGTGACTGTACGTGATAAACCCTGCGCTAAGTCAGTGATATGAGAGCAACTACATGCAACATATGAAGACAACGCATGTTTCCTCACTTGTGAAGGTGACTGTACTTGATAAACCCTGCGCTTAGTCAGTGACATGAGAGCAACTACATGCAACATAAGAAGACAACGCATGTTTCCTCGCTTGTCACGGTAACTGTACTTGATAAACCCTGCGCTAAGTCAGTGACATGAGAGCAACTACATGCAACATATGAAGACAACGCATGTTTCCTCGCTTGTGAAGGTGACTGTACTTGATAAACCCTGCGCTCAGTCAGTAACATGAGAGCAACTACATGCAACATATGAAGACAACGCATGTTTCCTCGCTTGTCACGGTAACTGTACATGATAAACCCTGCGCTAAGTCAGTGACATGAGAGCAACTACATGCAACAAATTAGGACAACGCATGTTTCCTTGCTTGTGAAGGTGACTGTACTTGATAAACCCTGCGCTAAGTCAGTGACATGACAGCAACTACAAGAAACATATTAGGACAACGCATGTTTCCTCGCTTGTGACGGTGACTGTACGTGATAAACCCTGTGCTTAGTCAGTGACATGAGAGCAACAACATGCAACATATGAAGACAACGCAAGTTTCCTCGCTTGTGAAGGTGACTGTACTTGATAAACCCTGCGCTCAGTCAGTGACATGAGAGCAACTACATGCATTATATGAAGACAATGCATGTTTCCTCGCTTGTGACGGTGACTGTACTTGATAAACCCTGCGCTAAGTCAGTGACATGAAAGCAACTACATGCAACATATGAAGACAACGCATGTTTCCTCGCTTGTGACGGTGACTGTACTTGATAACCCCTCCGCTAAGTCAGTGAAATGAGAGCAACTACATGCAACATATGAAGACAACGCATGTTTCCTCGCTTGTGACGGTGACTGTACGTGATAAACCCTGCGCTAAGTCAGTGACATGAGAGCAACTACATGCAACATATGAAGACAACGCATGTTTCCTCGCTTGTCACGGTAACTGTACATGATAAACCCTGCGCTAAGTCAGTGACATGACAGCAACTACATGAAACATATTAGGACAACGAATGTTTCCTCGCTTGTGACGGTGACTGTACGTGATAAACCCTGTGCTAAGTCAGTGACATGAGAGCAACTACATGCAACATATGAAGACAACGCAAGTTTCCCCGCTTGTGAAGGTGACTGTACTTGATAAACCCTGCGCTAAGTCAGTGACATGAGAGCAACTACATGCATTATATGAAGACAATGCATGTTTCCTCGCTTGTGACGGTGACTGTACTTGATAAACCCTGCGCTAAGTCAGTGACATGAGAGCAACTACATGCAAAATATTAGGACAACGCATGTTTCCTCGCTTGTGACGGTGACTGTACGTGATTAACCCTGCGCTAAGTCAGTGACATGAGAGCAACTACATGCAACATATTAGGACAACGCATGTTTCCTCGCTTGTGACGGTGACTGTACGTGATAAACCCTGCGCTAAGTCAGTGACATGAGAGCAACTACATGCAACATATGAAGACAACGCATGTATCATCGCTTGTGACGTTGACTCTACGTGATAATGCCTGCGCTAAGTCAGTGACATTAGAGCAACTACATGCAACATATGAAGACAACGCATGTTTCCTCGCTTGTCACGGTAACTGTACATGATAAACCCTGCGCTAAGTCAGTGACATGACAGCAACCACATGAAACATATTAGGACAACGCATGTTTCCTCGCTTGTGACGGTGACTGTACGTGATAAACCCTGTGTTTAGTCAGTGACATGAGAGCAACTACATGCAACATATGAAGACAACGCAAGTTTCCTCGCTTGTGAAGGTGACTGTACTTGATAAACCCTGCGCTAAGTCAGTGACATGAGAGCAACTACATGCAACATATGAAGACAACGCAAGTTTCCTCGCTTGTGAAGGTGACTGTACTTGATAAACCCTGCGCTAAGTCAGTGACATGAGAGCAACTACATGCATTATATGAAGACAATGCATGTTTCCTCGCTTGTGACGGTGACTGTACTTGATAAACCCTGCGCTAAGTCAGTGACATGAGAGCAACTACATGCAACATATTAGGACAACACATGTTTCCTCGCTTGTGACGGTAACTGTACGTGATAAACCCTGCGCTAAGTCAGTGACATGAGAGCAACTACATGCAACATATTAGGACAACGCATGTTTCCTCGCTTGTGACGGTGACTGTACGTGATAAACCCTGCGCTAAGTCAGTGACATGAGAGCAACTACATGCAACATATGAAGACAACGCATGTTTCCTCGCTTGTGACGGTGACTGTACGTGATAAACCCTGCGCTTAGTCAGTGACATTTGAGCAACACCATGCAACATATGAAGACAACGCATGTTTCAACGCTTGTGACGGTGACTGTACTTGATAAACCCTGCGCTAAGTCAGTGACATTAAAGCAACTACATGCAACATATGAAGACAACGCATGTTTCCTCGCTTGTGACGGTGACTGTACGTGATAAACCCTGCGCTAAGTCAGTGACATGAGAGCAACTACATGCAACATATGAAGACAACACATGTTTCCTCGCTTGTGACGGTGACTG
This sequence comes from Isoperla grammatica, assembly GCA_945910005.1. NCBI lineage: Eukaryota > Metazoa > Arthropoda > Insecta > Plecoptera > Perlodidae > Isoperla > Isoperla grammatica. Next base: position 83,781,023 of record OX246737.1, read on the forward strand.
TACGTGATAAACCCTGCGCTAAGTCAGTGACATGAGAGCAACTACATGCAACCTATTAGGACAACGCATGTTTCCTCGCTTGTGAAGGTGACTGTACTTGATAAACCCTGCGCTAAGTCAGTGACATGAGAGCAACTACATGCAACATATTAGGGCAACGCATGTTTCCTCGCTTGTGAAGGTGACTGTACTTGATAAACCCTGCGCTCAGTCAGTGACATGAGAGCAACTACATGCAACATATGAAGACAACGCATGTTTCCTCGCTTGTGAAGGTGACTGTACTTGATAAACCCTGCGCTAAGTAAGTGACATAAAAACAACTACATGCAACATATGAAGACAACGCATGTTTCGTCGCTTGTGACGGTGACTGTACTTGATAACCCCTCCGCTAAGTCAGTGACATGAGAGCAACTACATGCAGTATATGAAGACAACGCATGTTTCCTCGCTTGTGACGGTGACTACACGAGATAAACCCTGCGCTAAGTCAGTGACATGAGAGCAACTACATGCACCATATGAAGACAACGCATGTTTCCTCGCTTGTGACGGTGACTGTACGTGATAAACCCTGCGCTAAGTCAGTGACATGAGAGCAACTACATGAAACATATTAGGACAACGCATGTTTCCTCGCTTGTGATGGTGACTGTACGTGATAAACCCTGCGCTAAGTCAGTGACATGAGAGCAACTACATGCAACATATGAAGACAACGCATGTTTCCTCGCTTGTGACGGTGACTGTACGAGATAAACCCTGCGCTAAGTCAGTGACATGAGAGCAACTACATGCACCATATGAAGACAACGCATGTTTCCTCGCTTGTGACGGTGACTGTACGTGATAAACCCTGCGCTAAGTCAGTGACATGAGAGCAACTACATGAAACATATTAGGACAACGCATGTTTCCTCGCTTGTGATGGTGACTGTACGTGATAAACCCTGCGCTAAGTCAGTGACATGAGAGCAACTACATGCAACATATGAAGACAACGCATGTTTCCTCGCTTGTGAAGGTGACTGTACTTAATAAACCCTGCGCTAAGTCAGTGACATGAGGGCAACTACATGCAACATATGAAGACAACGCATGTTTCCTCGCTTGTGAAGGTGACTGTACTTGATAAACCCTGCGCTAAGTCAGTGACATGAGAGCAACTACATGCAACATATGAAGACAATGAATGTTTCCTCGCTTGTGACGGTGACTGTACTTGATAAACCCTGCGCTAAGTCAGTGACATGAAAGCAACTACATGCAACATATGAAGACAACGCATGTTTCCTCGCTTGTGACGGTGACTGTACTTGATAACCCCTCCGCTAAGTCAGTGAAATGAGAGCAACTTCATGCAACATATGAAGACAACGCATGTTTCCTCGCTTGTGACGGTGACTGTACGTGATAAACCCTGCGCTAAGTCAGTGACATGAGAGCAACTACATGCAACATATGAAGACAACGCATGTTTCCTCGCTTGTGAAGGTGACTGTACTTGATAAACCCTGCGCTTAGTCAGTGACATGAGAGCAACTACATGCAACATAAGAAGACAACGCATGTTTCCTCGCTTGTCACGGTAACTGTACTTGATAAACCCTGCGCTAAGTCAGTGACATGAGAGCAACTACATGCAACATATGAAGACAACGCATGTTTCCTCGCTTGTGAAGGTGACTGTACTTGATAAACCCTGCGCTAAGTCAGTGACATGAGAGCAACTACATGCAACATATGAAGACAACGCATGTTTCCTCGCTTGTCACGGTAACTGTACATGATAAACCCTGCGCTAAGTCAGTGACATGAGAGCAACTACATGCAACAAATTAGGACAACGCATGTTTCCTTGCTTGTGAAGGTGACTGTACTTGATAAACCCTGCGCTAAGTCAGTGACATGACAGCAACTACATGAAACATATTAGGACAACGCATGTTTCCTCGCTTGTGACGGTGACTGTACGTGATAAACCCTGTGCTTAGTCAGTGACATGAGAGCAACAACATGCAACATATGAAGACAACGCAAGTTTACTCGCTTGTTAAGGTGACTGTACTTGATAAACCCTGCGCTCAGTCAGTGACATGAGAGCAACTACATGCATTATATGAAGACAATGCATGTTTCCTCGCTTGTGACGGTGACTGTACTTGATAAACCCTGCGCTAAGTCAGTGACATGAGAGCAACTACATGCAACATATTAGGACAACGCATGTTTCCTCGCTTGTGACGGTGACTGTACGCGATAAACCCTGCGCTAAGTCAGTGACATGAGAGCAACTACATGCAACATATAAGGACAACGCATGTTTCCTCGCTTGTGACGGTGACTGTACGTGATAAACCCTTCGCTAAGTCAGTGACATGAGAGCAACTACATGCAACATATGAAGACAACGCATGTTTCCTCGCTTGTGACGGTGACTGTACGTGATAAACCCTGCGCTAAGTCAGTGACATGAGAGCAACTACATGCAACATATGAAGACAACGCATGTTTCCTCGCTTGTGAAGGTGACTGTACTTGATAAACCCTGCGCTAAGTCAGTGACATGAGAGCAACTACATGCAACATATGAAGAATATGCATGTTTCCTCGCTTGTGACGGTGACTGTACTTGATAAACCCTGCGCTAAGTCAGTGACATGAGAGCAACTACATGAAACATATTAGGACAACGCATGTTTCCTCGCTTGTGACGGTGACTGTACGTGATAATTCCTGCGCTAAGTCAGTGACATGAGGGCAACTATATGCAACATATGAAGACAACGCATGTTTCCTCGCTTGTGACGGTGACTGTACGTGATAAACTTTGCGCTAAGTCAGTGACATGAGAGCAACTACATGCAACATATGAAGACAACGCATGTTTCCTCGCTTGTGACGGTGACTGTACGTGATAAACCCTGCGCTAAGTCAGTGACATGAGAGCAACTACATGCAACATATGAAACCTACGCATGTTTCATCGCTTGTGACGGTGACTGTACTTGATAAACCCTGCACTAAGTCAGTGACATGAAAGCAACTACATGCAACATATGAAGACAACGCATGTTTCCTCGCTTGTGACGGTGACTGTACGTGATAACCCCTGCGCTAAGTCAGTGACATGAGAGCAACTACATGCAACATATGAAGACAACACATGTTTCCTCGCTTGTGACGGTGACTGTACTTGATAAACCCTGCGCTAAGTCAGTGACATGAGAGCAACTACATGCAACATATGAAGACAACACATGTTTCGTCGCTTGTGAAGGTGACTGTACTTGATAAACCCTGCGCTAAGTCAGTGACATGAGAGCAACTACATGCAACATATGAAGACAACACATGTTTCCTCGCTTGTGACGGTGACTGTACGTGATAAACCGTGCGTGAAGTCAGTGACATGAAAGCAACTTCATGCAACATATTAGGACAACGCATGTTTCCTCGCTTGTGACGGTGACTGTACGTGATTAACCCTGCGCTAAGTCAGTGACATGAGAGCAACTACATGCAACCTATTAGGACAACGCATGTTTCCTCGCATGTGAAGGTGACTGTACTTGATAAACCCTGCGCTAAGTCAGTGACATGAGAGCAACTACATGCAACATATTAGGACAACGCATGTTTCCTCGCTTGTGAAGGTGACTGTGCTTGATAAAACCTGCGCTCAGTCAGTGACATGAGAGCAACTACATGCAACATATGAAGACAATGAATGTTTCCTCGCTTGTGACGGTGACTGTACTTGATAAACCCTGCGCTAAGTCAGTGACATGAAAGCAACTACATGCAACATATGAAGACAACGCATGTTTCCTCGCTTGTGACGGTGACTGTACTTGATAACCCCTCCGCTTAGTCAGTGAAATGAGAGCAACTACATGCAACATATAAGGACAACGCATGTTTCCTCGCTTGTGACGGTGACTGTACGTGATTAACCCTGCGCTAAGTCAGTGACATGAGAGCAACTACATGCAACATATTAGGACAACGCATGTTTCCTCGCTTGTGACGGTGACTGTACGTGATAAACCCTGCGCTAAGTCAGTGACATGACAGCAACCACATGAAACATATTAGGACAACGCATGTTTCCTCGCTTGTGACGGTGACTGTACGTGATAAACCCTGTGCTAAGTCAGTGACATGAGAGCAACTACATGCAACATATGAAGACAACGCAAGTTTCCTCGCTTGTGAAGGTGACTGTACTTGATAAACCCTGCGCTAAGTCAGTGACATGAGAGCAACTACATGCATTATATGAAGACAATGCATGTTTCCTCGCTTGTGACGGTGACTGTACTTGATAAACCCTGCGCTAAGTAAGTGACATGAGAGCAACTACATGCAACATATTAGGACAACATATATTTCCTCGCTTGTGACGGTAACTGTACGTGATAAACCCTGCGCTAAGTCAGTGACATGAGAGCAACTACATGCAACATATTAGGACAACGCATGTTTCCTCGCTTGTGACGGTGACTGTACGTGATAAACCCTGCGCTTTGTCAGTGACATGAGAGCAACAACATGCAACATATGAAGACAACGCATGTTTCCTCGCTTATGACGGTGACTGTACGTGATAAACCCTGCGCTAAGTCAGTGACATGAGAGCAACTACATGCAACATATGAAGACAACGCATGTTTCCTCGCTTGTGAAGGTGACTGTACTTGATAAACCCTGCGCTAAGTCAGTGACATGAGAGCAACTACATGCAACATATGAAGACAACGCATGTTTCCTCGCTTGTCACGGTAACTGTACATGATAAACCCTGCGCTAAGTCAGTGACATGAGAGCAACTACATGCAACAAATTAGGACAACGCATGTTTCCTTTCTTGTGAAGGTGACTGTACTTGATAAACCCTGCGCTAAGTCAGGGACATGACAGCAACTACATGAAACATATTAGGACAACGCATGTTTCCTCGCTTGTGACGGTGACTGTACGTGAAAAACCCTGTGCTTAGTCAGTGACATGAGAGCAACAACATGCAACATATGAAGACAACGCAAGTTTCCTCGCTTGTGAAGGTGACTGTACTTGATAAACCCTGCGCTCAGTCAGTGACATGAGAGCAACTACATGCATTATATGAAGACAATGCATGTTTCCTCGCTTGTGACGGTGACTGTACTTGATAAACCCTGCGCTAAGTCAGTGACATGAGAGCAACTTCATGCAACATATTAGGACAACGCATGTTTCCTCGCTTGTGACGGTGACTGTACGCGATAAACCCTGCGCTAAGTCAGTGACATGAGAGCAACTACATGCAACATATTAGGACAACGCATGTTTCCTCGCTTGTGACGGTGACTGTACGTGATAAACCCTTCGCTAAGTCAGTGACATGAGAGCAACTACATGCAACATATGAAGACAACGCATGTTTCCTCGCTTGTGACGGTGACTGTTAGTGATAAACCCTGCGCTAAGTCAGTGACATGAGAGCAACTACATGCAACATATGAAGACAACGCATGTTTCCTCGCTTGTGAAGGTGACTGTACTTGATAAACCCTGCGCTAAGTCAGTGACATGAGAGCAACTACATGCAACATATGAAGACAATGCATGTTTCCTCGCTTGTGACGGTGACTGTACTTGATAAACCCTGCGCTAAGTCAGTGACATGAGAGCAACTACATGAAACATATTAGGACAACGCATGTTTCCTCGCTTGTGACGGTGACTGTACGTGATAATTCCTGCGCTAAGTCAGTGACATGAGGGCAACTATATGCAACATATGAAGACAACGCAGGTTTCCTCGCTTGTGACGGTGACTGTACGTGATAAACCCTGCGCTAAGTCAGTGACATGAGAGCAACTACATGCAACATATGAAGACAACGCATGTTTCCTCGCTTGTGACGGTGACTGTACGTGATAAACCCTGCGCTAAGTCAGTGACATGAGAGCAACTACATGCAACATATGAAACCTACGCATGTTTCATCGCTTGTGACGGTGACTGTACTTGATAAACCCTGCACTAAGTCAGTGACATGAAAGCAACTACATGCAACATATGAAGACAACGCATGTTTCCTCGCTTGTGACGGTGACTGTACGTGATAACCCCTACGCTAAGTCAGTGACATGAGAGCAACTACATGCAACATATGAAGACAACACATGTTTCCTCGCTTGTGACGGTGACTGTACTTGATAAACCCTGCGCTAAGTCAGTGACATGAGAGCAACTACATGCAACATATGAAGACAACACATGTTTCCTCGCTTGTGAAGGTGACTGTACTTGATAAACCCTGCGCTAAGTCAGTGACATGAGAGCAACTACATGCAACATATGAAGACAACACATGTTTCCTCGCTTGTGACGGTGACTGTACGTGATAAACCCTGCGTGAAGTCAGTGACATGAAAGCAACTTCATGCAACATATTAGGACAACGCATGTTTCCTCGCTTGTGACGGTGACTGTACGTGATTAACCCTGCGCTAAGTCAGTGACATGAGAGCAACTACATGCAACCTATTAGGACAACGCATGTTTCCTCGCATGTGAAGGTGACTGTACTTGATAAACCCTGCGCTAAGTCAGTGACATGAGAGCAACTACATGCAACATATTAGGACAACGCATGTTTCCTCGCTTGTGAAGGTGACTGTGCTTGAAAAAAACCTGCGCTCAGTCAGTGACATGAGAGCAACTACATGCAACATATGAAGACAATGAATGTTTCCTCGCTTGTGACGGTGACTGTACTTGATAAACCCTGCGCTAAGTCAGTGACATGAAAGCAACTACATGCAACATATGAAGACAACGCATGTTTCCTCACTTGTGACGGTGACTGTACTTGATAACCCCTCCGCTAAGTCAGTGAAATGAGAACAACTACATGCAACATATGAAGACAACGCATGTTTCCTCGCTTGTGCCGGTGACTGTACGTGATAAACCCTGCGCTAAGTCAGTGACATGAGAGCAACTACATGCAACATATGAAGACAACGCATGTTTCCTTGCTTGTGAAGGTGACTGTACTTGATAAACCCTGCGCTTAGTCAGTGACAAGAGAGCAACTACATGCAACATAAGAAGACAACGCATGTTTCTTCGCTTGTCACGGTAACTGTACTTGATAAACCCTGCGCTAAGTCAGTGACATGAGAGCAACTACATGCAACATATGAAGACAACGCATGTTTCCTCGCTTGTGAAAGTGACTGTACTTGATAAACCCTGCGCTAAGTCAGTGACATGAGAGCAACTACATGCAACATATGAAGACAACGCATGTTTCCTCGCTTGTCACGGTAACTGTACATGATAAACCCTGCGCTAAGTCAGTGACATGACAGCAACTACATAAAACATATTAGGACAACGAATGTTTCCTCGCTTGTGACGGTGACTGTACGTGATAAACCCTGTGCTAAGTCAGTGACATGAGAGCAACTACATGCAACATATGAAGACAACGCAAGTTTCCTCGCTTGTGAAGGTGACTGTACTTGATAAACCCTGCGCTAAGTCAGTGACATGAGAGCAGCTACATGTATTATATGAAGACAATGCATGTTTCCTCGCTTGTGACGGTGACTGTACTTGATAAACCCTGCGCTAAGTCAGTGACATGAGAGCAACTACATGCAACATATTAGGACAACGCATGTTTCCTCGCTTGTGACGGTGACTGTACGTGATTAACCCTGCGCTAAGTCAGTGACATGAGAGCAACTACATGCAACATATTAGGACAACGCATGTTTCCTCGCTTGTGACGGTGACTGTACGTGATAAACCCTGCGCTAAGTCAGTGACATGAGAGCAACTACATGCAACATATGAAGACAACGCATGTTTCCTCGCTTGTGACGGTGACTGTACGTGATAAACCCTGCGCTAAGTCAGTGACATTAGAGCAACTACATGCAACATATGAAGACAACGCATGTTTCCTCGCTTGTCACGGTAACTGTACATGATAAACCCTGCGCTAAGTCAGTGACATGACAGCAACCACATGAAACATATTAGGACAACGCATGTTTCCTCGCTTGTGACGGTGACTGTACGTGATAAACCCTGTGCTAAGTCAGTGACATGAGAGCAACTACATGCAACATATGAAGACAACGCAAGTTTCCTCGCTTGTGAAGGTGACTGTACTTGATAAACCCTGCGCTAAGTCAGTGACATGAGAGCAACTACATGCATTTTATGAAGACAATGCATGTTTCCTCGCTTGTGACGGTGACTGTACTTGATAAACCCTGCGCTAAGTCAGTGACATGAGAGCAACTTCATGCAACATATTAGGACAACGCATGTTTCCTCGCTTGTGACGGTAACTGTACGTGATAAACCCTGCGCTAAGTCAGTGACATGAGAGCAACTACATGCAACATATTAGGACAACGCATGTTTCCTCGCTTGTGACGGTGACTGTACGTGATAAACCCTGCGCTTTGTCAGTGACATGAGAGCAACTACATGCAACATATGAAGACAACGCATGTTTCCTCGCTTGTGACGGTGACTGTACGTGATAAACCCTGCGCTAAGTCAGTGACATGAGAGCAACTACATGCAACATATGAAGACAACGCATGTTTCCTCGCTTGTGAAGGTGACTGTACTTGATAAACCCTGCGCTAAGTCAGTGACATGAGAGCAACTACATGCAACATATGAAGACAATGCATGTTTCCTCGCTTGTGACGGTGACTGTACTTGATAAACCCTGCGCTAAGTCAGTGACATGAGAGCAACTACATGAAACATATTAGGACAACGCATGTTTCCTCGCTTGTGACGGTGACTGTACGTGATAATTCCTGCGCTAAGTCAGTGACATGAGGGCAACTACATGCAACATATGAAGACAACGCATGTTTCCTCGCTTGTGAAGGTGACTGTACTTGATAAACCCTGCGCTAAGTCAGTGACATGAGAGCAACTACATGCAACATATGAAGACAATGCATGTTTCCTCGCTTGTGACGGTGACTGTACTTGATAAACCCTGCGCTAAGTCAGTGACATGAGAGCAACTACATGAAACTGATTAGGACAACGCATGTTTCCTCGCTTGTGACGGTGACTGTACGTGATAATTCCTGCGCTAAGTCAGTGACATGAGGGCAACTATATGCAACATATGAAGACAACGCATGTTTCCTCGCTTGTGACGGTGACTGTACGTGATAAACCCTGCGCTAAGTCAGTGACATGAGAGCAACTACATGCAACATATGAAGACAACGCATGTTTCCTCGCTTGTGACGGTGACTGTACGTGATAAACCCTGCGCTTAGTCAGTGACATGAGAGCAACTACATGCAACATATGAAGACTACGCATGTTTCATCGCTTGTGACGGTGACTGTACTTGATAAACCCTGCACTAAGTCAGTGACATGAAAGCAACTACATGCAACATATGAAGACAACGCATGTTTCCTCGCTTGTGACGGTGACTGTACGTGATAACCCGTGCGCTAAGTCAGTGACATGCGAGCAACTACATGCAACATATGAAGACAACACATGTTTCCTCGCTTGTGACGGTGACTGTACTTGATAAACCCTGCGCTAAGTCAGTTACATGAGAGCAACTACATGCAACATATGAAGACAACACATGTTTCCTCGTTTGTGAAGGTGACTGTACTTAATAAACCCTGAGCTAAGTCAGTGACATGAGAGCAACTACATGCAACATATGAAGACAACACATGTTTCCTCGCTTGTGACGGTGACTGTACGTGATAAACCCTGCGTGAAGTCAGTGACATGAAAGCAACTACATGCAACATATTAGGACAACGCATGTTTCCTCGCTTGTGACGGTGACTGTACGTTATTAACCCTGCGCTAAGTCAGTGACATGAGAGCAACTACATGCAACATATTAGGGCAACGCATGTTTCCTCGCTTGTGAAGGTGACTGTACTTGATAAACCCTGCGCTCAGTCAGTGACATGAGAGCAACTACATGCAACATATGAAGACAACGCATGTTTCATCGCTTGTTAAGGTGACTGTACGTGATAAACCCTGCGCTCAGTCAGTGACATGGGAGCAACTACATGCAACATATGAAGACAACGCATGTTTCCTCGCTTGTGAAGGTGACTGTACTTGATAAACCCAGCGCTAAGTCAGTGACATGAGAGCAACTACATGCAACATATGAAGACAATGCATGTTTCCTCGCTTGTTACGGTGACTGTACTTGATAAACCCTGCGCTAAGTCAGTGACATGAGAGCAACTACATGCAACATATTAGGACAACGCATGTTTCCTCGCTTGTGAAGGTGACTGTACTTGATAAACCCTGGGCTAAGTCAGTGACATGAGAGCAACTACATGCAACATATTAGGACAACGCATGTTTCCTCGCTTGTGACGGTGACTGTACTTGATAAACCCTGCGCTAAGTCAGTGACTTGAGAGCAACTACATGCAACATATTAGGACAACGCATGTTTCCTCGTTTGTGACGGTGACTGTACGTGATAAACCCTGCGCTAAGTCAGTGACATGAGAGCAACTACATGCAACATATGAAGACAACGCATGTTTCCTCGCTTGTGACGGTGACTGTACGTGATAAACCCTGCGCTAAGTCAGTGACATTTGAGCAACTACATGCAACATATGAAGACAACGCATGTTTCAACGCTTGTGACGGTGACTGTACTTGATAAACCCTGCGCTAAGTCAGTGACATTAAAGCAACTACATGCAACATATGAAGACAACGCATGTTTCCTCACTTGTGACGGTGACTGTACGTGATAAACCCTGCGCTAAGTCAGTGACATGAGAGCAACTACATGCAACATGTGAAGACAACACATGTTTCCTCGCTTGTGACGGTGACTGTACGTGATAAACCCTGCGCTAAGTCAGTGACATGAGAGCAACTACATGCAACCTATTAGGACAACGCATGTTTCCTCGCTTGTGAAGGTGACTGTACTTGATAAACCCTGCGCTTAGTCAGTGACATGAGAGCAACTACATGCAACATATTAGGGCAACGCATGTTTCCTCGCTTGTGAAGGTGACTGTACTTGATAAACCCTGCGCTCAGTCAGTGACATGAGAGCAACTACATGCAACATATGAAGACAACGCATGTTTCATCGCTTGTGAAGGTGACTGTACTTAATAAACCCTGCGCTTAGTCAGTGACATGAGGGCAACTACATGCAACATATGAAGACAACGCATGTTTCCTCGCTTGTGAAGGTGACTGTACTTGATAAACCCTGCGCTAAGTAAGTGACATGAAAGCAACTACATGCAACATATGAAGACAACGCATGTTTCGTCGCTTGTGACGGTGACTGTACTTGATAACCCCTCCGCTAAGTCAGTGACATGAGAGCAACTACATGCAGTATATGAAGACAACGCATGTTTCCTCGTTTGTGACGGTGACTGTACGAGATAAACCCTGCGCTAAGTCAGTGACATGAGAGCAACTACATGCACCATATGAAGACAACGCATGTTTCCTCGCTTGTGACTGTGACTGTACGTGATAAACCCTGCGCTAAGTCAGTGACATGAGAGCAACTACATGAAACATATTAGGACAACGCATGTTTCCTCGCTTGTGATGGTGACTGTACGTGAGTAACCCTGCGCTAAGTCAGTGACATGAGAGCAACTACATGCAACATATGAAGACAACGCATGTTTCCTCGCTTGTGAAGGTGACTGTACTTAATAAACCCTGCGCTAAGTCAGTGACATGAGGGCAACTACATGCAACATATGAAGACAACGCATGTTTCCTCGCTTGTGAAGGTGACTGTACTTGATAAACCCTGCGCTAAGTCAGTGACATGAGAGCAACTACATGCAACATATGAAGACAATGAATGTTTCCTCGCTTGTGACGGTGACTGTACTTGATAAACCCTGCGCTAAGTCAGTGACATGAAAGCAACTACATGCAACATATGAAGACAACGCATGTTTCCTCGCTTGTGACGGTGACTGTACTTGATAACCCCTCCGCTAAGTCAGTGAAATGAGAGCAACTTCATGCAACATATGAAGACAACGCATGTTTCCTCGCTTGTGACGGTGACTGTACGTGATAAACCCTGCGCTAAGTCAGTGACATGAGAGCAACTACATGCAACATATGAAGACAACGCATGTTTCCTCGCTTGTGAAGGTGACTGTACTTGATAAACCCTGCGCTTAGTCAGTGACATGAGAGCAACTACATGCAACATAAGAAGACAACGCATGTTTCCTCGCTTGTCACGGTAACTGTACTTGATAAACCCTGCGCTAAGTCAGTGACATGAGAGCAACTACATGCAACATATGAAGACAACGCATGTTTCCTCGCTTGTGAAGGTGACTGTACTTGATAAACCCTGCGCTAAGTCAGTAACATGAGAGCAACTACATGCAACATATGAAGACAACGCATGTTTCCTCGCTTGTCACGGTAACTGTACATGATAAACCCTGCGCTAAGTCAGTGACATGAGAGCAACTACATGCAACAAATTAGGACAACGCATGTTTCCTTGCTTGTGAAGGTGACTGTACTTGATAAACCCTGCGCTAAGTCAGTGACATGACAGCAACTACATGAAACATATTAGGACAACGCATGTTTCCTCGCTTGTGACGGTGACTGTACGTGATAAACCCTGTGCTTAGTCAGTGACATGAGAGCAACAACATGCAACATATGAAGACAACGCAAGTTTCCTCGCTTGTGAAGGTGACTGTACTTGATAAACCCTGCGCTCAGTCAGTGACATGAGAGCAACTACATGCATTATATAAAGACAATGCATGTTTCCTCGCTTGTGACGGTGACTGTACTTGATAAACCCTGCGCTAAGTCAGTGACATGAAAGCAACTACATGCAACATATGAAGACAACGCATGTTTCCTCGCTTGTGACGGTGACTGTACTTGATAACCCCTCCGCTAAGTCAGTGAAATGAGAGCAACTACATGCAACATATGAAGACAACGCATGTTTCCTCGCTTGTGACGGTGACTGTACGTGATAAACCCTGCGCTAAGTCAGTGACATGTGAGCAACTACATGCAACATATGAAGACAACGCATGTTTCCTCGCTTGTCACGGTAACTGTACATGATAAACCCTGCGCTAAGTCAGTGACATTCTACAACTACATGAAACATATTAGGACAACGAATGTTTCCTCGCTTGTGACGGTGACTGTACGTGATAAACCCTGTGCTAAGTCAGTGACATGAGAGCAACTACATGCAACATATGAAGACAACGCAAGTTTCCCCGCTTGTGAAGGTGACTGTACTTGATAAACCCTGCGCTAAGTCAGTGACATGAGAGCAACTACATGCATTATATGAAGACAATGCATGTTTCCTCGCTTGTGACGGTGACTGTACTTGATAAACCCTGCGCTAAGTCAGTGACATGAGAGCAACTACATGCAACATATTAGGACAACGCATGTTTCCTCGCTTGTGACGGTGACTGTACGTGATAAACCCTGCGCTAAGTCAGTGACATGAGAGCAACTACATGCAACATATGAAGACAACGCATGTTTCCTCGCTTGTGACGTTGACTCTACGTGATAATGCCTGCGCTAAGTCAGTGACATTAGAGCAACTACATGCAACATATGAAGACAACGCATGTTTTTTTCTCGCTTGTCACGGTAACTGTACATGATAAACCCTGCGCTAAGTCAGTGACATGACAGCAACCACATGAAACATATTAGGACAACGCATGTTTCCTCGCTTGTGACGGTGACTGTACGTGATAAACCCTGTGCTAAGTCAGTGACATGAGAGCAACTACATGCAACATATGAAGACAACGCAAGTTTCCTCGCTTGTGAAGGTGACTGTACTTGATAAACCCTGCGCTAAGTCAGTGACATGAGAGCAACTACATGCAACATATGAAGACAACGCAAGTTTCCTCGCTTGTGAAGGTGACTGTACTTGATAAACCCTGCGCTAAGTCAGTGACATGAGAGCAACTACATGCATTATATGAAGACAATGCATGTTTCCTCGCTTGTGACGGTGACTGTACTTGATAAACCCTGCGCTAAGTCAGTGACATGAGAGCAACTACATGCAACATATTAGGACAACACATGTTTCCTCGCTTGTGACGGTAACTGTACGTGATAAACCCTGCGCTAAGTCAGTGACATGAGAGCAACTACATGCAACATATTAGGACAACGCATGTTTCCTCGCTTGTGACGGTGACTGTACGTGATAAACCCTGCGCTAAGTCAGTGACATGAGAGCAACTACATGGAACATATGAAGACAACGCATGTTTCCTCGCTTGTGACGGTGACTGTACGTGATAAACCCTGCGCTTAGTCAGTGACATTTGAGCAACTACATGCAACATATGAAGACAACGCATGTTTCAACGCTTGTGACGGTGACTGTACTTGATAAACCCTGCGCTAAGTCAGTGACATTAAAGCAACTACATGCAACATATGAAGACAACGCATGTTTCCTCGCTTGTGACGGTGACTGTACGTGATAAACCCTGCGCTAAGTCAGTGACATGAGAGCAACTACATGCAACATATGAAGACAACACATGTTTCCTCGCTTGTGACGGTGACTGTACGTGATAAACCCTGCGCTAAGTCAGTGACATGAGAGCAACTACATGCAACCTATTAGGACAACGCATGTTTCCTCGCTTGTGAAGGTGACTGTACTTGATAAACCCTGCGCTAAGTCAGTGACATGAGAGCAACTACATGCAACATATTAGGGCAACGCATGTTTCCTCGCTTGTGAAGGTGACTGTACTTGATAAACCCTGCGCTCAGTCAGTGACATGAGAGCAACTACATGCAACATATGAAGACAACGCATGTTTCCTCGCTTGTGAAGGTGACTGTACTTGATAAACCCTGCGCTAAGTAAGTGACATAAAAACAACTACATGCAACATATGAAGACAACGCATGTTTCGTCGCTTGTGACGGTGACTGTACTTGATAACCCCTCCGCTAAGTCAGTGACATGAGAGCAACTACATGCAGTATATGAAGACAACGCATGTTTCCTCGCTTGTGACGGTGACTGTACGAGATAAACCCTGCGCTAAGTCAGTGACATGAGAGCAACTACATGCACCATATGAAGACAACGCATGTTTCCTCGCTTGTGACGGTGACTGTACGTGATAAACCCTGCGCTAAGTCAGTGACATGAGAGCAACTACATGAAACATATTAGGACAACGCATGTTTCCTCGCTTGTGATGGTGACTGTACGTGATAAACCCTGCGCTAAGTCAGTGACATGAGAGCAACTACATGCAACATATGAAGACAACGCATGTTTCCTCGCTTGTGAAGGTGACTGTACTTAATAAACCCTGCGCTAAGTCAGTGACATGAGGGCAACTACATGCAACATATGAAGACAACGCATGTTTCCTCGCTTGTGAAGGTGACTGTACTTGATAAACCCTGCGCTAAGTCAGTGACATGAGAGCAACTACATGCAACATATGAAGACAATGAATGTTTCCTCGCTTGTGACGGTGACTGTACTTGATAAACCCTGCGCTAAGTCAGTGACATGAAAGCAACTACATGCAACATATGAAGACAACGAATGTTTCCTCGCTTGTGACGGTGACTGTACTTGATAACCCCTCCGCTAAGTCAGTGAAATGAGAGCAACTTCATGCAACATATGAAGGCAACGCATGTTTCCTCGCTTGTGACGGTGACTGTACGTGATAAACCCTGCGCTAAGTCAGTGACATGAGAGCAACTACATGCAACATATGAAGACAACGCATGTTTCCTCGCTTGTGAAGGTGACTGTACTTGATAAACCCTGCGCTAAGTCAGTGACATGAGAGCAACTACATGCAACATAAGAAGACAACGCATGTTTCCTCGCTTGTCACGGTAACTGTACTTGATAAACCCTGCGCTAAGTCAGTGACATGAGAGCAACTACATGCAACATATGAAGACAACGCATGTTTCCTCGCTTGTGACGGTGACTGTACGTGATAAACCCTGCGCTTAGTCAGTGACATGAGAGCAACTACATGCAACATATGAAGACTACGCATGTTTCATCGCTTGTGACGGTGACTGTACTTGATAAACCCTGCACTAAGTCAGTGACATGAAAGCAACTACATGCAACATATGAAGACAACGCATGTTTCCTCGCTTGTGACGGTGACTGTACGTGATAACCCGTGCGCTAAGTCAGTGACATGCGAGCAACTACATGCAACATATGAAGACAACACATGTTTCCTCGCTTGTGACGGTGACTGTACTTGATAAACCCTGCGCTAAGTCAGTTACATGAGAGCAACTACATGCAACATATGAAGACAACACATGTTTCCTCGTTTGTGAAGGTGACTGTACTTAATAAACCCTGAGCTAAGTCAGTGACATGAGAGCAACTACATGCAACATATGAAGACAACACATGTTTCCTCGCTTGTGACGGTGACTGTACGTGATAAACCCTGCGTGAAGTCAGTGACATGAAAGCAACTACATGCAACATATTAGGACAACGCATGTTTCCTCGCTTGTGACGGTGACTGTACGTTATTAACCCTGCGCTAAGTCAGTGACATGAGAGCAACTACATGCAACATATTAGGGCAACGCATGTTTCCTCGCTTGTGAAGGTGACTGTACTTGATAAACCCTGCGCTCAGTCAGTGACATGAGAGCAACTACATGCAACATATGAAGACAACGCATGTTTCATCGCTTGTTAAGGTGACTGTACGTGATAAACCCTGCGCTCAGTCAGTGACATGGGAGCAACTACAATGCAACATATGAAGACAACGCATGTTTCCTCGCTTGTGAAGGTGACTGTACTTGATAAACCCAGCGCTAAGTCAGTGACATGAGAGCAACTACATGCAACATATGAAGACAATGCATGTTTCCTCGCTTGTTACGGTGACTGTACTTGATAAACCCTGCGCTAAGTCAGTGACATGAGAGCAACTACATGCAACATATTAGGACAACGCATGTTTCCTCGCTTGTGAAGGTGACTGTACTTGATAAACCCTGGGCTAAGTCAGTGACATGAGAGCAACTACATGCAACATATTAGGACAACGCATGTTTCCTCGCTTGTGACGGTGACTGTACTTGATAAACCCTGCGCTAAGTCAGTGACTTGAGAGCAACTACATGCAACATATTAGGACAACGCATGTTTCCTCGTTTGTGACGGTGACTGTACGTGATAAACCCTGCGCTAAGTCAGTGACATGAGAGCAACTACATGCAACATATGAAGACAACGCATGTTTCCTCGCTTGTGACGGTGACTGTACGTGATAAACCCTGCGCTAAGTCAGTGACATTTGAGCAACTACATGCAACATATGAAGACAACGCATGTTTCAACGCTTGTGACGGTGACTGTACTTGATAAACCCTGCGCTAAGTCAGTGACATTAAAGCAACTACATGCAACATATGAAGACAACGCATGTTTCCTCACTTGTGACGGTGACTGTACGTGATAAACCCTGCGCTAAGTCAGTGACATGAGAGCAACTACATGCAACATATGAAGACAACACATGTTTCCTCGCTTGTGACGGTGACTGTACGTGATAAACCCTGCGCTAAGTCAGTGACATGAGAGCAACTACATGCAACCTATTAGGACAACGCATGTTTCCTCGCTTGTGAAGGTGACTGTACTTGATAAACCCTGCGCTTAGTCAGTGACATGAGAGCAACTACATGCAACATATTAGGGCAACGCATGTTTCCTCGCTTGTGAAGGTGACTGTACTTGATAAACCCTGCGCTCAGTCAGTGACATGAGAGCAACTACATGCAACATATGAAGACAACGCATGTTTCATCGCTTGTGAAGGTGACTGTACTTAATAAACCCTGCGCTTAGTCAGTGACATGAGGGCAACTACATGCAACATATGAAGACAACGCATGTTTCCTCGCTTGTGAAGGTGACTGTACTTGATAAACCCTGCGCTAAGTAAGTGACATGAAAGCAACTACATGCAACATATGAAGACAACGCATGTTTCGTCGCTTGTGACGGTGACTGTACTTGATAACCCCTCCGCTAAGTCAGTGACATGAGAGCAACTACATGCAGTATATGAAGACACCGCATGTTTCCTCGTTTGTGACGGTGACTGTACGAGATAAACCCTGCGCTAAGTCAGTGACATGAGAGCAACTACATGCACCATATGAAGACAACGCATGTTTCCTCGCTTGTGACGGTGACTGTACGTGATAAACCCTGCGCTAAGTCAGTGACATGGGAGCAACTACATGAAACATATTAGGACAACGCATGTTTCCTCGCTTGTGATGGTGACTGTACGTGAGTAACCCTGCGCTAAGTCAGTGACATGAGAGCAACTACATGCAACATATGAAGACAACGCATGTTTCCTCGCTTGTGAAGGTGACTGTACTTAATAAACCCTGCGCTAAGTCAGTGACATGAGGGCAACTACATGCAACATATGAAGACAACGCATGTTTCCTCGCTTGTGAAGGTGACTGTACTTGATAAACCCTGCGCTAAGTCAGTGACATGAGAGCAACTACATGCAACATATGAAGACAATGAATGTTTCCTCGCTTGTGACGGTGACTGTACTTGATAAACCCTGCGCTAAGTCAGTGACATGAAAGCAACTACATGCAACATATGAAGACAACGCATGTTTCCTCGCTTGTGACGGTGACTGTACTTGATAACCCCTCCGCTAAGTCAGTGAAATGAGAGCAACTTCATGCAACATATGAAGACAACGCATGTTTCCTCGCTTGTGACGGTGACTGTACGTGATAAACCCTGCGCTAAGTCAGTGACATGAGAGCAACTACATGCAACATATGAAGACAACGCATGTTTCCTCGCTTGTGAAGGTGACTGTACTTGATAAACCCTGCGCTTAGTCAGTGACATGAGAGCAACTACATGCAACATAAGAAGACAACGCATGTTTCCTCGCTTGTCACGGTAACTGTACTTGATAAACCTTGCGCTAAGTCAGTGACATGAGAGCAACTACATGCAACATATGAAGACAACGCATGTTTCCTCGCTTGTGAAGGTGACTGTACTTGATAAACCCTGCGCTAAGTCAGTAACATGAGAGCAACTACATGCAACATATGAAGACAACGCATGTTTCCTCGCTTGTCACGGTAACTGTACATGATAAACCCTGCGCTAAGTCAGTGACATGAGAGCAACTACATGCAACAAATTAGGACAACGCATGTTTCCTTGCTTGTGAAGGTGACTGTACTTGATAAACCCTGCGCTAAGTCAGTGACATGACAGCAACTACATGAAACATATTAGGACAACGCATGTTTCCTCGCTTGTGACGGTGACTGTACGTGATAAACCCTGTGCTTAGTCAGTGACATGAGAGCAACAACATGCAACATATGAAGACAACGCAAGTTTCCTCGCTTGTGAAGGTGACTGTACTTGATAAACCCTGCGCTCAGTCAGTGACATGAGAGCAACTACATGCATTATATAAAGACAATGCATGTTTCCTCGCTTGTGACGGTGACTGTACTTGATAAACCCTGCGCTAAGTCAGTGACATGAAAGCAACTACATGCAACATATGAAGACAACGCATGTTTCCTCGCTTGTGACGGTGACTGTACTTGATAACCCCTCCGCTAAGTCAGTGAAATGAGAGCAACTACATGCAACATATGAAGACAACGCATGTTTCCTCGCTTGTGACGGTGACTGTACGTGATAAACCCTGCGCTAAGTCAGTGACATGAGAGCAACTACATGCAACATATGAAGACAACGCATGTTTCCTCGCTTGTCACGGTAACTGTACATGATAAACCCTGCGCTAAGTCAGTGACATTCTACAACTACATGAAACATATTAGGACAACGAATGTTTCCTCGCTTGTGACGGTGACTGTACGTGATAAACCCTGTGCTAAGTCAGTGACATGAGAGCAACTACATGCAACATATGAAGACAACGCAAGTTTCCCCGCTTGTGAAGGTGACTGTACTTGATAAACCCTGCGCTAAGTCAGTGACATGAGAGCAACTACATGCATTATATGAAGACAATGCATGTTTCCTCGCTTGTGACGGTGACTGTACTTGATAAACCCTGCGCTAAGTCAGTGACATGAGAGCAACTACATGCAACATATTAGGACAACGCATGTTTCCTCGCTTGTGACGGTGACTGTACGTGATAAACCCTGCGCTAAGTCAGTGACATGAGAGCAACTACATGCAACATATGAAGACAACGCATGTTTCCTCGCTTGTGACGTTGACTCTACGTGATAATGCCTGCGCTAAGTCAGTGACATTAGAGCAACTACATGCAACATATGAAGACAACGCATGTTTTTTTCTCGCTTGTCACGGTAACTGTACATGATAAACCCTGCGCTAAGTCAGTGACATGACAGGAACCACATGAAACATATTAGGACAACGCATGTTTCCTCGCTTGTGACGGTGACTGTACGTGATAAACCCTGTGCTAAGTCAGTGACATGAGAGCAACTACATGCAACATATGAAGACAACGCAAGTTTCCTCGCTTGTGAAGGTGACTGTACTTGATAAACCCTGCGCTAAGTCAGTGACATGAGAGCAACTACATGCAACATATGAAGACAACGCAAGTTTCCTCGCTTGTGAAGGTGACTGTACTTGATAAACCCTGCGCTAAGTCAGTGACATGAGAGCAACTACATGCATTATATGAAGACAATGCATGTTTCCTCGCTTGTGACGGTGACTGTACTTGATAAACCCTGCGCTAAGTCAGTGACATGAGAGCAACTACATGCAACATATTAGGACAACACATGTTTCCTCGCTTGTGACGGTAACTGTACGTGATAAACCCTGCGCTAAGTCAGTGACATGAGAGCAACTACATGCAACATATTAGGACAACGCATGTTTCCTCGCTTGTGACGGTGACTGTACGTGATAAACCCTGCGCTAAGTCAGTGACATGAGAGCAACTACATGCAACATATGAAGACAACGCATGTTTCCTCGCTTGTGACGGTGACTGTACGTGATAAACCCTGCGCTAAGTCAGTGACATTTGAGCAACTACATGCAACATATGAAGACAAAGCATGTTTCAACGCTTGTGACGGTGACTGTACTTGATAAACCCTGCGCTAAGTCAGTGACATTAAAGCAACTACATGCAACATATGAAGACAACGCATGTTTCCTCGCTTGTGACGGTGACTGTACGTGATAAACCCTGCGCTAAGTCAGTGACATGAGAGCAACTACATGCAACATATGAAGACAACACATGTTTCCTCGCTTGTGACGGTGACTGTACGTGATAAACCCTGCGCTAAGTCAGTGACATGAGAGCAACTACATGCAACCTATTAGGACAACGCATGTTTCCTCGCTTGTGAAGGTGACTGTACTTGATAAACCCTGCGCTAAGTCAGTGACATGAGAGCAACTACATGCAACATATTAGGGCAACGCATGTTTCCTCGCTTGTGAAGGTGACTGTACTTGATAAACCCTGCGCTCAGTCAGTGACATGAGAGCAACTACATGCAACATATGAAGACAACGCATGTTTCCTCGCTTGTGAAGGTGACTGTACTTGATAAACCCTGCGCTAAGTAAGTGACATAAAAACAACTACATGCAACATATGAAGACAACGCATGTTTCGTCGCTTGTGACGGTGACTGTACTTGATAACCCCTCCGCTAAGTCAGTGACATGAGAGCAACTACATGCAGTATATGAAGACAACGCATGTTTCCTCGCTTGTGACGGTGACTGTACGAGATAAACCCTGCGCTAAGTCAGTGACATGAGAGCAACTACATGCACCATATGAAGACAACGCATGTTTCCTCGCTTGTGACGGTGACTGTACGTGATAAACCCTGCGCTAAGTCAGTGACATGAGAGCAACTACATGAAACATATTAGGACAACGCATGTTTCCTCGCTTGTGATGGTGACTGTACGTGATAAACCCTGCGCTAAGTCAGTGACATGAGAGCAACTACATGCAACATATGAAGACAACGCATGTTTCCTCGCTTGTGAAGGTGACTGTACTTAATAAACCCTGCGCTAAGTCAGTGACATGAGGGCAACTACATGCAACATATGAAGACAACGCATGTTTCCTCGCTTGTGAAGGTGACTGTACTTGATAAACCCTGCGCTAAGTCAGTGACATGAGAGCAACTACATGCAACATATGAAGACAATGAATGTTTCCTCGCTTGTGACGGTGACTGTACTTGATAAACCCTGCGCTAAGTCAGTGACATGAAAGCAACTACATGCAACATATGAAGACAACGAATGTTTCCTCGCTTGTGACGGTGACTGTACTTGATAACCCCTCCGCTAAGTCAGTGAAATGAGAGCAACTTCATGCAACATATGAAGGCAACGCATGTTTCCTCGCTTGTGACGGTGACTGTACTTGATAAACCCTGCGCTCAGTCAGTGACATGAGAGCAACTACATGCATTATATGAAGACAATGCATGTTTCCTCGCTTGTGACGGTGACTGTACTTGATAAACCCTGCGCTAAGTCAGTGACATGAGAGCAACTACATGCAACATATGAGGACAACGCATGTTTCCTCGCTTGTGACGGTGACTGTACGCGATAAACCCTGCGCTAAGTCAGTGACATGAGAGCAACTACATGCAACATATTAGGACAACGCATGTTTCCTCGCTTGTGACGGTGACTGTACGTGATAAACCCTTCGCTAAGTCAGTGACATGAGAGCAACTACATGCAACATATGAAGACAACGCATGTTTCCTCGCTTGTGACGGTGACTGAACGTGATAAACCCTGCGCTAAGTCAGTGACATGAGAGCAACTACATGCAACATATGAAGACAACGCATGTTTCCTCGCTTGTGAAGGTGACTGTACTTGATAAACCCTGCGCTAAGTCAGTGACATGAGAGCAACTACATGCAACATATGAAGACAATGCATGTTTCCTCGTTTGTGACGGTGACTGTACTTGATAAACCCTGCGCTAAGTCAGTGACATGAGAGCAACTACATGAAACATATTAGGACAACGCATGTTTCCTCGCTTGTGACGGTGACTGTACGTGATAATTCCTGCGCTAAGTCAGTGACATGAGGGCAACTATATGCAACATATGAAGACAACGCATGTTTCCTCGCTTGTGACGGTGACTGTACGTGATAAACCCTGCGCTAAGTCAGTGACATGAGAGCAACTACATGCAACATATGAAGACAACGCATGTTTCCTCGCTTGTGACGGTGACTGTACGTGATAAACCCTGCGCTAAGTCAGTGACATGAGAGCAACTACATGCAACATATGAAACCTACGCATGTTTCATCGCTTGTGACGGTGACTGTACTTGATAAACCCTGCACTAAGTCAGTGACATGAAAGCAACTACATGCAACATATGAAGACAACGCATGTTTCCTCGCTTGTGACGGTGACTGTACGTGATAACCCCTGCGCTAAGTCAGTGACATGAGAGCAACTACATGCAACATATGAAGACAACACATGTTTCCTCGCTTGTGACGGTGACTGTACTTGATAAACCCTGCGCTAAGTCAGTGACATGAGAGCAACTACATGCAACATATGAAGACAACACATGTTTCCTCGCTTGTGAAGGTGACTGTACTTGATAAACCCTGCGCTAAGTCAGTGACATGAGAGCAACTACATGCAACATATGAAGACAACACATGTTTCCTCGCTTGTGACGGTGACTGTACGTGATAAACCCTGCGTGAAGTCAGTGACATGAAAGCAACTTCATGCAACATATTAGGACAACGCATGTTTCATCGCTTGTGACGGTGACTGTACGTGATTAACCCTGCGCTAAGTCAGTGACATGAGAGCAACTACATGCAACCTATTAGGACAACGCATGTTTCCTCGCATGTGAAGGTGACTGTACTTGATAAACCCTGCGCTAAGTCAGTGACATGAGAGCAACTACATGCAACATATGAAGACAACGCATGTTTCCTCGCTTGTGAAGGTGACTGTGCTTGATAAAACCTGCGCTCAGTCAGTGACATGAGAGCAACTACATGCAACATATGAAGACAATGAATGTTTCCTCGCTTGTGACGGTGACTGTACTTGATAAACCCTGCGCTAAGTCAGTGACATGAAAGCAACTACATGCAACATATGAAGACA
Source organism: Isoperla grammatica (assembly GCA_945910005.1). Lineage (NCBI taxonomy): Eukaryota > Metazoa > Arthropoda > Insecta > Plecoptera > Perlodidae > Isoperla > Isoperla grammatica. The sequence goes on from OX246737.1 coordinate 83,805,344, forward strand.
ACGCATGTTTCCTCGCTTGTGACGGTGACTGTACTTGATAACCCCTCCGCTAAGTCAGTGAAATGAGAGCAACTACATGCAACATATGAAGACAACGCATGTTTCCTCGCTTGTGACGGTGACTGTACGTGATAAACCCTGCGCTAAGTCAGTGACATGAGAGCAACTACATGCAACATATGAAGACAACGCATGTTTCCTCGCTTGTCACGGTAACTGTACATGATAAACCCTGCGCTAAGTCAGTGACATGACAGCAACTACATGAAACATATTAGGACAACGAATGTTTCCTCGCTTGTGACGGTGACTGTACGTGATAAACCCTGTGCTAAGTCAGTGACATGAGAGCAACTACATGCAACATATGAAGACAACAAAAGTTTCCCCGCTTGTGAAGGTGACTGTACTTGATAAACCCTGCGCTAAGTCAGTGACATGAGAGCAACTACATGCATTATATGAAGACAATGCATGTTTCCTCGCTTGTGACGGTGACTGTACTTGATAAACTCTGCGCTAAGTCAGTGACATGAGAGCAACTACATGCAACATATTAGGACAACGCATGTTTCCTCGCTTGTGACGGTGACTGTACGTGATTAACCCTGCGCTAAGTCAGTGACATGAGAGCAACTACATGCAACATATTAGGACAACGCATGTTTCCTCGCTTGTGACGGTGACTGTACGTGATAAAACCTGCGCTAAGTCAGTGACATGAGAGGAACTACATGCAACATATGAAGACAACGCATGTTTCCTCGCTTGTGACGGTGACTGTACGTGATAAACCCTGCGCTAAGTCAGTGACATTAGAGCAACTACATGCAACATATGAAGACAACGCATGTTTCCTCGCTTGTCACGGTAACTGTACATGATAAACCCTGCGCTAAGTCAGTGACATGACAGCAACCACATGAAACATATTAGGACAACGCATGTTTCCTCGCTTGTGACGGTGACTGTACGTGATAAACCCTGTGCTAAGTCAGTGACATGAGAGCAACTACATGCAACATATGAAGACAACGCAAGTTTCCTCGCTTGTGAAGGTGACTGTACTTGATAAACCCTGCGCTAAGTCAGTGACATGAGAGCAACTACATGCAACATATGAAGACAACGCAAGTTTCCTCGCTTGTGAAGGTGACTGTACTTGATAAACCCTGCGCTAAGTCAGTGACATGAGAGCAACTACATGCATTATATGAAGACAATGCATGTTTCCTCGCTTGTGAAGGTGACTGTACTTGATAAACCCTGCGCTAAGTCAGTGACATGAGAGCAACTACATGCAACATATTAGGACAACACATGTTTCCTCGCTTGTGACGGTAACTGTACGTGATAAACCCTGCGCTAAGTCAGTGACATGAGAGCAACTACATGCAACATATTAGGACAACGCATGTTTCCTCGCTTGTGACGGTGACTGTACGTGATAAACCCTGCGCTTTGTCAGTGACATGAGAGCAACTACATGCAACATATGAAGACAACGCATGTTTCCTCGCTTGTGACGGTGACTGTACGTGATAAACCCTGCGCTAAGTCAGTGACATGAGAGCAACTACATGCAACATATGAAGACAACGCATGTTTCCTCGCTTGTGAAGGTGACTGTACTTGATAAACCCTGCGCTAAGTCAGTGACATGAGAGCAACTACATGCAACATATGAAGACAACGCATGTTCCCTCGCTTGTCACGGTAACTGTACATGATAAACCCTGCGCTAAGTCAGTGACATGAGAGCAACTACATGCAACAAATTAGGACAACGCATGTTTCCTTGCTTGTGAAGGTGACTGTACTTGATAAACCCTGCGCTAAGTCAGGGACATGACAGCAACTACATGAAACATATTAGGACAACGCATGTTTCCTCGCTTGTGACGGTGACTGTACGTGATAAACCCTGTGCTTAGTCAGTGACATGAGAGCAACAACATGCAACATATGAAGACAACGCAAGTTTCCTCGCTTGTGAAGGTGACTTTACTTGATAAACCCTGCGCTCAGTCAGTGACATGAGAGCAACTACATGCATTATATGAAGACAATGCATGTTTCCTCGCTTGTGACGGTGACTGTACTTGATAAACCCTGCGCTAAGTCAGTGACATGAGAGCAACTACATGCAACATATTAGGACAACGCATGTTTCCTCGCTTGTGACGGTGACTGTACGCGATAAACCCTGCGCTAAGTCAGTGACATGAGAGCAACTACATGCAACATATTAGGACAACGCATGTTTCCTCGCTTGTGACGGTGACTGTACGTGATAAACCCTTCGCTAAGTCAGTGACATGAGAGCAACTACATGCAACATATGAAGACAACGCATGTTTCCTCGCTTGTGAAGGTGACTGTACTTGATAAACCCTGCGCTAAGTCAGTGACATGAGAGCAACTACATGCAACATATGAAGACAATGCATGTTTCCTCGCTTGTGACGGTGACTGTACTTGATAAACCCTGCGCTAAGTCAGTGACATGAGAGCAACTACATGAAACATATTAGGACAACGCATGTTTCCTCGCTTGTGACGGTGACTGTACGTGATAATTCCTGCGCTAAGTCAGTGACATGAGGGCAACTATATGCAACATATGAAGACAACGCATGTTTCCTCGCTTGTGACGGTGACTGTACGTCATAAACCCTGCGCTAAGTCAGTGACATGAGAGCAACTACATGCAACATATGAAGACAACGCATGTTTCCTCGCTTGTGACGGTGACTGTACGTGATAAACCCTGCGCTAAGTCAGTGACATGAGAGCAACTACATGCAACATATGAAACCTACGCATGTTTCATCGCTTGTGACGGTGACTGTACTTGATAAACCCTGCACTAAGTCAGTGACATGAAAGCAACTACATGCAACATATGAAGACAACGCATGTTTCCTCGCTTGTGACGGTGACTGTACGTGATAACCCCTGCGCTAAGTCAGTGACATGAGAGCAACTACATGCAACATATGAAGACAACACATGTTTCCTCGCTTGTGACGGTGACTGTACTTGATAAACCCTGCGCTAAGTCAGTGACATGAGAGCAACTACATGCAACATATGAAGACAACACATGTTTCCTCGCTTGTGAAGGTGACTGTACTTGATAAACCCTGCGCTAAGTCAGTGACATGAGAGCAACTACATGCAACATATGAAGACAACACATGTTTCCTCGCTTGTGACGGTGACTGTACGTGATAAACCCTGCGTGAAGTCAGTGACATGAAAGCAACTTCATGCAACATATTAGGACAACGCATGTTTCCTCGCTTGTGACGGTGACTGTACGTGATTAACCCTGCGCTAAGTCAGTGACATGAGAGCAACTACATGCAACCTATTAGGACAACGCATGTTTCCTCGCATGTGAAGGTGACTGTACTTGATAAACCCTGCGCTAAGTCAGTGACATGAAAGCAACTACATGCAACATATTAGGACAACGCATGTTTCCTCGCTTGTGAGGGTGACTGTGCTTGATAAAACCTGCGCTCAGTCAGTGACATGAGAGCAACTACATGCAACATATGAAGACAATGAATGTTTCCTCGCTTGTGACGGTGACTGTACTTGATAAACCCTGCGCTAAGTCAGTGACATGAAAGCAACTACATGCAACATAAGAAGACAACGCATGTTTCCTCGCTTGTGACGGTGACTGTACTTGATAACCCCTCCGCTAAGTCAGTGAAATGAGAGCAACTACATGCAACATATGAAGACAACGCATGTTTCCTCGCTTGTGACGGTGACTGTACGTGATAAACCCTGCGCTAAGTCAGTGACATGAGAGCAACTACATGCAACATATGAAGACAACGCATGTTTCCTTGCTTGTGAAGGTGACTGTACTTGATAAACCCTGCGCTTAGTCAGTGACAAGTTAGCAACTACATGCAACATAAGAAGACAACGCATGTTTCCTCGCTTGTCACGGTAACTGTACTTGATAAACCCTGCGCTAAGTCAGTGACATGAGAGCAACTACATGCAACATATGAAGACAACGCATGTTTCCTCGCTTGTGAAAGTGACTGTACTTGATAAACCCTGCGCTAAGTCAGTGACATGAGAGCAACTACATGCAACATATGAAGACAACGCATGTTTCCTCGCTTGTCACGGTAACTGTACATGATAAACCCTGCGCTAAGTCAGTGACATGACAGCAACTACATGAAAAATATTAGGACAACGAATGTTTCCTCGCTTGTGACGGTGACTGTACGTGATAAACCCTGTGCTAAGTCAGTGACATGAGAGCAACTACATGCAACATATGAAGACAACGCAAGTTTCCTCGCTTGTGAAGGTGACTGTACTTGATAAACCCTGCGCTAAGTCAGTGACATGAGAGCAACTACATGCATTATATGAAGACAATGCATGTTTCCTCGCTTGTGACGGTGACTGTACTTGATAAACCCTGCGCTAAGTCAGTGACATGAGAGCAACTACATGCAACATATTAGGACAACGCATGTTTCCTCGCTTGTGACGGTGACTGTACGTGATTAACCCTGCGCTAAGTCAGTGACATGAGAGCAACTACATGCACATATTAGGACAACGCATGTTTCCTCGCTTGTGACGGTGACTGTACGTGATAAACCCTGCGCTAAGTCAGTGACATGAGAGCAACTACATGCAACATATGAAGACAACGCATGTTTCCTCGCTTGTGACGGTGACTGTACGTGATAAACCCTGCGCTAAGTCAGTGACATTAGAGCAACTACATGCAACATATGAAGACAACGCATGTTTCCTCGCTTGTCACGGTAACTGTACATGATAAACCCTGCGCTAAGTCAGTGACATGACAGCAACCACATGAAACATATTAGGACAACGCATGTTTCCTCGCTTGTGACGGTGACTGTACGTGATAAACCCTGTGCTAAGTCAGTGACATGAGAGCAACTACATGCAACATATGAAGACAACGCAAGTTTCCTCGCTTGTGAAGGTGACTGTACTTGATAAACCCTGCGCTAAGTCAGTGACATGAGAGCAACTACATGCATTATATGAAGACAATGCATGTTTCCTCGCTTGTGACGGTGACTGTACTTGATAAACCCTGCGCTTAGTCAGTGACATGAGAGCAACTACATGCACCATATTAGGACAACGCATGTTTCCTCGCTTGTAACGGTAACTGTACGTGATAAACCCTGCGCTAAGTCAGTGACATGAGGAACTACATGCAACATATTAGGACAACGCATGTTTTCTCGCTTGTGACGGTGACTGTACGTGATAAACCCTGCGCTTTGTCAGTGACATGAGAGCAACTACATGCAACATATGAAGACAACGCATGTTTCCTCGCTTGTGACGGTGACTGTACGTGATAAACCCTGCGCTAAGTCAGTGACATGAGAGCAACTACATGCAACATATGAAGACAACGCATGTTTCCTCGCTTGTGAAGGTGACTGTACTTGATAAACCCTGCGCTAAGTCAGTGACATGAGAGCAACTACATGCAACATATGAAGACAATGCATGTTTCCTCGCTTGTGACGGTGACTGTACTTGATAAACCCTGCGCTAAGTCAGTGACATGAGAGCAACTACATGAAACATATTAGGACAACGCATGTTTCCTCGCTTGTGACGGTGACTGTACGTGATAATTCCTGCGCTAAGTCAGTGACATGAGGGCAACTATATGCAACATATGAAGACAACGCATGTTTCCTCGCTTGTGACGGTGACTGTACGTGATAAACCCTGCGCTAAGTCAGTGACATGAGAGCAACAACATGCAACATATGAAGACAACGCATGTTTCCTCGCTTGTGACGGTGACTGTACGTGATAAACCCTGCGCTTAGTCAGTTTCAGAGAGCAACTACATGCAACATATGAAGACTACGCATGTTTCATCGCTTGTGACGGTGACTGTACTTGATAAACCCAGCACTAAGTCAGTGACATGAAAGCAACTACATGCAACATATGAAGACAACGCATGTTTCCTCGCTTGTGACGGTGACTGTACGTGATAACCCGTGCGCTAAGTCAGTGACATGCGAGCAACTACATGCAACATATGAAGACAACACATGTTTCCTCGCTTGTGACGGTGACTGTACTTGATAAACTTTGCGCTAAGTCAGTGACATGAGAGCAACTACATGCAACATATGAAGACAACACATGTTTCCTCGCTTGTGACGGTGACTGTACGTGATAAACCCTGCGTGAAGTCAGTGACATGAAAGCAACTACATGCAACATATTAGGACAACGCATGTTTCCTCGCTTGTGACGGTGACTGTACGTTATTAACCCTGCGCTAAGTCAGTGACATGAGAGCAACTACATGCAACATATTAGGGCAACGCATGTTACCTCGCTTGTGAAGGTGACTGTACTTGATAAACCCTGCGCTCAGTCAGTGACATGAGAGCAACTACATGCAACATATAAAGACAACGCATGTTTCATCGCTTGTTAAGGTGACTGTACGTGATAAACCCTGCGCTCAGTCAGTGACATGGGAGCAACTACATGCAACATATGAAGACAACGCATGTTTCCTCGCTTGTGAAGGTGACTGTACTTGATAAACCCAGCGCTAAGTCAGTGACATGAGAGCAACTACATGCAACATATGAAGACAATGCATGTTTCCTCGCTTGTTACGGTGACTGTACTTGATAAACCCTGCGCTAAGTCAGTGACATGAGAGCAACTACATGCAACATATGAAGACAACGCATGTTTCCTCGCTTGTGAAGGTGACTGTACTTGATAAACCCTGGGCTAAGTCAGTGACATGAGAGCAACTACATGCAACATATTAGGACAACGCATGTTTCCTCGCTTGTGACGGTGACTGTACTTGATAAACCCTGCGCTAAGTCAGTGACTTGAGAGCAACTACATGCAACATATTAGGACAACGCATGTTTCCTCGTTTGTGACGGTGACTGTACGTGATAAACCCTGCGTTAAGTCAGTGACATGAGAGCAACTACATGCAACATATGAAGACAACGCATGTTTCCTCGCTTGTGACGGTGACTGTACGTGATAAACCCTGCGCTAAGTCAGTGACATTTGAGCAACTACATGCAACATATGAAGACAACGCATGTTTCAACGCTTGTGACGGTGACTGTACTTGATAAACGCTGCGCTAAGTCAGTGACATTAAAGCAACTACATGCAACATATGAAGACAACGCATGTTTCCTCGCTTGTGACGGTGACTGTACGTGATAAACCCTGGGCTAAGTCAGTGACATGAGAGCAACTACATGCAACATATTAGGACAACACATGTTTCCTCGCTTGTGACGGTGACTGTACGTGATAAACCCTGCGCTAAGTCAGTGACATGAGAGCAACTACATGCAACATATGAAGACAATGCATGTTTCCTCGCTTGTTACGGTGACTGTACTTGATAAACCCTGCGCTAAGTCAGTGACATGAGAGCAACTACATGCAACATATGAAGACAACGCATGTTTCCTCGCTTGTGAAGGTGACTGTACTTGATAAACCCTGGGCTAAGTCAGTGACATGAGAGCAACTACATGCAACATATTAGAACAACGCATGTTTCCTCGCTTGTGACGGTGACTGTACTTGATAAACCCTGCGCTAAGTCAGTGACTTGAGAGCAACTACATGCAACATATTAGGACAACGCATGTTTCCTCGTTTGTGACGGTGACTGTACGTGATAAACCCTGCGCTAAGTCAGTGACATGAGAGCAACTACATGCAACATATGAAGACAACGCATGTTTCCTCGCTTGTGACGGTGACTGTACGTGATAAACCCTGCGCTAAGTCAGTGACATTTGAGCAACTACATGCAACATATAAAGACAACGCATGTTTCAACGCTTGTGACGGTGACTGTACTTAATAAACCCTGCGCTAAGTCAGTGACATTAAAGCAACTACATGCAACATATGAAGACAACGCATGTTTCCTCGCTTGTGACGGTGACTGTACGTGATAAACCCTGCGCTAAGTCAGTGACATGAGAGCAACTACATGCAACATATGAAGACAACACATGTTTCCTCGCTTGTGACGGTGACTGTACGTGATAAACCCTGCGCTAAGTCAGTGACATGAGAGCAACTACATGCAACCTATTAGGACAACGCATGTTTCCTCGCTTGTGAAGGTGACTGTACTTGATAAACCCTACGCTAAGTCAGTGACATGAGAGCAACTACATGCAACATATTAGGGCAACGCATGTTTCCTCGCTTGTGAAGGTGACTGTACTTGATAAACCCTGCGCTCAGTCAGTGACATGAGAGCAACTACATGCAACATATGAAGACAACGCATGTTTAATCGCTTGTGAAGGTGACTGTACTTATTAAACCCTGCGCTTAGTCAGTGACATGAGGGCAACTACATGCAACATATGAAGACAACGCATGTTTCCTCGCTTGTGAAGGTGACTGTACTTGATAAACCCTGCGCTAAGTAAGTGACATGAAGCAACTACATGCAACATACGAAGACAACGCATGTTTCGTCGCTTGTGACGGTGACTGTACTTGATAACCCCTCCGCTAAGTCAGTGACATGAGAGCAACTACATGCAACATATGAAGACAACGCATGTTTCCTCGCTTGTGACGGTGACTGTACGAGATAAACCCTGCGCTAAGTCAGTGACATGAGAGCAACTACATGCACCATATGAAGACAACGCATGTTTCCTCGCTTGTGACGGTGACTGTACGTGATAAACCCTGCGCTAAGTCAGTGACATGAGAGCAACTACATGAAACATATTAGGACAACGCATGTTTCCTCGCTTGTGATGGTGACTGTACGTGATAAACCCTGCGCTAAGTCAGTGACATGAGAGCAACTACATGCAACATATGAAGACAACGCATGTTTCCTCGCTTGTGAAGGTGACTGTACTTAATAAACCCTGCGCTAAGTCAGTGACATGAGGGCAACTACATGCAACATATGAGACAACGCATGTTTCCTCGCTTGTGAAGGTGACTGTACTTGATAAACCCTGCGCTAAGTCAGTGACATGAGAGCAACTACATGCAACATATGAAGACAATGAATGTTTCCTCGCTTGTGACGGTGACTGTACTTGATAAACCCTGCGCTAAGTCAGTGACATGAAAGCAACTACATGCAACATATGAAGACAACGCATGTTTCCTCGCTTGTGACGGTGACTGTACTTGATAACCCCTCCGCTTAGTCAGTGAAATGAGAGCAACTTCATGCAACATATGAAGACAACGCATGTTTCCTCGCTTGTGACGGTGACTGTACATGATAAACCCTGCGCTAAGTCAGTGACATGAGAGCAACTACATGCAACATATGAAGACAACGCATGTTTCCTCGCTTGTGAAGGTGACTGTACTTGATAAACCCTGCGCTTAGTCAGTGACATGAGAGCAACTACATGCAACATAAGAAGACAACGCATGTTTCCTCGCTTGTCACGGTAACTGTACTTGATAAACCCTGCGCTAAGTCAGTGACATGAGAGCAACTACATGCAACATATGAAGACAACGCATGTTTCCTCGCTTGTGAAGGTGACTGTACTTGATAAACCCTGCGCTAAGTCAGTGACATGAGAGCAACTACATGCAACATATGAAGACAACGCATGTTTCCTCGCTTGTCACGGTAACTGTACATGATAAACCCTGCGCTAAGTCAGTGACATGAGAGCAACTACATGCAACAAATTAGGACAACGCATGTTTCCTTGCTTGTGAAGGTGACTGTACTTGATAAACCCTGCGCTAAGTCAGTGACATGACAGCAACTACATGAAACATATTAGGACAACGCATGTTTCCTCGCTTGTGACGGTGACTGTACGTGATAAACCCTGTGCTTAGTCAGTGACATGAGAGCAACAACATGCAACATATGAAGACAACGCAAGTTTCTTTGCTTGTGAAGGTGACTGTACTTGATAAACCCTGCGCTCAGTCAGTGACATGAGAGCAACTACATGCATTATATGAAGACAATGCATGTTTCCTCGCTTGTGACGGTGACTGTACTTGATAAACCCTGCGCTAAGTCAGTGACATGAGAGCAACTACATGCAACATATTAGGACAACGCATGTTTCCTCGCTTGTGACGGTGACTGTACGCGATAAACCCTGCGCTAAGTCAGTGACATGAGAGCAACTACATGCGACATATTAGGACAACGCATGTTTCCTCGCTTGTGACGGTGACTGTACGTGATAAACCCTTCGCTAAGTCAGTGACATGAGAGCAACTACATGCAACATATGAAGACAACGCATGTTTCCTCGCTTGTGACGGTGACTGTACGTGATAAACCCTGCGCTAAGTCAGTGACATGAGAGCAACTACATGCAACATATGAAGACAACGCATGTTTCCTCGCTTGTGAAGGTGACTGTACTTGATAAACCCTGCGCTAAGTCAGTGACATGAGAGCAACTACATGCAACATATGAAGACAATGCATGTTTCCTCGCTTGTGACGGTGACTGTACTTGATAAACCCTGCGCTAAGTCAGTGACATGAGAGCAACTACATGAAACATATTAGGACAACGCATGTTTCCTCGCTTGTGACGGTGACTGTACGTGATAATTCCTGCGCTTAGTCAGTGACATGAGGGCAACTATATGCAACATATGAAGACAACGCATGTTTCCTCGCTTGTGACGGTGACTGTACGTGATAAACCCTGCGCTAAGTCAGTGACATGAGAGCAACTACATGCAACATATGAAGACAACGCATGTTTCCTCGCTTGTGACGGTGACTGTACGTGATAAACCCTGCGCTTAGTCAGTGACATGAGAGCAACTACATGCAACATATGAAACCTACGCATGTTTCATCGCTTGTGACGGTGACTGTACTTGATAAACCCTGCACTAAGTCAGTGACATGAAAGCAACTACATGCAACATATGAAGACAACGCATGTTTCCTCGCTTGTGACGGTGACTGTACGTGATAACCCCTGCGCTAAGTCAGTGACATGAGAGCAACTACATGCAACATATGAAGACAACACATGTTTCCTCGCTTGTGACGGTGACTGTACTTGATAAACCCTGCGCTAAGTCAGTGACATGAGAGCAACTACATGCAACATATGAAGACAACACATGTTTCCTCGCTTGTGAAGGTGACTGTACTTGATAAACCCTGCGCTAAGTCAGTGACATGAGAGCAACTACATGCAACATATGAAGACAACACATGTTTCCTCGCTTGTGACGGTGACTGTACGTGATAAACCCTGCGTGAAGTCAGTGACATGAAAGCAACTTCATGCAACATATTAGGACAACGCATGTTTCCTCGCTTGTGACGGTGACTGTACGTGATTAACCCTGCGCTAAGTCAGTGACATGAGAGCAACTACATGCAACCTATAAGGACAACGCATGTTTCCTCGCATGTGAAGGTGACTGTACTTGATAAACCCTGCGCTAAGTCAGTGACATGAGAGCAACTACATGCAACATATTAGGACAACGCATGTTTCCTCGCTTGTGAAGGTGACTGTGCTTGATAAAACCTGCGCTCAGTCAGTGACATGAGAGCAACTACATGCAACATATGAAGACAATGAATGTTTCCTCGCTTGTGACGGTGACTGTACTTGATAAACCCTGCGCTAAGTCAGTGACATGAAAGCAACATCATGCCACATATGAGGACAACGCATGTTTCCTCGCTTGTGACGGTGACTGTACTTGATAACCCCTCCGCTAAGTCAGTGAAATGAGAGCAACTACATGCAACATATGAAGACAACGCATGTTTCCTCGCTTGTGACGGTGACTGTACGTGATAAACCCTGCGCTAAGTCAGTGACATGAGAGCAACTACATGCAACATATGAAGACAACGCATGTTTCCTTGCTTGTGAAGGTGACTGTACTTGATAAACCCTGCGCTTAGTCAGTGACAAGAGAGCAACTACATGCAACATAAGAAGACAACGCATGTTTCCTCGCTTGTCACGGTAACTGTACTTGATAAACCCTGCGCTAAGTCACTGACATGAGAGCAACTACATGCAACATATGAAGACAACGCATGTTTCCTCGCTTGTGAAAGTGACTGTACTTGATAAACCCTGCGCTAAGTCAGTGACATGAGAGCAACTACATGCAACATATGAAGACAACGCATGTTTCCTCGCTTGTCACGGTAACTGTACATGATAAACCCTGCGCTAAGTCAGTGACATGACAGCAACTACATGAAACATATTAGGACAACGAATGTTTCCTCGCTTGTGACGGTGACTGTACGTGATAAACCCTGTGCTAAGTCAGTGACATGAGAGCAACTACATGCAACATTTGAAGACAACGCAAGTTTCCTCGCTTGTGAAGGTGACTGTACTTGATAAACCCTGCGCTAAGTCAGTGACATGAGAGCAACTACATGCATTATATGAAGACAATGCATGTTTCCTCGCTTGTGACGGTGACTGTACTTGATAAACCCTGCGCTAAGTCAGTGACATGAGAGCAACTACATGCAACATATTAGGACAACGCATGTTTCCTCGCTTGTGACGGTGACTGTACGTGATTAACCCTGCGCTAAGTCAGTGACATGAGAGCAACTACATGCAACATATTAGGACAACGCATGTTTCCTCGCTTGTGACGGTGACTGTACGTGATAAACCCTGCGCTAAGTCAGTGACATGAGAGCAACTACATGCAACATATGAAGACAACGCATGTTTCCTCGCTTGTGACGGTGACTGTACGTGATAAACCCTGCGCTAAGTCAGTGACATTAGAGCAACTACATGCAACATATGAAGACAACGCATGTTTCCTCGCTTGTCACGGTAACTGTACATGATAAACCCTGCGCTAAGTCAGTGACATGACAGCAACCACATGAAACATATTAGGACAACGCATGTTTCCTCGCTTGTGACGGTGACTGTACGTGATAAACCCTGTGCTAAGTCAGTGACATGAGAGCAACTACATGCAACATATGAAGACAACGCAAGTTTCCTCGCTTGTGAAGGTGACTGTACTTGATAAACCCTGCGCTAAGTCAGTGACATGAGAGCAACTACATGCATTATATGAAGACAATGCATGTTTCCTCGCTTGTGACGGTGACTGTACTTGATAAACCCTGCGCTAAGTCAGTGACATGAGAGCAACTACATGCAACATATTAGGACAACACATGTTTCCTCGCTTGTGACGGTAACTGTACGTGATAAACCCTGCGCTAAGTCAGTGACATGAGAGCAACTACATGCAACACATTAGGACAACGCATGTTTCCTCGCTTGTGACGGTGACTGTACGTGATAAACCCTGCGCTTTGTCAGTGACATGAGAGCAACTACATGCAACATATGAAGACAACGCATGTTTCCTCGCTTGTGACGGTGACTGTACGTGATAAACCCAGCGCTAAGTCAGTGACATGAAAGCAACTACATGCAACATATGAAGACAACGCATGTTTCCTCGCTTGTGAAGGTGACTGTACTTGATAAACCCTGCGCTAAGTCAGTGACATGAGAGCAACTACATGCAACATATGAAGACAATGCATGTTTCCTCGCTTGTGACGGTGACTGTACTTGATAAACCCTGCGCTAAGTCAGTGACATGAGAGCAACTACATGAAACATATTAGGACAACGCATGTTTCCTCGCTTGTGACGGTGACTGTACGTGATAATTCCTGCGCTAAGTCAGTGACATGAGGGCAACTATATGCAACATATGAAGACAACGCATGTTTCCTCGCTTGTGACGGTGACTGTACGTGATAAACCCTGCGCTAAGTCAGTGACATGAGAGCAACTCCATGCAAAACATATGAAGACAACGCATGTTTCCTCGCTTGTGACGGTGACTGTACGTGATAAACCCTGCGCTTAGTCAGTGACATGAGAGCAACTACATGCAACATATGAAGACTACGCATGTTTAATCGCTTGTGACGGTGACTGTACTTGATAAACCCTGCACTAAGTCAGTGACATGAAAGCAACTACATGCAACATATGAAGACAACGCATGTTTCCTCGCTTGTGACGGTGACTGTACGTGATAACCCGTGCGCTAAGTCAGTGACATGCGAGCAACTACATGCAACATATGAAGACAACACATGTTTCCTCGCTTGTGACGGTGACTGTACGTGATAAACCCTGCGTGAAGTCAGTGACATGAAAGCAACTACATGCAACATATTAGGACAACGCATGTTTCCTCGCTTGTGACGGTGACTGTACGTTATTAACCCTGCGCTAAGTCAGTGACATGAGAGCAACTACATGCAACATATTAGGGCAACGCATGTTTCCTCGCTTGTGAAGGTGACTGTACTTGATAAACCCTGCGCTCAGTCAGTGACATGAGAGCAACTACATGCAACATATGAAGACAACGCATGTTTCATCGCTTGTTAAGGTGACTGTACGTGATAAACCCTGCGCTCAGTCAGTGACATAGGAGCAACTACATGCAACATATGAAGACAACGCATGTTTCATCGCTTGTTAAGGTGACTGTACGTGATAAACCCTGCGCTAAGTAAGTGACATGAAAGCAACTACATGCAACATATGAAGACAATGCATGTTTCGTCGCTTGTGACGGTGACTGTACTTGATAACCCCTCCGCTAAGTCAGTGACATGAGAGCAACTACATGCAACGTATGAAGACAACGCATGTTTCCTCGCTTGTGACGGTGACAGTACGTGATAAACCCTGCGCTAAGTCAGTGACATGAGAGCAACTACATGCAACATATGAAGACAACGCATGTTTCCTCGCTTGTGAAGGTGACTGTACTTGATAAACCCTGCGCTAAGTCAGTGACATGAGAGCAACTCCATGCAACATAAGATGACAACGCATGTTTCCTCGCTTGTCAGGGTAACTGTACTTGATAAACCCTGCGCTAAGTCAGTGACATGAGAGCAACTACATGCAACAAATTAGGACAACGCATGTTTCCTCGCTTGTGAAGGTGACTGTACTTGATAAACCCTGCGCTAAGTCAGTGACATGAGAGCAACTACATGCAACATATGAAGACAATGAATGTTTCCTCGTTTGTGACGGTGACTGTACTTGATAAACCCTGCGCTAAGTCAGTGACATGAAAGCAACTACATGCAACATATGAAGACAACGCATGTTTCCTCGCTTGTGATGGTGACTGTACTTGATAACCCCTCCGCTAAGTCAGTGAAATGAGAGCAACTACATGCAACATATGAAGACAACGCATGTTTCCTCACTTGTGACGGTGACTGTACGTGATAAACCCTGCGCTAAGTCAGTGACATGAGAGCAACTACATGCAACATATGAAGACAACGCATGTTTCCTCGCTTGTGAAGGTGACTGTACTTGATAAACCCTGCGCTTAGTCAGTGACATGAGAGCAACTACATGCAACATATGAAGACAACGCATGTTTCCTCGCTTGTCACGGTAACTGTACTTGATAAACCCTGCGCTAAGTCAGTGACATGAGAGCAACTACATGCAACATATGAAGACAACGCATGTTTCCTCGCTTGTGAAGGTGACTGTACTTGATAAACCCTGCGCTAAGTCAGTGACATGAGAGCAACTACATGCAACATATGAAGACAACGCATGTTTCCTCGCTTGTCACGGTAACTGTACATGATAAACCCTGCGCTAAGTCAGTGACATGAGAGCAACAACATGCAACAAATTAGGACAACGCATGTTTCCTTGCTTGTGAAGGTGACTGTACTTGATAAACCCTGCGCTAAGTCAGTGACATGACAGCAACTACATGAAACATATTAGGACAACGCATGTTTCCTCGCTTGTGACGGTGACTGTACGTGATAAACCCTGTGCTAAGTCAGTGACATGAAAGCAACTACATGCAACATATGAAGACAACGCAAGTTTCCTCGCTTGTGAAGGTGACTGTACTTGATAAACCCTGCGCTTAGTCAGTGACATAAGAGCAACTACATGCATTATATGAAGACAATGCATGTTTCCTCGCTTGTGACGGTGACTGTACTTGATAAACCCTGCGCTAAGTCAGTGACATGAGAGCAACTACATAAAACATATTAGGACAACGCATGTTTCCTCGCTTGTGACGGTGACTGTACGTGATAATCCCTGCGCTAATTCAGTGACATGAGGGCAGCTACATGCAACATATGAAGACAACGCATGTTTCCTCGCTTGTGAAGGTGACTGTACTTGATAAACCCTGCGCTAAGTCAGTGACATGAGAGCAACTACATGCAACATATGAAGACAATGCATGTTTCCTCGCTTGTTACGGTGACTGTACTTGATAAACCCTGCGCTAAGTCAGTGACATGAGAGCAACTACATGCAACATATGAAGACAACGCATGTTTCCTCGCTTGTGAAGGTGACTGTACTTGATAAACCCTGGGCTAAGTCAGTGACATGAGAGCAACTACATGCAACATATTAGGACAACGCATGTTTAAACGCTTGTGACGGTGACTGTACTTGATAAACCCTGCGCTAAGTCAGTGACATGAAAGCAACTACATGCAACATATGAAGACAAAGCATGTTTCCTCGCTTGTGACGGTGACTGTACGTGATAAACCCTGCGCTAAGTCAGTGACATGAGAGCAACTACATGCAACATATGAAGACAACACATGTTTCCTCGCTTGTGACGGTGACTGTACGTGATAAACCCTGCGCTAAGTCAGTGACATGAGAGCAACTACATGCAACCTATTAGGACAACGCATGTTTTCTCGCTTGTGAAGGTGACTGTACTTGATAAACCCTGCGCTAAGTCAGGTACATGAGAGCAACTACATGCAACATATTAGGGCAACGCATGTTTCCTCGCTTGTGAAGGTGACTGTACTTAATAAACCCTGCGCTCAGTCAGTGACATGAGAGCAACTACATGCAACATATGAAGACAACGCATGTTTAATCGCTTGTTAAGGTGACTGTACGTGATAAACCCTGCGCTCAGTCAGTGACATGAGAGCAACTACATGAAACATATTAGGACAACGCATGTTTCCTCGCTTGTGACGGTGACTGTACGTGATAATTCCTGCGCTAAGTCAGTGACATGAGAGCAACTACATGCAACATATGAAGACAACGCATGTTTCCTCGCTTGTGAAAGTGACTGTACTTGATAAACCCTGCGCTAAGTCAGTGACATGAGCGCAACTACATGCAACATAAGAAGACAACGCATGTTTCCTCGCTTGTCAGGGTAACTGTACTTGATAAACCCTGCGCTAAGTCAGTGACATGAGAGCAACTACATGCAACAAATTAGGACTACGCATGTTTCCTCGCTTGTGAAGGTGACTGTACTTGATAAACCCTGCGCTAAGTCAGTGACATGAGAGCAACTACATGCAACATATTAGGACAACGCATGTTTCCTCGCTTGTGACAGTGACTGTACGTGATAAACCCTGCGCTAAGTCAGTGACATAAGAGCAACTACATGCAACATATGAAGACAACGCATGTTTCCTCGCTTGTGACGGTGACTGTACGTGATAAACCCTGCGCTAAGTCAGTGACATGAGAGCAACTACATGCAACATATGAAGACAACGCTTGTTTCCTCGCTTGTGAAGGTGACTGTACTTGATAAACCCTGCGCTAAGTCAGTGACATGAGAGCAACTACATGCAACATATGAAGACAATGCATGTTTCCTCGCTTGTGACGGTGACTGTACTTGATAAACCCTGCGCTAAGTCAGTGACATGAGAGCAACTACATGAAACATATTAGGACAACGCATGTTTCCTCGCTTGTGACGGTGACTGTACGTGATAATTCCTGCGCTAAGTCAGTGACATGAGGGCAACTATATGCAACATATGAAGACAACGCATGTTTCCTCGCTTGTGACGGTGACTGTACGTGATAAACCCGGCGCTAAGTCAGTGACATGAGAGCAACTACATGCAACATATGAAGACAACGCATGTTTCCTCGCTTGTGACGGTGACTGTACGTGATAAACCCTGCGCTTAGTCAGTGACATGAGAGCAACTACATGCAACATATGAAGACAACGCATGTTTCATCGCTTGTGACGGTGACTGTACTTGAGAAACCCTGCACTAAGTCAGTGACATTAAAGCAACTACATGCAACATATGAAGACAACGCATGTTTCCTCGCTTGTGACGGTGACTGTACGTGACAATCCCTGCGCTAAGTCAGTGACATGAGAGCAACTACATGCAACATATAAAGACAACACATGTTTCCTCGCTTGTGACGGTGACTGTACTTGATAAACCCTGCGCTAAGTCAGTGACATGATAGCAACTACATGCAACATATGAAGACAACACATGTTTCCTCGCTTGTGAAGGTGACTGTACTTGATAAACCCTGCGCTAAGTCAGTGACATGAGAGCAACTACATGCAACATATGAAGACAACACATGTTTCCTCGCTTGTGACGGTGACTGTACGTGATAAACCCTGCGTGAAGTCAGTGACATGAAAGCAACTTCATGCAACATTATAGGACAACGCATGTTTCCTCGCTTGTGACGGTGACTGTACGTGATAAACCCTGCGCTAAGTCAGTGACATGAGAGCAACTACATGCAACCTATTAGGACAACGCATGTTTCCTCGCATGTGAAGGTGACTGTACTTGATAAACCCTGCGCTAAGTCAGTGACATGAGAGCAACTACATGCAACCTATTAGGACAACGCATGTTTCCTCGCATGTGAAGGTGACTGTACTTGATAAACCCTGAGCTCAGTCAGTGACATGAGAACAACTTCATGCAACATATGAAGACAACGCATGTTTCATCGCTTGTTAAGGTGACTGTACGTGATAAACTTTGCGCTCAGTCAGTGACATGAGAGCAACTACGTGCAACATATGAAGACAACGCATGTTTTATCGCTTGTTAAGGTGACTGTACGTGATAGACCCTGCGCTAAGTCAGTGACATGAAAGCAACTACATGCAACATATGAAGACAACGCATGTTTTCTCGCTTGTGACGGTGACTGTACTTGATAACCCCTCCGCTAAGTCAGTGAAATGAGAGCAACTACATGCAACATATGAAGACAAGGCATGTTTCCTCGCTTGTGACGGTGACTGTACGTGATAAACCCTGCGCTAAGTCAGTGACATGAGAGCATTTACATGCAACATATGAAGACAACGCATGTTTCCTCGCTTGTGAAGGTGACTGTACTTGATAAACCCGGCGCTAAGTCAGTGACATGAGAGCAGCTACATGCAACATAAGAAGACAACGCATTTTCCTCGCTTGTCACGGTAACTGTACTTGATAAACCCTGCGCTAAGTCAGTGACATGAGAGCAACTACATGCAACATATGAAGACAACGCATGTTTCCTCGCTTGTGAAGGTGACTGTACTTGATAAACCCTGCGCTAAGTCAGTGACATGAGAGCAACTACATGCAACATATGAAGACAACGCATGTTTCCTCGCTTGTGAAGGTGACTGTACTTGATAAACCCTGCGCTTAGTCAGTGACATGAGAGCAACTACATGCAACATAAGAAGACAACGCATGTTTCTTCGCATGTCACGGTAACTGTACTTGATAAACCCTGCGCTAAGTCAGTGACATGAGAGCAACTACATGCAACATATGAAGACAACGCATGTTTCCTCGCTTGTGAAGGTGACTGTACTTGATAAACCCTGCGGTAAGTCAGTGACATGAGAGCAACTACATGCAACATATGAAGACAACGCATGTTTCCTCGCTTGTTACGGTAACTGTACATGATAAACCCTGCGCTAAGTCAGTGACATGAGAGCAACTACATGCAACAAATTAGGACAACGCATGTTTCCTTGCTTGTGAAGGTGACTGTACTTGATAAACCCTGCGCTAAGTCAGTGACATGACAGCAACTACATGAAACAAATTAGGACAACCCATATTTCCTCGCTTGTGACGGTGACTGTACGTGATAAACCCTGTGCTAAGTCAGTGACATGAGAGCAACTACATGCAACATATGAAGACAACGCAAGTTTCCTCGCTTGTGAAGGTGACTGTACTTGATAAACCCTGCGCTCAGTCAGTGACATGAGAGCAACTACATGCATTATATGAAGACAATGCACGTTTCCTCGCTTGTGACGGTGACTGTACTTGATAAACCCTGCGCTAAGTCAGTGACATGAGAGCAACTACATGCAACATATTAGGACAACGCATGTTTCCTCGCTTGTAACGGTGACTGTACGTGATAAACCCTGCGCTAAGTCAGTGACATGAGAGCAACTACATGCAACATATTAGGACAACGCATGTTTCCTCGCTTGTGACGGTGACTGTACGTGATAATTCCTGCGCTAAGTCAGTGACATGAGAGCAACTACATGCAACATATGAAGCAAACGCATGTTTTATCGCTTGTTAAGGTGCCTGTACGTGATAGACCCTGCGCTAAGTCAGTGACATGAAAGCAACTACATGCAACATATGAAGACAACGCATGTTTCCTCGCTTGTGACGGTGACTGTACTTGATAACCCTTCCGCTAAGTCAGTGAAATGAGAGCAACTACATGCAACATATGAAGACAAGGCATGTTTCCTCGCTTGTGACGGTGACTGTACGTGATAAACCCTGCGCTAAGTCAGTGACATGAGAGCAACTACATGCAACATATGAAGACAACGCATGTTTCCTCGCTTGTGAAGGTGACTGTACTTGATAAACCCTGCGCTAAGTCAGTGACATAAGAGCAACTACATGCATTATATGAAGACAATGCATGTTTCCTCGCTTGTGACGGTGACTGTACTTGATAAACCCTGCGCTAAGTCAGTGACATGAGAGCAACTACATAAAACATATTAGGACAACGCATGTTTCCTCGCTTGTAACGGTGACTGTACGTAATAATCCCTGCGCTAATTAGTGACATGAGGGCAGCTACATGCAACATATGAAGACAACGCATGTTTCCTCGCTTGTGAAGGTGACTGTACTTGATAAACCCTGCGCTAAGTCAGTGACATGAGAGCAACTACATGCAACATATGAAGACAATGCATGTTTCCTCGCTTGTTACGGTGACTGTACTTGATAAACCCTGCGCTAAGTCAGTGACATGAGAGCAACTACATGCAACATATGAAGACAACGCATGTTTCCTCGCTTGTGAAGGTGACTGTACTTGATAAACCCTGGGCTAAGTCAGTGACATGAGAGCAACTACATGCAACATATTAGGACAACGCATGTTTAAACGCTTGTGACGGTGACTGTACTTGATAAACCCTGCGCTAAGTCAGTGACATGAAAGCAACTACATGCAACATATGAAGACAAAGATGTTTCTTCGCTTGTGACGGTGACTGTACGTGATAAACCCTGCGCTAAGTCAGTGACATGAGAGCAACTACATGCAACATATGAAGACAACACATGTTTCCTCGCTTGTGACGGTGACTGTACGTGATAAACCCTGCGCTAAGTCAGTGACATGAGAGCAACTACATGCAACCTATTAGGACAACGCATGTTTTCTCGCTTGTGAAGGTGACTGTACTTGATAAACCCTGCGCTAAGTCAGGTACATGAGAGCAACTACATGCAACATATTAGGGCAACGCATGTTTCCTCGCTTGTGAAGATGACTGTACTTAATAAACCCTGCGCTCAGTCAGTGACATGAGAGCAACTACATGCAACATATGAAGACAACGCATGTTTAATCGCTTGTTAAGGTGACTGTACGTGATAAACCCTGCGCTCAGTCAGTGACATGAGAGCAACTACATGCAACATATGAAGACAACGCATGTTTCATCGCTTGTTAAGGTGAATGTACGTGATAAACCCTGCGCTAAGTAAGTGACATGAAAGCAACTACATGCAACATATGAAGACAACGCATGTTTTGTCGCTTGTGATGGTGACTGTACTTTATAACCCCTCCGCTAAGTCAGTGACATGAGAGCAACTACATGCAACATATGAAGACAACGAATGTTTCCTCGCTTGTGACGGTGACTGGACGTGATAAACCCTGCGCTAAGTCAGTGACATGAGAGCAACTACATGCAACATATGAAGACAACGCATGTTTCCTCGCTTGTGAAAGTGACTGTACTTGATAAACCCTGCGCTAAGTCAGTGACATGAGCGCAACTACATGCAACATAAGAAGACAACGCATGTTTCCTCGCTTGTCAGGGTAACTGTACTTGATAAACCCTGCGCTAAGTCAGTGACATGAGAGCAACTACATGCAACAAATTAGGACTACGCATGTTTCCTCGCTTGTGAAGGTGACTGTACTTGATAAACCCTGCGCTAAGTCAGTGACATGAGAGCAACTACATGAAACATATTAGGACAACGCATGTTTCCTCGCTTGTGATGGTGACTGTACGTGATAAACCCTGCTCTAAGTCAGTGACATGAGAGCAACTACATGCAACATATGAAGACAACGAATGTTTTCTCGCTTGTGAAGGTGACTGTACTTAATAAACCCTGCGCTAAGTCAGTGACATGAGGGCAACTACATGCAACATATGAAGACAACGCATGTTTCCTCGCTTGTGAAGGTGACTGTACTTGATAAACCCTGCGCTTAGTCAGTGACATAAGAGCAACTACATGCAACATATGAAGACAATGAATGTTTCCTCGCTTGTGAAGGTGACTGTACTTGATAAACCCTGCGCTAAGTCAGTGACATGAGAGCAACTACATGCAACCTATTAGGACAACGCATGTTTCCTCGCATGTGAAGGTGACTGTACTTGATAAACCCTGAGCTCAGTCAGTGACATGAGAACAACTACATAAAACATATGAAGACAACGCATGTTTCATCGCTTGTTAAGGTGACTGTACGTGATAAACTCTGCGCTCAGTCAGTGACATGAGAGCAACTACGTGCAACATATGAAGACAACGCATGTTTTATCGCTTGTTAAGGTGACTGTACGTGATATATCCTGCGCTAAGTCAGTGACATGAAAGCAACTACATGCAACATATGAAGACAACGCATGTTTCCTCGCTTGTGACGGTGACTGTACTTGATAACCCCTCCGCTAAGTCAGTGAAATGAGAGCAACTACATGCAACATATGAAGACAAGGCATGTTTCCTCGCTTGTGACGGTGACTGTACGTGATAAACCCTGCGCTAAGTCAGTGACATGAGAGCAACTACATGCAACATATGAAGACAACGCATGTTTCCTCGCTTGTGAAGGTGACTGTACTTGATAAACCCGGCGCTTAGTCAGTGACATGAGAGCAACTACATGCAACATAATGAGACAACGCATGTTTCCTCGCTTGTCACGGTAACTGTACTTGATAAACCCTGCGCTAAGTCAGTGACATGAGAGCAACTATATGCAACATATGAAGACAACGCATGTTTCCTCGCTTGTGAAGGTGACTGTACTTGATAAACCCTGCGCTAAGTCAGTGACATGAGAGCAACTTCATGCAACATATGAAGACAACGCATGTTTCCTCGCTTGTGAAGGTGACTGTACTTGATAAACCCTGCGCTTAGTCAGTGACATGAGAGCAACTACATGCAACACAAGAAGACAACGCATGTTTCCTCGCATGTCACGGTAACTGTACTTGATAAACCCTGCGCTAAGTCAGTGACATGAGAGCAACTACATGCAACATATGAAGACAACGCATGTTTCCTCGCTTGTGAAGGAGACTGTACTTGATAAACCCTGCGCTAAGTCAGTGACATTTGAGCAACTACATGCAACATATGAAGACAACGCATGTTTCCTCGCTTGTTACGGTAACTGTACATGATAAACCCTGCGCTAAGTCAGTGACATGAGAGCAACTACATGCAACAAATTAGGACAACGCATGTTTCCTTGCTTGTGAAGGTGACTGTACTTGATAAACCCTGCGCTAAGTCAGTGACATGACAGCAACTACATGAAACATATTAGGACAACCCATGTTTCCTCGCTTGTGACGGTGACTGTACGTGATAAACCCTGTGCTAAGTCAGTGACATGAGAGCAACTACATGCAACATATGAAGACAACGCAAGTTTCCTCGCTTGTGAAGATGACTGTACTTGATAAACCCTGCGCTCAGTCAGTGACATGAGAGCAACTACATGCATTATATGAAGACAATGCACGTTTCCTCGCTTGTGACGGTGACTGTACTTGATAAACCCTGCGCTAAGTCAGTGACATGAGAGCAACTACATGCAACATATTAGGACAACGCATGTTTCCTCGCTTGTGACGGTGACTGTACGTGATAAACCCTGCGCTAAGTCAGTGACATGAGAGCAACTACTTGCAACATATTAGGACAACGCATGTTTCCTCGCTTGTGACGGTGACTGTACGTGATAATTCCTGCGCTAAGTCAGTGACATGAGAGCAACTACATGCAACATATGAAGCAAACGCATGTTTCCTCGCTTGTGACGGTGACTGTGCGTGATAAACCCTGCGCTAAGTCAGGTACATGAGAGCAACTACATGCAACATATGAAGACAACGCATGTTTCCTCGCTTGTGAAGGTGACTGTACTTGATAAACCCTGCGCTAAGTCAGTGACATGAGAGCAACTACATGCAACATATGAAGACAACGCATGTTTCCTCGCTTGTGAAGGTGACTGTACTTGATAAACCCTGCGCTAAGTCAGTGACATGAGAGCAACTACATGCAACATATGAAGACAATGCATGTTTCCTCGCTTGTTACGGTGACTGTACTTGATAAACCCTGCGCTAAGTCAGTGACATGAGAGCAACTACATGCAACATATGAAGACAACGCATGTTTCCTCGCTTGTGAAGGTGACTGTACTTGATAAACCCTGGGCTAAGTCAGTGACATGAGAGCAACTACATGCAACATATTAGGACAACGCATGTTTCCTCGCTTGTGACGGTGACTGTACTTGATAAACCCTGCGCTAAGTCAGTGACATGAGAGCAACTACATGCAACATATTAGGACAATGCATGTTTCCTCGTTTGTGACGGTGACTGTACGTGATAAACCCTGCGCTTAGTCAGTGACATGAGAGCAACTTCATGCAACATATGAAGACAACGCATGTTTCCTCGCTTGTGACGGTGACTGTACGTGATAAACCCTGCGCTAAGTCAGTGACATTTGAGCAACTACATGCAACATATGAAGAAAACGCATGTTTCAACGCTTGTGACGGTGACTGTACTTGATAAACCCTGCGCTAAGTCAGTGAAATGAAAGCAACTACATGCAACATATGAAGACAACGCATGTTTCCTCGCTTGTGACGGTGACTGTACGTGATAAACCCTGCGCTAAGTCAGTGACATGAGAGCAACTACATGCAACATATGAAGACAACACATGTTTCCTCGCTTGTGACGGTGACTGTACGTGATAAACCCTGCGCTAAGTCAGTGACATGAGAGCAACTACATGTAACCTATTAGGACAACGCATGTTTCCTCGCTTGTGAAGGTGACTGTACTTGATAAACCATGCGCTAAGTCAGTGACATGAGAGCAACTACATGCAACATATTAGGGCAACGCATAATTCCTCGCTTGTGAAGGTGACTGTACTTGATAAACCCTGCGCTCAGTCAGTGACATGAGAGCAACTACATGCAACATATGAAGACAACGCATGTTTCATCGCTTGTGAAGGTGACTGTACTTAATAAACCCTGCGCTAAGTCAGTGACATGAGGGCAACTACATGCAACATATGAAGACAACGCATGTTTCCTCGCTTGTGAAGGTGACTGTACTTGATAAACCCTGCGCTAAGTCAGTGACATGAGAGCAACTACATGCAACATATGAAGACAAAGAATGTTTCCTCGCTTGTGAAGGTGATTGTACTTGATAAACCCTGCGCTAAGTCAGTGACATGAGAGCAACTACATGCAACATATGAAGACAATGAATGTTTCCTCGCTTGTGAAGGTGACTGTACTTGATAAACCCTGCGCTTAGTCAGTGACATGAGAGCAACCACATGCAACATAAGAAGACAACGCATGTTTCCTCGCTTGTCACGGTAACTGTACTTGATAAACCCTGCGCTAAGTCAGTGACATGAGAGCAACTACATGCAACATATGAAGACAACGCATGTTTCCTCGCTTGTGAAGGTGACTGTACTTGATAAACCCTGCGCTAAGTCACTGACATGAGAGCAACTACATGCAACATATGAAGACAACGCATGTTTCCTCGCTTGTCACGGTAGCTGTACATGATAAACCCTGCGCTAAGTCAGTGACATGAGAGCAACTACATGCAACAAATTAGGACAACGCAAGTTTCCTTGCTTGTGACGGTGACTGTACGTGATAAACCCTGTGCTAAGTCAGTGACTTGAGAGCAACTACATGCAACATATGAAGACAACGCAAGTTTCCTCGCTTGTGAAGGTGACTGTACTTGATAAACCCTGCGCTAAGTCAGTGACATGAGAGCAACTACATGCATTATATGAAGACAATGCATGTTTCCTCGCTAGTAACGGTGACTGTACTTGATAAACCCTGCGCTAACTCAGTGGCATGAGAGCAACTACATAAAACATATTAGGACAACGCATGTTTCCTCGCTTGTGACGGTGACTGTACGTGATAATCCCTGCGCTAAGTCAGTGACATGAGGGCAACTACATGCAACATATGAAGACAACGCATGTTTCCTCGCTTGTGATGGTGACTGTACTTGATAAACTCTGCGCTAATTCAGTGACATGAGAGCAACTACATGCAACATATGAAGACAATGCATGTTTCCTCGCTTGTTACGGTGACTGTACTTGATAAACCCTGCGCTAAGTCCGTGACATGAGAGCAACTACATGCAACATATGAAGACAACGCATGTTTCCTCGCTTGTGAAGGTGACTGTACTTGATAAACCCTGGGCTAAGTCAGTGACATGAGAGCAACTACATGCAACATATTAGGACAACGCATGTTTCCTCGCTTGTGACGGTGACTGTACTTGATAAACCCTGCGCTAAGTCAGTGACATGAGAGCAACTACATGCAACATATTAGGACAACGCATGTTTCCTCGTTTGTGACGGTGACTGTACGTGATAAACCCTGCGCTAAGTCAGTGACATGAGAGCAACTACATGCAACATATGAAGACAACGCATGTTTCCTCGCTTGTGACGGTGACTGTACGTGAACAACCCTGCGCTAAGTCAGTGACATGAGAGCAACTACATGCAACATATGAAGACAACGCATGTTTCCTCGCTTATGACGGTGACTGTACTTGATAAACCCTGCGCTAAGTCAGTGACATGAGAGCAACTACATGCAACATATGAAGACAACGCATGTTTCCTCGCTTGTGACGGTGACTGTACTTGATAACCCCTCCGCTAAGTCAGTGACATGAGAGCAACTACATGCAACATATTAGGACAACGCATGTTTACTCGCTTGTGACGGTGACTGTACTTGATAACCCCCCGCTAAGTCAGTGACATGAGAGCAACTACATGCAACATATGAAGACAACGCATGTTTCCTCGCTTGTGACGGTGACTGTACTTGATAACCCCTCCGCTTAGTCAGTGACATGAGAGCAACTACATGCAACATATTAGGACAACGCATGTTTCCTCGCTTGTGACGGTGACTGTACTTTATAACCCCTCCGCTAAGTCAGTGACATGAGAGCAACTACATGCAACATATGAAGACAACGCATGTTTCCTCGCTTGTGACGGTGACTGTACGTGATAAACCCTACGCTAAGTCAGTGACATGAGAGCAACTACATGCAACATATGAAGACAACGCATGTTTCCTCGCTTGTGAAGGTGACTGTACGTGATAAACCCTGCGCTAAGTCAGTGACATGAGAGCAACTACATGCAACATAAGAAGACAACGCATGTTTCCTCGCTTGTCAGGGTAACTGTACTTGATAAACCCTGCGCTAAGTCAGTGACATGAGAGCAACTACATGCAACAAATTAGGACAACGCATGTTTCCTCGCTTGTGAAGGTGACTGTACTTGATAAACCCTGCGCTAAGTCAGTGACATGAGAGCAACTACATGAAACATATTAGGACAACGCATGTTTCCTCGCTTGTGATGGTGACTGTACGTGATAAACCCTGCGCTAAGTCAGTGACATGAGAGCAACTACATGCAAAATATGAAGACAACGCATGTTTCCTCGCTTGTGAAGGTGACTGTACTTAATAAACCCTGCGCTAAGTCAGTGACATGAGGGCAACTACATGCAACATATGAAGACAACGCATGTTTCCTCGCTTGTGAAGGTGACTGTACTTGATAAACCCTGCGCTAAGTCAGTGACATGAGAGCAACTACATGCAACATATGAAGACAATGAATGTTTCCTCGCTTGTGACGGTGACTGTACTTGATAAACCCTGCGCTAAGTCAGTGACATAAAAGCAACTACATGCAACATATGAAGACAACTCATGTTTCCTCGCTTGTGACGGTGACTGTACTTGATAACCCCTCCGCTAAGTCAGTGAAATGAGAGCAACTACATGCAACATATGAAGACAACGCATGTTTCCTCGCTTGTGACGGTGACTGTACGTGATAAACCCTGCGCTAAGTCAGTGACATTTGAGCAACTACATGCAACATATGAAGACAACGCATGTTTCAACGCTTGTGACGGTGACTGTACTTGATAAACCCTGCGCTAAGTCAGTGACATTTGAGCAACTACATGCAACATATGAAGAAAACGCATGTTTCCTCGCTTGTGACGGTGACTGTACGTGATAAACCCTGCGCTAAGTCAGTGACATGAGGGCAACTACATGCAACATATGAAGACAACGCATGTTTCCTCGCTTGTGAAGGTGACTGTACTTGATAAACCCTGCGCTAAGTCAGTGACATGAGAGCAACTACATGCAACATATGAAGACAATGCATGTTTCCTCGCTTGTTACGGTGACTGTACTTGATAAACCCTGCGCTAAGTCAGTGACATGAGAGCAACTTCATGCAACATATTAGGACAACGCATGTTTCCTCGCTTGTGACGGTGACTGTACTTGATAAACCCTGCGCTAAGTCAGTGACATGAGAGCAACTACATGCAAAATATTAGGGCAACGCATGGACCCTCGTTTGTGACGGTGACTGTACGTGATGAACCCTGCGCTAAGTCAGTGACATGAGAGCAACTTCATGCAACATATGAAGACAACGCATAATTCCTCGCTTGTGACGGTGACTGTACGTGATAAACCCTGCGCTAAGTCAGTGACATTTGAGCAACTACATGCAACATATGAGGACAACGCATGTTTCAACGCTTGTGACGGTGACTGTACTTGATAAACCCTGCGCTAAGTCAGTGACATGAAAGCAACTACATGCAACATATGAAGACAACACATGTTTCCTCGCTTGTGACGGTGACTGTACGTGATAAACCCTGCGCTAAGTCAGTGACATGAGAGCAACTACATGCAACATATGAAGACAACACATGTTTCCTCGCTTGTGACGGTGACTGTACGTGATAAACCATGCGCTAAGTCAGTGACATGAGAGCAACTACATGCAACCTATTAGGACAACGCATGTTTCCTCGCATGTGAAGGTGACTGTACTTGATAAACCATGCGCTAAGTCAGTGACATGAGAGCAACTACATGCAACATATGAAGACAATGAATGTTTCCTCGCTTGTGAAGGTGACTGTACTTGATAAACCCTGCGCTTAGTCAGTGACATGAGAAAAACTACATGCAACATAAGAAGACAACGCATGTTTCCTCGCTTGTCACGGTAACTGTACTTGATAAACCCTGCGCTAAGTCAGTGACATGAGAGCAACTACATGCAACATATGAAGACAACGCATGTTTCCTCGCTTGTGAAGGTGACTGTACTTGATAAATCCTGCGCTAAGTCAGTGACATGAGAGCAACTACATGCAACATATGAAGACAATGCATGTTTCCTCGCTTGTCACGGTAACTGTACATGATAAACCCTGCGCTAAGTCAGTGACATAAAAGAGCAACTACATGCAACAAATTAGGACAACGCATGTTTCCTTGCTTGTGAAGGTGACTGTACTTGATAAACCCTGCGCTAAGTCAGTGACATGACAGCAACTACATGAAACATATTAGGACAACGCATGTTTCCTCGCTTGTGACGGTGACTGTACGTGATAAACCCTGTGCTAAGTCAGTGACATGAGAGCAACTACATGCAACATATGAAGACAACGCAAGTTTCCTCGCTTGTGAAGGTGACTGTACTTGATAAACCCTGCGCTAAGTCAGTGACATGAGAGCAACTACATGCATTATATGAAGACAATGCATGTTTCTTCGCTTGTGACGGTGACTGTACTTGATAAACCCTGCGCTAAGTCAGTGACATGAGAGCAACTACATAAAACATATTAGGACAACGCTTGTTTCCTCGCTTGTGACGGTGACTGAACGTTATAATCCCTGCGCTAAGTCAGTGACATGAAGGCGACTACATGCAACATATGAAGACAACGCTTGTTTCCTCGCTTGTGAAGGTGACTGTACTTGATAAACCCTGCGCTAAGTCAGTGACATGAGAGCAACTACATGCAACATATGAAAACAATGTATGTTTCCTCGCTTGTTACGGTGACTGTACTTGATAAACCCTGCGCTAAGTCAGTGACATGAGAGCAACTACATGCAACATATGAAGACAACGCATGTTTCCTCGCTTGTGAAGGTGACTGTACTTGATAAACCCTGGGCTAAGTCAGTGACATGAGAGCAACTACATGCAACATATTAGGACAACGCATGTTTCCTCGCTTGTGACGGTGACTGTACACGATAAACCATGCGCTAAGTCAGTGACATGAGAGCAACTACATGCAACATATAAGGACAACGCATGTTTCCTCGTTTGTGACGGTGACTGTACGTGATAAACCCTGCGCTAAGTCAGTGACATGAGAGCAACCACATGCAACATATAAAGACAACGCATGTTTCCTCGCTTGTGACGGTGACTGTACGTGATAAACCCTGCGCTAAGTCAGTGACATTTGAGCAACTACATGCAACATATGAAGACAACGCATGTTTCAACGCTTGTGACGGTGACTGTACTTGATAAGCCCTGCGCTAAGTCAGTGACATGAAAGCAACTACATGCAACATATGAAGACAACGCATGTTTCCTCGCTTGTGACGGTGACTGTACGTGATAAACCCTGCGCTAAGTCAGTGACATGAGAGCAACTACATGCAACATATGAAGACAACACATGTTTCCTCGCTTGTGACGGTGACTGTACGTGATAAACCCTGCGCTAAGTCAGTGACATGAGAGCAACTACATGCAACATATGAAGACAACGCATGTACCCTCGCTTGTGACGGTGACTGTACGTGATAAACCCTGCGCTAAGTCAGTGACATTTGAGCAACTACATGCAACATATGAAGACAACGCATGTTTCAACGCTTGTGACGGTGACTGTACTTGATTTACCCTGCGCTAAGTCAGTGACATGAAAGCAACTACATGCAACATATGAAGACAACGCATGTTTCATCGCTTGTTTAGGTGACTGTACGTGATAAACCCTGCGCTCAGTCAGTGACATGAGAGCAACTACATGCAACATATGAAGACAACGCATGTTTCATCGCTTGTTAAGGTTACTGTACGTGATAAACCCTGCATTAGTAAGTGACATGAAAGCAACTACATGCAACATATGAAGACAACGCATGTTTCGTCGCTTGTGACGGTGACTGTACTTGATTACCCCTCCGCTAAGTCAGTGACATGAGAGCAACTACATGCAACATATGAAGACAACGCATGTTTCCTCGCTTGTGACGGTGACTGTACTTGATAAACCCTGCGCTAAGTCAGTGACATGAGAGCAACTACATAAAACATATTAGGACAACGCATGTTTCCTCGCTTGTGACGGTGACTGTACGTGATAATCCCTGCGCTAAGTCAGTGACATGAGGGCAACTACATGCAACATATGAAGACAACGCATGTTTCCTCGCTTGTGAAGGTCAGTGACATGAGAGCAACTACATGCAACATATGAAGACAATGCATGTTTCCTCGCTTGTTACGGTGACTGTACTTGATAAACCCTGCGCTAAGTCAGTGACATGAGAGCAACTACATGCAACATATGAAGACAACGCATGTTTCCTCGCTTGTAAAGGTGACTGTACTTGATAAACCCTGCGCTAAGTCAGTGACATGAGAGCAACTACATAAAACATATTAGGACAACGCATGTTTCCTCGCTTGTGACGGTGACTGTACGTGATAATCCCTGCGCTAAGTCAGTGACATGAGGGCAACTACATGCAACATATGAAGACAACGCATGTTTCCTCGCTTGTGAAGGTGACTGTACTTGATAAACCCTGCGCTAAGTCAGTGACATGAGAGCAACTACATGCAACATATGAAGACAATGCATGTTTCCTCGCTTGTTACGGTGACTGTACTTGATAAACCCTGCGCTAAGTCAGTGACATGAGAGCAACTACATGCAACATATGAAGACAACGCATGTTTCCTCGCTTGTGACGGTGACTGTACTTGATAAACCCTGCGCTAAGTCAGTGACATGAGAGCAACTACATGCAACATATTAGGACAATGCATGTTTCCTCGTTTGTGACGGTGACTGTACGTGATAAACCCTGCGCTAAGTCAGTGACATAAGAGCAACTTCATGCAACATATGAAGACAACGAGTGTTTCCTCGCTTGTGACGGTGACTGTACGTGATAAACCCTGCGCTAAGTCAGTGACATTTGAGCAACTACATGCAACATATGAAGACAACGCATGTTTCAACGCTTGTGACGGTGACTGTACTTGATAAACCCTGCGCTAAGTCAGTGACATGAAAGCAACTACATGCAACATATGAAGACAACGCATGTTTCCTCGCTTGTGACGGTGACTGTACGTGATAAACCCTGCGCTAAGTCAGTGACATGAGAGCAACTACATGCAACATATGAAGACAACACATGTTTCCTCGCTTGTGACGGTGACTGTACGTGATAAACCCTGCGCTAAGTCAGTGACATGAGAGCAACTACATGCAACCTTTTAGGACAACGCATGTTTCCTCGCTTGTGAAGGTGACTGTACTTGATAAACCATGCGCTAAGTCAGTGACATGAGAGCAACTACATGCAACATAATAGGGCAACGCATGTTTCCTCGCTTGTGAAGGTGACTGTACTTGATAAACCCTGCGCTCAGTCAGTGACATGAGAGCAACTACATGCAACATATGAAGACAACGCATGTTTCATCGCTTGTGAAGGTGACTGTACTTAATAAACCCTGCGCTAAGTCAGTGACATGAGGGCAACTACATGCAACATATGAAGACAACGCATGTTTCCTCGCTTGTGAAGGTGACTGTACTTGATAAACCCTGCGCTAAGTCAGTGACATGAGAGCAACTACATGCAACATATGAAGACAATGAATGTTTCCTCGCTTGTGAAGGTGACTGTACTTGATAAACCCTGCGCTAGGTCAGTGACATGAGAGCAACTACATGCAACATATGAAGACAATGAATGTTTCCTCGCTTGTGAAGGTGACTGTACTTGATAAACCCTGCGCTTAGTCAGTGACATGAGAGCAACTACATGCAACATAAGAAGACAACGCATGTTTCCTCGCTTGTCACGGTAACTGTACTTGATAAACCCTGCGCTAAGTCAGTGACATGAGAGCAACTACATGCAACATATGAAGACAACGCATGTTTCCTCGCTTGTGAAGGTGACTGTACTTGATAAACCCTGCGCTAAGTCAGTGACATGAGAGCAACTACATGCAACATATGAAGACAACGCATGTTTCCTAGCTTGTCACGGTAACTGTACATGATAAACCCTGCGCTAAGTCAGTGACATGAGAGCAACTACATGCAACAAATTAGGACAACGCATGTTTCCTTGCTTGTGAAGGTGACTGTACTTGATAAACCCTGCGCTAAGTCAGTGACATGACAGCAACTACATGAAACATATTAGGACAACGCATGTTTCCTCGCTTGTGACGGTGACTGTACGTGATAAACCCTGTGCTAAGTCAGTGACTTGAGAGCAACTACATGCAACATATGAAGACAACGCAAGTTTCCTCGCTTGTGAAGGTGACTGTACTTGATAAACCCTGCGCTAAGTCATTGACATGAGAGCAACTACATGCATTATATGAAGACAATGCATGTTTCCTCGCTTGTGACGGTGACTGTACTTGATAAACCCTGCGCTAAGTCAGTGACATGAGAGCAACTACATAAAACATATTAGGACAACGCATGTTTCCTCGCTTGTGACGGTGACTGTACGTGATAATCCCTGCGCTAAGTCAGTGACATGAGGGCAACTACATGCAACATATGAAGACAACGCATGTTTCCTCGCTTGTGAAGGTGACTGTACTTGATAAACCCTGCGCTAAGTCAGTGACATGAGAGCAACTACATGCAACATATGAAGACAACGCATGTTTCCTCGCTTGTGAAGGTGACTGTACTTGATAAATCCTGCGCTTAGTCAGTGACATGAGAGCAACTACATGCAACATATGAAGACAATGCATGTTTCCTCGCTTGTCACGGTAACTGTACATGATAAACCCTGCGCTAAGTCAGTGACATAAAAGAGCAACTACATGCAACAAATTAGGACAACGCATGTTTCCTTGCTTGTGAAGGTGACTGTACTTGATAAACCCTGCGCTAAGTCAGTGACATGACAGCAACTACATGAAACATATTAGGACAACGCATGTTTCCTCGCTTGTGACGGTGACTGTACGTGATAAACCCTGTGCTAAGTCAGTGACATGAGAGCAACTACATGCAACATATGAAGACAACGCAAGTTTCCTCGCTTGTGAAGGTGACTGTACTTGATAAACCCTGCGCTAAGTCAGTGACATGAGAGCAACTACATGCATTATATGAAGACAATGCATGTTTCTTCGCTTGTGACGGTGACTGTACTTGATAAACCCTGCGCTAAGTCAGTGACATGAGAGCAACTACATAAAACATATTAGGACAACGCTTGTTTCCTCGCTTGTGACGGTGACTGAACGTTATAATCCCTGCGCTAAGTCAGTGACATGAAGGCGACTACATGCAAAATATGAAGACAACGCATGTTTCCTCGCTTGTGAAGGTGACTGTACTTAATAAACCCTGCGCTAAGTCAGTGACATGAGGGCAACTACATGCAACATATGAAGACAACGCATGTTTCCTCGCTTGTGAAGGTGACTGTACTTGATAAACCCTGCGCTAAGTCAGTGACATGAGAGCAACTACATGCAACATATGAAGACAATGAATGTTTCCTCGCTTGTGACGGTGACTGTACTTGATAAACCCTGCGCTAAGTCAGTGACATAAAAGCAACTACATGCAACATATGAAGACAACTCATGTTTCCTCGCTTGTGACGGTGACTGTATTTGATAACCCCTCCGCTAAGTCAGTGAAATGAGAGCAACTACATGCAACATATGAAGACAACGCATGTTTCCTCGCTTGTGACGGTGACTGTACGTGATAAACCCTGCGCTAAGTCAGTGACATTTGAGCAACTACATGCAACATATGAAGACAACGCATGTTTCAACGCTTGTGACGGTGACTGTACTTGATAAACCCTGCGCTAAGTCAGTGACATGAAAGCAACTACATGCAACATATGAAGAAAACGCATGTTTCCTCGCTTGTGACGGTGACTGTACGTGATAAACCCTGCGCTAAGTCAGTGACATGAGGGCAACTACATGCAACATATGAAGACAACGCATGTTTCCTCGCTTGTGAAGGTGACTGTACTTGATAAACCCTGCGCTAAGTCTGTGACATGAGAGCAACTACATGCAACATATGAAGACAATGCATGTTTCCTCGCTTGTTACGGTGACTGTACTTGATAAACCCTGCGCTAAGTCAGTGACATGAGAGCAACTTCATGCAACATATTAGGACAACGCATGTTTCCTCGCTTGTGACGGTGACTGTACTTGATAAACCCTGCGCTAAGTCAGTGACATGAGAGCAACTACATGCAACATATTAGGGCAACGCATGGACCCTCGTTTGTGACGGTGACTGTACGTGATGAACCCTGCGCTAAGTCAGTGACATGAGAGCAACTTCATGCAACATATGAAGACAACGCATAATTCCTCGCTTGTGACGGTGACTGTACGTGATAAACCCTGCGCTAAGTCAGTGACATTTGAGCAACTACATGCAACATATGAGGACAACGCATGTTTCAACGCTTGTGACGGTGACTGTACTTGATAAACCCTGCGCTAAGTCAGTGACATGAAAGCAACTACATGCAACATATGAAGACAACACATGTTTCCTCGCTTGTGACGGTGACTGTACGTGATAAACCCTGCGCTAAGTCAGTGACATGAGAGCAACTACATGCAACATATGAAGACAACACATGTTTCCTCGCTTGTGACGGTGACTGTACGTGATAAACCCTGCGCTAAGTCAGTGACATGAGAGCAACTACATGCAACCTATTAGGACAACGCATGTTTCCTCGCATGTGAAGGTGACTGTACTTGATAAACCATGCGCTAAGTCAGTGACATGAGAGCAACTACATGCAACATATGAAGACAATGAATGTTTCCTCGCTTGTGAAGGTGACTGTACTTGATAAACCCTGCGCTTAGTCAGTGACATGAGAAAAACTACATGCAACATAAGAAGACAACGCATGTTTCCTCGCTTGTCACGGTAACTGTACTTGATAAACCCTGCGCTAAGTCAGTGACATGAGAGCAACTACATGCAACATATGAAGACAACGCATGTTTCCTCGCTTGTGAAGGTGACTGTACTTGATAAATCCAGCGCTAAGTCAGTGACATGAGAGCAACTACATGCAACATATGAAGACAATGCATGTTTCCTCGCTTGTCACGGTAACTGTACATGATAAACCCTGCGCTAAGTCAGTGACATAAAAGAGCAACTACATGCAACAAATTAGGACAACGCATGTTTCCTTGCTTGTGAAGGTGACTGTACTTGATAAACCCTGCGCTAAGTCAGTGACATGACAGCAACTACATGAAACATATTAGGACAACGCATGTTTCCTCGCTTGTGACGGTGACTGTACGTGATAAACCCTGTGCTAAGTCAGTGACATGAGAGCAACTACATGCAACATATGAAGACAACGCAAGTTTCCTCGCTTGTGAAGGTGACTGTACTTGATAAACCCTGCGCTAAGTCAGTGACATGAGAGCAACTACATGCATTATATGAAGACAATGCATGTTTCTTCGCTTGTGACGGTGACTGTACTTGATAAACCCTGCGCTAAGTCAGTGACATGAGAGCAACTACATAAAACATATTAGGACAACGCTTGTTTCCTCGCTTGTGACGGTGACTGAACGTTATAATCCCTGCGCTAAGTCAGTGACATGAAGGCGACTACATGCAACATATGAAGACAACGCTTGTTTCCTCGCTTGTGAAGGTGACTGTACTTGATAAACCCTGCGCTAAGTCAGTGACATGAGAGCAACTACATGCAACATATGAAAACAATGTATGTTTCCTCGCTTGTTACGGTGACTGTACTTGATAAACCCTGCGCTAAGTCAGTGACATGAGAGCAACTACATGCAACATATGAAGACAACGCATGTTTCCTCGCTTGTGAAGGTGACTGTACTTGATAAACCCTGGGCTAAGTCAGTGACATGAGAGCAACTACATGCAACATATTAGGACAACGCATGTTTCCTCGCTTGTGACGGTGACTGTACACGATAAACCATGCGCTAAGTCAGTGACATGAGAGCAACTACATGCAACATATAAGGACAACGCATGTTTCCTCGTTTGTGACGGTGACTGTACGTGATAAACCCTGCGCTAAGTCAGTGACATGAGAGCAACCACATGCAACATATGAAGACAACGCATGTTTCCTCGCTTGTGACGGTGACTGTACGTGATAAACCCTGCGCTAAGTCAGTGACATTTGAGCAACTACATGCAACATATGAAGACAACGCATGTTTCAACGCTTGTGACGGTGACTGTACTTGATAAGCCCTGCGCTAAGTCAGTGACATGAAAGCAACTACATGCAACATATGAAGACAACGCATGTTTCCTCGCTTGTGACGGTGACTGTACGTGATAAACCCTGCGCTAAGTCAGTGACATGAGAGCAACTACATGCAACATATGAAGACAACACATGTTTCCTCGCTTGTGACGGTGACTGTACGTGATAAACCCTGCGCTAAGTCAGTGACATGAGAGCAACTACATGCAACATATGAAGACAACGCATGTTTCCTCGCTTGTGACGGTGACTGTACGTGATAAACCCTGCGCTAAGTCAGTGACATTTGAGCAACTACATGCAACATATGAAGACAACGCATGTTTCAACGCTTGTGACGGTGACTGTACTTGATTTACCCTGCGCTAAGTCAGTGACATGAAAGCAACTACATGCAACATATGAAGACAACGCATGTTTCATCGCTTGTTTAGGTGACTGTACGTGATAAACCCTGCGCTCAGTCAGTGACATGAGAGCAACTACATGCAACATATGAAGACAACGCATGTTTCATCGCTTGTTAAGGTTACTGTACGTGATAAACCCTGCGCTAAGTAAGTGACATGAAAGCAACTACATGCAACATATGAAGACAACGCATGTTTCGTCGCTTGTGACGGTGACTGTACTTGATAACCCCTCCGCTAAGTCAGTGACATGAGAGCAACTACATGCAACATATGAAGACAACGCATGTTTCCTCGCTTGTGACGGTGACTGTACTTGATAAACCCTGCGCTAAGTCAGTGACATGAGAGCAACTACATAAAACATATTAGGACAACGCATGTTTCCTCGCTTGTGACGGTGACTGTACGTGATAATCCCTGCGCTAAGTCAGTGACATGAGGGCAACTACATGCAACATATGAAGACAACGCATGTTTCCTCGCTTGTGAAGGTCAGTGACATGAGAGCAACTACAAGCAACATATGAAGACAATGCATGTTTCCTCGCTTGTTACGGTGACTGTACTTGATAAACCCTGCGCTAAGTCAGTGACATGAGAGCAACTACATGCAACATATGAAGACAACGCATGTTTCCTCGCTTGTAAAGGTGACTGTACTTGATAAACCCTGCGCTAAGTCAGTGACATGAGAGCAACTACATAAAACATATTAGGACAACGCATGTTTCCTCGCTTGTGACGGTGACTGTACGTGATAATCCCTGCGCTAAGTCAGTGACATGAGAGCAACTACATGCAACATATTAGGACAATGCATGTTTCCTCGTTTGTGACGGTGACTGTACGTGATAAACCCTGCGCTAAGTCAGTGACATAAGAGCAACTTCATGCAACATATGAAGACAACGCGTGTTTCCTCGCTTGTGACGGTGACTGTACGTGATAAACCCTGCGCTAAGTCAGTGACATTTGAGCAACTACATGCAACATATGAAGACAACGCATGTTTCAACGCTTGTGACGGTGACTGTACTTGATAAACCCTGCGCTAAGTCAGTGACATGAAAGCAACTACATGCAACATATGAAGACAACGCATGTTTCCTCGCTTGTGACGGTGACTGTACGTGATAAACCCTGCGCTAAGTCAGTGACATGAGAGCAACTACATGCAACATATGAAGACAACACATGTTTCCTCGCTTGTGACGGTGACTGTACGTGATAAACCCTGCGCTAAGTCAGTGACATGAGAGCAACTACATGCAACCTTTTAGGACAACGCATGTTTCCTCGCTTGTGAAGGTGACTGTACTTGATAAACCATGCGCTAAGTCAGTGACATGAGAGCAACTACATGCAACATAATAGGGCAACGCATGTTTCCTCGCTTGTGAAGGTGACTGTACTTGATAAACCCTGCGCTCAGTCAGTGACATGAGAGCAACTACATGCAACATATGAAGACAACGCATGTTTCATCGCTTGTGAAGGTGACTGTACTTAATAAACCCTGCGCTAAGTCAGTGACATGAGGGCAACTACATGCAACATATGAAGACAACGCATGTTTCCTCGCTTGTGAAGGTGACTGTACTTGATAAACCCTGCGCTAAGTCAGTGACATGAGAGCAACTACATGCAACATATGAAGACAATGAATGTTTCCTCGCTTGTGAAGGTGACTGTACTTGATAAACCCTGCGCTAGGTCAGTGACATGAGAGCAACTACATGCAACATATGAAGACAATGAATGTTTCCTCGCTTGTGAAGGTGACTGTACTTGATAAACCCTGCGCTTAGTCAGTGACATGAGAGCAACTACATGCAACATAAGAAGACAACGCATGTTTCCTCGCTTGTCACGGTAACTGTACTTGATAAACCCTGCGCTAAGTCAGTGACATGAGAGCAACTACATGCAACATATGAAGACAACGCATGTTTCCTCGCTTGTGAAGGTGACTGTACTTGATAAACCCTGCGCTAAGTCAGTGACATGAGAGCAACTACATGCAACATATGAAGACAACGCATGTTTCCTCGCTTGTCACGGTAACTGTACATGATAAACCCTGCGCTAAGTCAGTGACATGAGAGCAACTACATGCAACAAATTAGGACAACGCATGTTTCCTTGCTTGTGAAGGTGACTGTACTTGATAAACCCTGCGCTAAGTCAGTGACATGACAGCAACTACATGAAACATATTAGGACAACGCATGTTTCCTCGCTTGTGACGGTGACTGTACGTGATAAACCCTGTGCTAAGTCAGTGACTTGAGAGCAACTACATGCAACATATGAAGACAACGCAAGTTTCCTCGCTTGTGAAGGTGACTGTACTTGATAAACCCTTCGCTAAGTCATTGACATGAGAGCAACTACATGCATTATATGAAGACAATGCATGTTTTCTCGCTTGTGACGGTGACTGTACTTGATAAACCCTGCGCTAAGTCAGTGACATGAGAGCAACTACATAAAACATATTAGGACAACGCATGTTTCCTCGCTTGTGACGGTGACTGTACGTGATAATCCCTGCGCTAAGTCAGTGACATGAGGGCAACTACATGCAACATATGAAGACAACGCATGTTTCCTCGCTTGTGAAGGTGACTGTACTTGATAAACCCTGCGCTAATTCAGTGACATGAGAGCAACTACATGCAACATATGAAGACAATGCATGTTTCCTCGCTTGTAACGGTGACTGTACTTGATAAACCCTGCGCTAAGTCAGTGA
Source organism: Isoperla grammatica (assembly GCA_945910005.1). Lineage (NCBI taxonomy): Eukaryota > Metazoa > Arthropoda > Insecta > Plecoptera > Perlodidae > Isoperla > Isoperla grammatica. The sequence goes on from OX246737.1 coordinate 83,846,798, forward strand.
CATGAGAGCAACTACATGCAACATATGAAGACAACGCATGTTTCCTCGCTTGTGAAGGTGACTGTACTTGATAAACCCTGGGCTAAGTCAGTGACATGAGAGCAACTACATGCAACATATTAGGACAACGCATGTTTCCTCGCTTGTGACGGTGACTGTACTTGATAAACCCTGCGCTAAGTCAGTGACATGAGAGCAACTACATGCAACATATTAGGACAACGCATGTTTCCTCGTTTGTGACGGTGACTGTACGTGATAAACCCTGCGCTAAGTCAGTGACATGAGAGCAACTACATGCAACATATGAAGACAACGCATGTTTCCTCGCTTGTGACGGTGACTGTACGTGATAAACCCTGCGCTAAGTCAGTGACATTTGAGCAACTACATGCAACATATGAAGACAACGCATGTCTCAACGCTTGTGACGGTGACTGTACTTGATTTACCCTGCGCTAAGTCAGGGACATGAAAGCAACTACATGCAACATATGAAGACAACGCATGTTTCATCGCTTGTTAAGGTGACTGTACGTGATAAACCCTGCGCTCAGTCAGTGACATGAGAGCAACTACATGCAACATATGAAGACAACGCATGTTTCATCGCTTGTTAAGGTTACTGTACGTGATAAACCCTGCGCTAAGTAAGTGACATGAAAGCAACTACATGCAACATATGAAGACAACGCATGTTTCGTCGCTTGTGACGGTGACTGTACTTGATAACCCCTCCGCTAAGTCAGTGACATGAGAGCAACTACATGCAACATATGAAGAGAACGCATGTTTCCTCGCTTGTGACGGTGACTGTACGTGATAAACCCTTCGCTAAGTCAGTGACATGAGAGCAACTTCATGCAACATATGAAGACAACGCATGTTTCCTCGCTTGTGAAGGTGACTGTACTTGATAAACCCTGCGCTAAGTCAGTGACATGAGAGAAACTACATGCAACATAAGAAGACAACGCATGTTTCCTCGCTTGTCAGGGTAACTGTACTTGATAAACCCTGCGCTAAGTCAGTGACATGAGAGCAACTACATGCAACAAATTAGGACAACGCATGTTTCCTCGCTTGTGAAGGTGACTGTACTTGATAAACCCTGCGCTAAGTCAGTGACATGAGAGCAACTACATGAAACATATTAGGACAACGCATGTTTCCTCGCTTGTGACGGTGACTGTACGTGATAAACCCTGCGCTAAGTCAGTGACATGAGAGCAACTACATGCAACATATGAAGACAACGCATGTTACCTCGCTTGTGAAGGTGACTGTACTTGATAAACCCTGCGCTAAGTCAGTGACATGAGAGCAACTACATGCAACATATGAAGACAACGCATGTTTCCTCGCTTGTGACGGTGACTGTACGTGATAAACCCTGCGCTAAGTCAGTGACATGAGAGCAACTACATGCAACATATGAAGACAACGCATGTTTCCTCGCTTGTGAAGGTGACTGTACTTAATAAACCCTGCGCTAAGTCAGTGACATGAGGGCAACTACATGCAACATATGAAGACAACGCATGTTTCCTCGCTTGTGAAGGTGACTGTACTTGATAAACCCTGCGCTAAGTCAGTGACATGAGAGCAACTACATGCAACATATGAAGACAATGAATGTTTCCTCGCTTGTGACGGTGACTGTACTTGATCAACCCTGCGCTAAGTCAGTGACCTGAAAGCAACTATATGCAACATATGAAGACAACGCATGTTTCCTCGCTTGTGACGGTGACTGTACTTGATAACCCCTCCGCTAAGTCAGTGAAATGAGAGCAACTACATGCAACATATGAAGACAACGCATGTTTCCTCGCTTGTGACGGTGACTGTACGTGATAAACCCTGCGCTAAGTCAGTGACATTTGAGCAACTACATGCAACATATGAAGACAACGCATGTTTCAACGCTTGTGACGGTGACTGTACTTGATAAACCCTGCGCTAAGTCAGTGACATGAAAGCAACTACATGAACATATGAAGACAACGCATGTTTCCTCGCTTGTGACGGTGACTGTACGTGATAAACCCTGCGCTAAGTCAGTGACATGAGGGCAACTACATGCAACATATGAAGACAACGCATGTTTCTTTGCTTGTGAAGGTGACTGTACTTGATAAACCCTGCGCTAAGTCAGTGACATGAGAGCAACTACATGCAACATATGAAGACAATGCATGTTTCCTCGCTTGTTACGGTGACTGTACTTGATAAACCCTGCGCTAAGTCAGTGACATGAGAGCAACTTCATGCAACATATTAGGACAACGCATGTTTCCTCGCTTGTGACGGTGACTGTACTTGATAAACCCTGCGCTAAGTCAGTGACATGAGAGCAACTACATGCAACATATTAGGACAACGCATGTTTCCTCGTTTGTGACGGTGACTGTACGTGATGAACCCTGCGCTAAGTCAGTGACATGAGAGCAACTTCATGCAACATATGAAGACAACACATGTTTCCTCGTTTGTGAAGGTGACTGTACTTAATAAACCCTGCGCTTAGTCAGTGACATGAGAGCAACTACATGCAACATATGAAGACAACACATGTTTCCTCGCTTGTGACGGTGTTTGTACGTGATAAACCCTGCGTGAAGTCAGTGACATGAAAGCAACTACATGCAACATATTAGGACAACGCATGTTTCCTCGCTTGTGACGGTGACTGTACGTTATTAACCCTGCGCTAAGTCAGTGACATGAGAGCAACTACATGCAACATATTAGGGCAACGCATGTTACCTCGCTTGTGAAGGTGACTGTACTTGATAAACCCTGCGCTCAGTCAGTGACATGAGAGCAACTACATGCAACATATAAAGACAACGCATGTTTCATCGCTTGTTAAGGTGACTGTACGTGATAAACCCTGCGCTCAGTCAGTGACATGGGAGCAACTACATGCAACATATGAAGACAACGCATGTTTCCTCGCTTGTGAAGGTGACTGTACTTGATAAACCCAGCGCTAAGTCAGTGACATGAGAGCAACTACATGCAACATATGAAGACAATGCATGTTTCCTCGCTTGTTACGGTGACTGTACTTGATAAACCCTGCGCTAAGTCAGTGACATGAGAGCAACTACATGCAACATATGAAGACAACGCATGTTTCCTCGCTTGTGAAGGTGACTGTACTTGATAAACCCTGGGCTAAGTCAGTGACATGAGAGCAACTACATGCAACATATTAGGACAACGCATGTTTCCTCGCTTGTGACGGTGACTGTACTTGATAAACCCTGCGCTAAGTCAGTGACTTGAGAGCAACTACATGCAACATATTAGGACAACGCATGTTTCCTCGTTTGTGACGGTGACTGTACGTGATAAACCCTGCGCTAAGTCAGTGACATGAGAGCAACTACATGCAACATATGAAGACAACGCATGTTTCCTCGCTTGTGACGGTGACTGTACGTGATAAACCCTGCGCTAAGTCAGTGACATTTGAGCAACTACATGCAACATATGAAGACAACGCATGTTTCAACGCTTGTGACGGTGACTGTACTTGATAAACGCTGCGCTAAGTCAGTGACATTAAAGCAACTACATGCAACATATGAAGACAACGCATGTTTCCTCGCTTGTGACGGTGACTGTACGTGATAAACCCTGGGCTAAGTCAGTGACATGAGAGCAACTACATGCAACATATTAGGACAACACATGTTTCCTCGCTTGTGACGGTGACTGTACGTGATAAACCCTGCGCTAAGTCAGTGACATGAGAGCAACTACATGCAACATATGAAGACAATGCATGTTTCCTCGCTTGTTACGGTGACTGTACTTGATAAACCCTGCGCTAAGTCAGTGACATGAGAGCAACTACATGCAACATATGAAGACAACGCATGTTTCCTCGCTTGTGAAGGTGACTGTACTTGATAAACCCTGGGCTAAGTCAGTGACATGAGAGCAACTACATGCAACATATTAGAACAACGCATGTTTCCTCGCTTGTGACGGTGACTGTACTTGATAAACCCTGCGCTAAGTCAGTGACTTGAGAGCAACTACATGCAACATATTAGGACAACGCATGTTTCCTCGTTTGTGACGGTGACTGTACGTGATAAACCCTGCGCTAAGTCAGTGACATGAGAGCAACTACATGCAACATATGAAGACAACGCATGTTTCCTCGCTTGTGACGGTGACTGTACGTGATAAACCCTGCGCTAAGTCAGTGACATTTGAGCAACTACATGCAACATATAAAGACAACGCATGTTTCAACGCTTGTGACGGTGACTGTACTTAATAAACCCTGCGCTAAGTCAGTGACATTAAAGCAACTACATGCAACATATGAAGACAACGCATGTTTCCTCGCTTGTGACGGTGACTGTACGTGATAAACCCTGCGCTAAGTCAGTGACATGAGAGCAACTACATGCAACATATGAAGACAACACATGTTTCCTCGCTTGTGACGGTGACTGTACGTGATAAACCCTGCGCTAAGTCAGTGACATGAGAGCAACTACATGCAACCTATTAGGACAACGCATGTTTCCTCGCTTGTGAAGGTGACTGTACTTGATAAACCCTACGCTAAGTCAGTGACATGAGAGCAACTACATGCAACATATTAGGGCAACGCATGTTTCCTCGCTTGTGAAGGTGACTGTACTTGATAAACCCTGCGCTCAGTCAGTGACATGAGAGCAACTACATGCAACATATGAAGACAACGCATGTTTAATCGCTTGTGAAGGTGACTGTACTTATTAAACCCTGCGCTTAGTCAGTGACATGAGGGCAACTACATGCAACATATGAAGACAACGCATGTTTCCTCGCTTGTGAAGGTGACTGTACTTGATAAACCCTGCGCTAAGTAAGTGACATGAAGCAACTAAATGCAACATATGAAGACAACGCATGTTTCGTCGCTTGTGACGGTGACTGTACTTGATAACCCCTCCGCTAAGTCAGTGACATGAGAGCAACTACATGCAACATATGAAGACAACGCATGTTTCCTCGCTTGTGACGGTGACTGTACGAGATAAACCCTGCGCTAAGTCAGTGACATGAGAGCAACTACATGCACCATATGAAGACAACGCATGTTTCCTCGCTTGTGACGGTGACTGTACGTGATAAACCCTGCGCTAAGTCAGTGACATGAGAGCAACTACATGAAACATATTAGGACAACGCATGTTTCCTCGCTTGTGATGGTGACTGTACGTGATAAACCCTGCGCTAAGTCAGTGACATGAGAGCAACTACATGCAACATATGAAGACAACGCATGTTTCCTCGCTTGTGAAGGTGACTGTACTTAATAAACCCTGCGCTAAGTCAGTGACATGAGGGCAACTACATGCAACATATGAGACAACGCATGTTTCCTCGCTTGTGAAGGTGACTGTACTTGATAAACCCTGCGCTAAGTCAGTGACATGAGAGCAACTACATGCAACATATGAAGACAATGAATGTTTCCTCGCTTGTGACGGTGACTGTACTTGATAAACCCTGCGCTAAGTCAGTGACATGAAAGCAACTACATGCAACATATGAAGACAACGCATGTTTCCTCGCTTGTGACGGTGACTGTACTTGATAACCCCTCCGCTTAGTCAGTGAAATGAGAGCAACTTCATGCAACATATGAAGACAACGCATGTTTCCTCGCTTGTGACGGTGACTGTACATGATAAACCCTGCGCTAAGTCAGTGACATGAGAGCAACTACATGCAACATATGAAGACAACGCATGTTTCCTCGCTTGTCACGGTAACTGTACTTGATAAACCCTGCGCTAAGTCAGTGACATGAGAGCAACTACATGCAACATATGAAGACAACGCATGTTTCCTCGCTTGTGAAGGTGACTGTACTTGATAAACCCTTCGCTAAGTCAGTGACATGAGAGCAACTACATGCAACATATGAAGACAACGCATGTTTCCTCGCTTGTGACGGTGACTGTACGTGATAAACCCTGCGCTAAGTCAGTGACATGAGAGCAACTACATGCAACATATGAAGACAACGCATGTTTCCTCGCTTGTGAAGGTGACTGTACTTGATAAACCCTGCGCTAAGTCAGTGACATGAGAGCAACTACATGCAACATATGAAGACAATGCATGTTTCCTCGCTTGTGACGGTGACTGTACTTGATAAACCCTGCGCTAAGTCAGTGACATGAGAGCAACTACATGAAACATATTAGGACAACGCATGTTTCCTCGCTTGTGACGGTGACTGTACGTGATAATTCCTGCGCTTAGTCAGTGACATGAGGGCAACTATATGCAACATATGAAGACAACGCATGTTTCCTCGCTTGTGACGGTGACTGTACGTGATAAACCCTGCGCTAAGTCAGTGACATGAGAGCAACTACATGCAACATATGAAGACAACGCATGTTTCCTCGCTTGTGACGGTGACTGTACGTGATAAACCCTGCGCTAAGTCAGTGACATGAGAGCAACTACATGCAACATATGAAACCTACGCATGTTTCATCGCTTGTGACGGTGACTGTACTTGATAAACCCTGCACTAAGTCAGTGACATGAAAGCAACTACATGCAACATATGAAGACAACGCATGTTTCCTCGCTTGTGACGGTGACTGTACGTGATAACCCCTGCGCTAAGTCAGTGACATGAGAGCAACTACATGCAACATATGAAGACAACACATGTTTCCTCGCTTGTGACGGTGACTGTACTTGATAAACCCTGCGCTAAGTCAGTGACATGAGAGCAACTACATGCAACATATGAAGACAACACATGTTTCCTCGCTTGTGAAGGTGACTGTACTTGATAAACCCTGCGCTAAGTCAGTGACATGAGAGCAACTACATGCAACATATGAAGACAACACATGTTTCCTCGCTTGTGACGGTGACTGTACGTGATAAACCCTGCGTGAAGTCAGTGACATGAAAGCAACTTCATGCAACATATTAGGACAACGCATGTTTCCTCGCTTGTGACGGTGACTGTACGTGATTAACCCTGCGCTAAGTCAGTGACATGAGAGCAACTACATGCAACCTATAAGGACAACGCATGTTTCCTCGCATGTGAAGGTGACTGTACTTGATAAACCCTGCGCTAAGTCAGTGACATGAGAGCAACTACATGCAACATATTAGGACAACGCATGTTTCCTCGCTTGTGAAGGTGACTGTGCTTGATAAAACCTGCGCTCAGTCAGTGACATGAGAGCAACTACATGCAACATATGAAGACAATGAATGTTTCCTCGCTTGTGACGGTGACTGTACTTGATAAACCCTGCGCTAAGTCAGTGACATGAAAGCAACTTCATGCCACATATGAGGACAACGCATGTTTCCTCGCTTGTGACGGTGACTGTACTTGATAACCCCTCCGCTAAGTCAGTGAAATGAGAGCAACTACATGCAACATATGAAGACAACGCATGTTTCCTCGCTTGTGACGGTGACTGTACGTGATAAACCCTGCGCTAAGTCAGTGACATGAGAGCAACTACATGCAACATATGAAGACAACGCATGTTTCCTTGCTTGTGAAGGTGACTGTACTTGATAAACCCTGCGCTTAGTCAGTGACAAGAGAGCAACTACATGCAACATAAGAAGACAACGCATGTTTCCTCGCTTGTCACGGTAACTGTACTTGATAAACCCTGCGCTAAGTCACTGACATGAGAGCAACTACATGCAACATATGAAGACAACGCATGTTTCCTCGCTTGTGAAAGTGACTGTACTTGATAAACCCTGCGCTAAGTCAGTGACATGAGAGCAACTACATGCAACATATGAAGACAACGCATGTTTCCTCGCTTGTCACGGTAACTGTACATGATAAACCCTGCGCTAAGTCAGTGACATGACAGCAACTACATGAAACATATTAGGACAACGAATGTTTCCTCGCTTGTGACGGTGACTGTACGTGATAAACCCTGTGCTAAGTCAGTGACATGAGAGCAACTACATGCAACATTTGAAGACAACGCAAGTTTCCTCGCTTGTGAAGGTGACTGTACTTGATAAACCCTGCGCTAAGTCAGTGACATGAGAGCAACTACATGCATTATATGAAGACAATGCATGTTTCCTCGCTTGTGACGGTGACTGTACTTGATAAACCCTGCGCTAAGTCAGTGACATGAGAGCAACTACATGCAACATATTAGGACAACGCATGTTTCCTCGCTTGTGACGGTGACTGTACGTGATTAACCCTGCGCTAAGTCAGTGACATGAGAGCAACTACATGCAACATATTAGGACAACGCATGTTTCCTCGCTTGTGACGGTGACTGTACGTGATAAACCCTGCGCTAAGTCAGTGACATGAGAGCAACTACATGCAACATATGAAGACAACGCATGTTTCCTCGCTTGTGACGGTGACTGTACGTGATAAACCCTGCGCTAAGTCAGTGACATTAGAGCAACTACATGCAACATATGAAGACAACGCATGTTTCCTCGCTTGTCACGGTAACTGTACATGATAAACCCTGCGCTAAGTCAGTGACATGACAGCAACCACATGAAACATATTAGGACAACGCATGTTTCCTCGCTTGTGACGGTGACTGTACGTGATAAACCCTGTGCTAAGTCAGTGACATGAGAGCAACTACATGCAAAAGTTTCCTCGCTTGTGAAGGTGACTGTACTTGATAAACCCTGCGCTAAGTCAGTGACATGAGAGCAACTACATGCATTATATGAAGACAATGCATGTTTCCTCGCTTGTGACGGTGACTGTACTTGATAAACCCTGCGCTAAGTCAGTGACATGAGAGCAACTACATGCAACATATTAGGACAACACATGTTTCCTCGCTTGTGACGGTAACTGTACGTGATAAACCCTGCGCTAAGTCAGTGACATGAGAGCAACTACATGCAACACATTAGGACAACGCATGTTTCCTCGCTTGTGACGGTGACTGTACGTGATAAACCCTGCGCTTTGTCAGTGACATGAGAGCAACTACATGCAACATATGAAGACAACGCATGTTTCCTCGCTTGTGACGGTGACTGTACGTGATAAACCCAGCGCTAAGTCAGTGACATGAAAGCAACTACATGCAACATATGAAGACAACGCATGTTTCCTCGCTTGTGAAGGTGACTGTACTTGATAAACCCTGCGCTAAGTCAGTGACATGAGAGCAACTACATGCAACATATGAAGACAATGCATGTTTCCTCGCTTGTGACGGTGACTGTACTTGATAAACCCTGCGCTAAGTCAGTGACATGAGAGCAACTACATGAAACATATTAGGACAACGCATGTTTCCTCGCTTGTGACGGTGACTGTACGTGATAATTCCTGCGCTAAGTCAGTGACATGAGGGCAACTATATGCAACATATGAAGACAACGCATGTTTCCTCGCTTGTGACGGTGACTGTACGTGATAAACCCTGCGCTAAGTCAGTGACATGAGAGCAACTCCATGCAAAACATATGAAGACAACGCATGTTTCCTCGCTTGTGACGGTGACTGTACGTGATAAACCCTGCGCTTAGTCAGTGACATGAGAGCAACTACATGCAACATATGAAGACTACGCATGTTTAATCGCTTGTGACGGTGACTGTACTTGATAAACCCTGCACTAAGTCAGTGACATGAAAGCAACTACATGCAACATATGAAGACAACGCATGTTTCCTCGCTTGTGACGGTGACTGTACGTGATAACCCGTGCGCTAAGTCAGTGACATGCGAGCAACTACATGCAACATATGAAGACAACACATGTTTCCTCGCTTGTGACGGTGACTGTACTTGATAAACCCTGCGCTAAGTCAGTTACATGAGAGCAACTACATGCAACATATGAAGACAACACATGTTTCCTCGTTTGTGAAGGTGACTGTACTTAATAAACCCTGCGCTAAGTCAGTGACATGAGAGCAACTACATGCAACATATGAAGACAACACATGTTTCCTCGCTTGTGACGGTGACTGTACGTGATAAACCCTGCGTGAAGTCAGTGACATGAAAGCAACTACATGCAACATATTAGGACAACGCATGTTTCCTCGCTTGTGACGGTGACTGTACGTTATTAACCCTGCGCTAAGTCAGTGACATGAGAGCAACTACATGCAACATATTAGGGCAACGCATGTTTCCTCGCTTGTGAAGGTGACTGTACTTGATAAACCCTGCGCTCAGTCAGTGACATGAGAGCAACTACATGCAACATATGAAGACAACGCATGTTTCATCGCTTGTTAAGGTGACTGTACGTGATAAACCCTGCGCTCAGTCAGTGACATAGGAGCAACTACATGCAACATATGAAGACAACGCATGTTTCATCGCTTGTTAAGGTGACTGTACGTGATAAACCCTGCGCTAAGTAAGTGACATGAAAGCAACTACATGCAACATATGAAGACAATGCATGTTTCGTCGCTTGTGACGGTGACTGTACTTGATAACCCCTCCGCTAAGTCAGTGACATGAGAGCAACTACATGCAACGTATGAAGACAACGCATGTTTCCTCGCTTGTGACGGTGACAGTACGTGATAAACCCTGCGCTAAGTCAGTGACATGAGAGCAACTACATGCAACATATGAAGACAACGCATGTTTCCTCGCTTGTGAAGGTGACTGTACTTGATAAACCCTGCGCTAAGTCAGTGACATGAGAGCAACTCCATGCAACATAAGATGACAACGCATGTTTCCTCGCTTGTCAGGGTAACTGTACTTGATAAACCCTGCGCTAAGTCAGTGACATGAGAGCAACTACATGCAACAAATTAGGACAACGCATGTTTCCTCGCTTGTGAAGGTGACTGTACTTGATAAACCCTGCGCTAAGTCAGTGACATGAGAGCAACTACATGCAACATATGAAGACAATGAATGTTTCCTCGTTTGTGACGGTGACTGTACTTGATAAACCCTGCGCTAAGTCAGTGACATGAAAGCAACTACATGCAACATATGAAGACAACGCATGTTTCCTCGCTTGTGATGGTGACTGTACTTGATAACCCCTCCGCTAAGTCAGTGAAATGAGAGCAACTACATGCAACATATGAAGACAACGCATGTTTCCTCACTTGTGACGGTGACTGTACGTGATAAACCCTGCGCTAAGTCAGTGACATGAGAGCAACTACATGCAACATATGAAGACAACTCATGTTTCCTCGCTTGTGAAGGTGACTGTACTTGATAAACCCTGCGCTTAGTCAGTGACATGAGAGCAACTACATGCAACATATGAAGACAACGCATGTTTCCTCGCTTGTCACGGTAACTGTACTTGATAAACCCTGCGCTAAGTCAGTGACATGAGAGCAACTACATGCAACATATGAAGACAACGCATGTTTCCTCGCTTGTGAAGGTGACTGTACTTGATAAACCCTGCGCTAAGTCAGTGACATGAGAGCAACTACATGCAACATATGAAGACAACGCATGTTTCCTCGCTTGTCACGGTAACTGTACATGATAAACCCTGCGCTAAGTCAGTGACATGAGAGCAACAACATGCAACAAATTAGGACAACGCATGTTTCCTTGCTTGTGAAGGTGACTGTACTTGATAAACCCTGCGCTAAGTCAGTGACATGACAGCAACTACATGAAACATATTAGGACAACGCATGTTTCCTCGCTTGTGACGGTGACTGTACGTGATAAACCCTGTGCTAAGTCAGTGACATGAAAGCAACTACATGCAACATATGAAGACAACGCAAGTTTCCTCGCTTGTGAAGGTGACTGTACTTGATAAACCCTGCGCTTAGTCAGTGACATAAGAGCAACTACATGCATTATATGAAGACAATGCATGTTTCCTCGCTTGTGACGGTGACTGTACTTGATAAACCCTGCGCTAAGTCAGTGACATGAGAGCAACTACATAAAACATATTAGGACAACGCATGTTTCCTCGCTTGTGACGGTGACTGTACGTGATAATCCCTGCGCTAATTCAGTGACATGAGGGCAGCTACATGCAACATATGAAGACAACGCATGTTTCCTCGCTTGTGAAGGTGACTGTACTTGATAAACCCTGCGCTAAGTCAGTGACATGAGAGCAACTACATGCAACATATGAAGACAATGCATGTTTCCTCGCTTGTTACGGTGACTGTACTTGATAAACCCTGCGCTAAGTCAGTGACATGAGAGCAACTACATGCAACATATGAAGACAACGCATGTTTCCTCGCTTGTGAAGGTGACTGTACTTGATAAACCCTGGGCTAAGTCAGTGACATGAGAGCAACTACATGCAACATATTAGGACAACGCATGTTTAAACGCTTGTGACGGTGACTGTACTTGATAAACCCTGCGCTAAGTCAGTGACATGAAAGCAACTACATGCAACATATGAAGACAAAGCATGTTTCCTCGCTTGTGACGGTGACTGTACGTGATAAACCCTGCGCTAAGTCAGTGACATGAGAGCAACTACATGCAACATATGAAGACAACACATGTTTCCTCGCTTGTGACGGTGACTGTACGTGATAAACCCTGCGCTAAGTCAGTGACATGAGAGCAACTACATGCAACCTATTAGGACAACGCATGTTTTCTCGCTTGTGAAGGTGACTGTACTTGATAAACCCTGCGCTAAGTCAGGTACATGAGAGCAACTACATGCAACATATTAGGGCAACGCATGTTTCCTCGCTTGTGAAGGTGACTGTACTTAATAAACCCTGCGCTCAGTCAGTGACATGAGAGCAACTACATGCAACATATGAAGACAACGCATGTTTAATCGCTTGTTAAGGTGACTGTACGTGATAAACCCTGCGCTCAGTCAGTGACATGAGAGCAACTACATGAAACATATTAGGACAACGCATGTTTCCTCGCTTGTGACGGTGACTGTACGTGATAATTCCTGCGCTAAGTCAGTGACATGAGAGCAACTACATGCAACATATGAAGACAACGCATGTTTCCTCGCTTGTGAAAGTGACTGTACTTGATAAACCCTGCGCTAAGTCAGTGACATGAGCGCAACTACATGCAACATAAGAAGACAACGCATGTTTCCTCGCTTGTCAGGGTAACTGTACTTGATAAACCCTGCGCTAAGTCAGTGACATGAGAGCAACTACATGCAACAAATTAGGACTACGCATGTTTCCTCGCTTGTGAAGGTGACTGTACTTGATAAACCCTGCGCTAAGTCAGTGACATGAGAGCAACTACATGCAACATATTAGGACAACGCATGTTTCCTCGCTTGTGACAGTGACTGTACGTGATAAACCCTGCGCTAAGTCAGTGACATAAGAGCAACTACATGCAACATATGAAGACAACGCATGTTTCCTCGCTTGTGACGGTGACTGTACGTGATAAACCCTGCGCTAAGTCAGTGACATGAGAGCAACTACATGAGAGCAACATATGAAGACAACGCTTGTTTCCTCGCTTGTGAAGGTGACTGTACTTGATAAACCCTGCGCTAAGTCAGTGACATGAGAGCAACTACATGCAACATATGAAGACAATGCATGTTTCCTCGCTTGTGACGGTGACTGTACTTGATAAACCCTGCGCTAAGTCAGTGACATGAGAGCAACTACATGAAACATATTAGGACAACGCATGTTTCCTCGCTTGTGACGGTGACTGTACGTGATAAACCCTGCGCTTAGTCAGTGACATGAGAGCAACTACATGCAACATATGAAGACAACGCATGTTTCATCGCTTGTGACGGTGACTGTACTTGAGAAACCCTGCACTAAGTCAGTGACATTAAAGCAACTACATGCAACATATGAAGACAACGCATGTTTCCTCGCTTGTGACGGTGACTGTACGTGACAATCCCTGCGCTAAGTCAGTGACATGAGAGCAACTACATGCAACATATAAAGACAACACATGTTTCCTCGCTTGTGACGGTGACTGTACTTGATAAACCCTGCGCTAAGTCAGTGACATGATAGCAACTACATGCAACATATGAAGACAACACATGTTTCCTCGCTTGTGAAGGTGACTGTACTTGATAAACCCTGCGCTAAGTCAGTGACATGAGAGCAACTACATGCAACATATGAAGACAACACATGTTTCCTCGCTTGTGACGGTGACTGTACGTGATAAACCCTGCGTGAAGTCAGTGACATGAAAGCAACTTCATGCAACATTATAGGACAACGCATGTTTCCTCGCTTGTGACGGTGACTGTACGTGATAAACCCTGCGCTAAGTCAGTGACATGAGAGCAACTACATGCAACCTATTAGGACAACGCATGTTTCCTCGCATGTGAAGGTGACTGTACTTGATAAACCCTGCGCTAAGTCAGTGACATGAGAGCAACTACATGCAACCTATTAGGACAACGCATGTTTCCTCGCATGTGAAGGTGACTGTACTTGATAAACCCTGAGCTCAGTCAGTGACATGAGAACAACTTCATGCAACATATGAAGACAACGCATGTTTCATCGCTTGTTAAGGTGACTGTACGTGATAAACTTTGCGCTCAGTCAGTGACATGAGAGCAACTACGTGCAACATATGAAGACAACGCATGTTTTATCGCTTGTTAAGGTGACTGTACGTGATAGACCCTGCGCTAAGTCAGTGACATGAAAGCAACTACATGCAACATATGAAGACAACGCATGTTTTCTCGCTTGTGACGGTGACTGTACTTGATAACCCCTCCGCTAAGTCAGTGAAATGAGAGCAACTACATGCAACATATGAAGACAAGGCATGTTTCCTCGCTTGTGACGGTGACTGTACGTGATAAACCCTGCGCTAAGTCAGTGACATGAGAGCATTTACATGCAACATATGAAGACAACGCATGTTTCCTCGCTTGTGAAGGTGACTGTACTTGATAAACCCGGCGCTTAGTCAGTGACATGAGAGCAGCTACATGCAACATAAGAAGACAACGCATTTTCCTCGCTTGTCACGGTAACTGTACTTGATAAACCCTGCGCTAAGTCAGTGACATGAGAGCAACTACATGCAACATATGAAGACAACGCATGTTTCCTCGCTTGTGAAGGTGACTGTACTTGATAAACCCTGCGCTAAGTCAGTGACATGAGAGCAACTACATGCAACATATGAAGACAACGCATGTTTCCTCGCTTGTGAAGGTGACTGTACTTGATAAACCCTGCGCTTAGTCAGTGACATGAGAGCAACTACATGCAACATAAGAAGACAACGCATGTTTCTTCGCATGTCACGGTAACTGTACTTGATAAACCCTGCGCTAAGTCAGTGACATGAGAGCAACTACATGCAACATATGAAGACAACGCATGTTTCCTCGCTTGTGAAGGTGACTGTACTTGATAAACCCTGCGGTAAGTCAGTGACATGAGAGCAACTACATGCAACATATGAAGACAACGCATGTTTCCTCGCTTGTTACGGTAACTGTACATGATAAACCCTGCGCTAAGTCAGTGACATGAGAGCAACTACATGCAACAAATTAGGACAACGCATGTTTCCTTGCTTGTGAAGGTGACTGTACTTGATAAACCCTGCGCTAAGTCAGTGACATGACAGCAACTACATGAAACAAATTAGGACAACCCATGTTTCCTCGCTTGTGACGGTGACTGTACGTGATAAACCCTGTGCTAAGTCAGTGACATGAGAGCAACTACATGCAACATATGAAGACAACGCAAGTTTCCTCGCTTGTGAAGGTGACTGTACTTGATAAACCCTGCGCTCAGTCAGTGACATGAGAGCAACTACATGCATTATATGAAGACAATGCACGTTTCCTCGCTTGTGACGGTGACTGTACTTGATAAACCCTGCGCTAAGTCAGTGACATGAGAGCAACTACATGCAACATATTAGGACAACGCATGTTTCCTCGCTTGTAACGGTGACTGTACGTGATAAACCCTGCGCTAAGTCAGTGACATGAGAGCAACTACATGCAACATATTAGGACAACGCATGTTTCCTCGCTTGTGACGGTGACTGTACGTGATAATTCCTGCGCTAAGTCAGTGACATGAGAGCAACTACATGCAACATATGAAGCAAACGCATGTTTTATCGCTTGTTAAGGTGCCTGTACGTGATAGACCCTGCGCTAAGTCAGTGACATGAAAGCAACTACATGCAACATATGAAGACAACGCATGTTTCCTCGCTTGTGACGGTGACTGTACTTGATAACCCTTCCGCTAAGTCAGTGAAATGAGAGCAACTACATGCAACATATGAAGACAAGGCATGTTTCCTCGCTTGTGACGGTGACTGTACGTGATAAACCCTGCGCTAAGTCAGTGACATGAGAGCAACTACATGCAACATATGAAGACAACGCATGTTTCCTCGCTTGTGAAGGTGACTGTACTTGATAAACCCGGCGCTAAGTCAGTGACATGAGAGCAACTACATGCAACATAAGAAGACAACGCATGTTTCCTTGCTTGTGAAGGTGACTGTACTTGATAAACCCTGCGCTAAGTCAGTGACATGACAGCAACTACATGAAACATATTAGGACAACGCATGTTTCCTCGCTTGTGACGGTGACTGTACGTGATAAACCCTGTGCTAAGTCAGTGACATGAGAGCAACTACATGCAACATATGAAGACAACGCAAGTTTCCTCGCTTGTGAAGGTGACTGTACTTGATAAACCCTGCGCTAAGTCAGTGACATAAGAGCAACTACATGCATTATATGAAGACAATGCATGTTTCCTCGCTTGTGACGGTGACTGTACTTGATAAACCCTGCGCTAAGTCAGTGACATGAGAGCAACTACATAAAACATATTAGGACAACGCATGTTTCCTCGCTTGTAACGGTGACTGTACGTAATAATCCCTGCGCTAATTCAGTGACATGAGGGCAGCTACATGCAACATATGAAGACAACGCATGTTTCCTCGCTTGTGAAGGTGACTGTACTTGATAAACCCTGCGCTAAGTCAGTGACATGAGAGCAACTACATGCAACATATGAAGACAATGCATGTTTCCTCGCTTGTTACGGTGACTGTACTTGATAAACCCTGCGCTAAGTCAGTGACATGAGAGCAACTACATGCAACATATGAAGACAACGCATGTTTCCTCGCTTGTGAAGGTGACTGTACTTGATAAACCCTGGGCTAAGTCAGTGACATGAGAGCAACTACATGCAACATATTAGGACAACGCATGTTTAAACGCTTGTGACGGTGACTGTACTTGATAAACCCTGCGCTAAGTCAGTGACATGAAAGCAACTACATGCAACATATGAAGACAAAGCATGTTTCTTCGCTTGTGACGGTGACTGTACGTGATAAACCCTGCGCTAAGTCAGTGACATGAGAGCAACTACATGCAACATATGAAGACAACACATGTTTCCTCGCTTGTGACGGTGACTGTACGTGATAAACCCTGCGCTAAGTCAGTGACATGAGAGCAACTACATGCAACCTATTAGGACAACGCATGTTTTCTCGCTTGTGAAGGTGACTGTACTTGATAAACCCTGCGCTAAGTCAGGTACATGAGAGCAACTACATGCAACATATTAGGGCAACGCATGTTTCCTCGCTTGTGAAGGTGACTGTACTTAATAAACCCTGCGCTCAGTCAGTGACATGAGAGCAACTACATGCAACATATGAAGACAACGCATGTTTAATCGCTTGTTAAGGTGACTGTACGTGATAAACCCTGCGCTCAGTCAGTGACATGAGAGCAACTACATGCAACATATGAAGACAACGCATGTTTCATCGCTTGTTAAGGTGAATGTACGTGATAAACCCTGCGCTAAGTAAGTGACATGAAAGCAACTACATGCAACATATGAAGACAACGCATGTTTTGTCGCTTGTGATGGTGACTGTACTTTATAACCCCTCAACTAAGTCAGTGACATGAGAGCAACTACATGCAACATATGAAGACAACGAATGTTTCCTCGCTTGTGACGGTGACTGGACGTGATAAACCCTGCGCTAAGTCAGTGACATGAGAGCAACTACATGCAACATATGAAGACAACGCAT
This sequence comes from Isoperla grammatica, assembly GCA_945910005.1. Taxonomy (NCBI): domain Eukaryota; kingdom Metazoa; phylum Arthropoda; class Insecta; order Plecoptera; family Perlodidae; genus Isoperla; species Isoperla grammatica. The sequence continues at coordinate 83,864,871 of OX246737.1, forward strand.
GTTTCCTCGCTTGTGAAAGTGACTGTACTTGATAAACCCTGCGCTAAGTCAGTGACATGAGCGCAACTACATGCAACATAAGAAGACAACGCATGTTTCCTCGCTTGTCAGGGTAACTGTACTTGATAAACCCTGCGCTAAGTCAGTGACATGAGAGCAACTACATGCAACAAATTAGGACTACGCATGTTTCCTCGCTTGTGAAGGTGACTGTACTTGATAAACCCTGCGCTAAGTCAGTGACATGAGAGCAACTACATGAAACATATTAGGACAACGCATGTTTCCTCGCTTGTGATGGTGACTGTACGTGATAAACCCTGCTCTAAGTCAGTGACATGAGAGCAACTACATGCAACATATGAAGACAACGAATGTTTTCTCGCTTGTGAAGGTGACTGTACTTAATAAACCCTGCGCTAAGTCAGTGACATGAGGGCAACTACATGCAACATATGAAGACAACGCATGTTTCCTCGCTTGTGAAGGTGACTGTACTTGATAAACCCTGCGCTTAGTCAGTGACATAAGAGCAACTACATGCAACATATGAAGACAATGAATGTTTCCTCGCTTGTGAAGGTGACTGTACTTGATAAACCCTGCGCTAAGTCAGTGACATGAGAGCAACTACATGCAACCTATTAGGACAACGCATGTTTCCTCGCATGTGAAGGTGACTGTACTTGATAAACCCTGAGCTCAGTCAGTGACATGAGAACAACTACATGCAACATATGAAGACAACGCATGTTTCATCGCTTGTTAAGGTGACTGTACGTGATAAACTCTGCGCTCAGTCAGTGACATGAGAGCAACTACGTGCAACATATGAAGACAACGCATGTTTTATCGCTTGTTAAGGTGACTGTACGTGATATACCCTGCGCTAAGTCAGTGACATGAAAGCAACTACATGCAACATATGAAGACAACGCATGTTTCCTCGCTTGTGACGGTGACTGTACTTGATAACCCCTCCGCTAAGTCAGTGAAATGAGAGCAACTACATGCAACATATGAAGACAAGGCATGTTTCCTCGCTTGTGACGGTGACTGTACGTGATAAACCCTGCGCTAAGTCAGTGACATGAGAGCAACTACATGCAACATATGAAGACAACGCATGTTTCCTCGCTTGTGAAGGTGACTGTACTTGATAAACCCGGCGCTTAGTCAGTGACATGAGAGCAACTACATGCAACATAATGAGACAACGCATGTTTCCTCGCTTGTCACGGTAACTGTACTTGATAAACCCTGCGCTAAGTCAGTGACATGAGAGCAACTATATGCAACATATGAAGACAACGCATGTTTCCTCGCTTGTGAAGGTGACTGTACTTGATAAACCCTGCGCTAAGTCAGTGACATGAGAGCAACTTCATGCAACATATGAAGACAACGCATGTTTCCTCGCTTGTGAAGGTGACTGTACTTGATAAACCCTGCGCTTAGTCAGTGACATGAGAGCAACTACATGCAACACAAGAAGACAACGCATGTTTCCTCGCAGGTCACGGTAACTGTACTTGATAAACCCTGCGCTAAGTCAGTGACATGAGAGCAACTAAATGCAACATATGAAGACAACGCATGTTTCCTCGCTTGTGAAGGAGACTGTACTTGATAAACCCTGCGGTAAGTCAGTGACATGAGAGCAACTACATGCAACATATGAAGACAACGCATGTTTCCTCGCTTGTTACGGTCACTGTACATGATAAACCCTGCGCTAAGTCAGTGACATGAGAGCAACTACATGCAACAAATTAGGACAACGCATGTTTCCTTGCTTGTGAAGGTGACTGTACTTGATAAACCCTGCGCTAAGTCAGTGACATGACAGCAACTACATGAAACATATTAGGACAACCCATGTTTCCTCGCTTGTGACGGTGACTGTACGTGATAAACCCTGTGCTAAGTCAGTGACATGAGAGCAACTACATGCAACATATGAAGACAACGCAAGTTTCCTCGCTTGTGAAGGTGACTGTACTTGATAAACCCTGCGCTCAGTCAGTGACATGAGAGCAACTACATGCATTATATGAAGACAATGCACGTTTCCTCGCTTGTGACGGTGACTGTACTTGATAAACCCTGCGCTAAGTCAGTGACATGAGAGCAACTACATGCAACATATTAGGACAACGCATGTTTCCTCGCTTGTGACGGTGACTGTACGTGATAAACCCTGCGCTAAGTCAGTGACATGAGAGCAACTACTTGCAACATATTAGGACAACGCATGTTTCCTCGCTTGTGACGGTGACTGTACGTGATAATTCCTGCGCTAAGTCAGTGACATGAGAGCAACTACATGCAACATATGAAGCAAACGCATGTTTCCTCGCTTGTGACGGTGACTGTGCGTGATAAACCCTGCGCTAAGTCAGGTACATGAGAGCAACTACATGCAACATATGAAGACAACGCATGTTTCCTCGCTTGTGAAGGTGACTGTACTTGATAAACCCTGCGCTAAGTCAGTGACATGAGAGCAACTACATGCAACATATGAAGACAACGCATGTTTCCTCGCTTGTGAAGGTGACTGTACTTGATAAACCCTGCGCTAAGTCAGTGACATGAGAGCAACTACATGCAACATATGAAGACAATGCATGTTTTCTCGCTTGTTACGGTGACTGTACTTGATAAACCCTGCGCTAAGTCAGTGACATGAGAGCAACTACATGCAACATATGAAGACAACGCATGTTTCCTCGCTTGTGAAGGTGACTGTACTTGATAAACCCTGGGCTAAGTCAGTGACATGAGAGCAACTACATGCAACATATTAGGACAACGCATGTTTCCTCGCTTGTGACGGTGACTGTACTTGATAAACCCTGCGCTAAGTCAGTGACATGAGAGCAACTACATGCAACATATTAGGACAATGCATGTTTCCTCGTTTGTGACGGTGACTGTACGTGATAAACCCTGCGCTTAGTCAGTGACATGAGAGCAACTTCATGCAACATATGAAGACAACGCATGTTTCCTCGCTTGTGACGCTGACTGTACGTGATAAACCCTGCGCTAAGTCAGTGACATTTGAGCAACTACATGCAACATATGAAGAAAACGCATGTTTCAACGCTTATGACGGTGACTGTACTTGATAAACCCTGCGCTAAGTCAGTGAAATGAAAGCAACTACATGCAACATATGAAGACAACGCATGTTTCCTCGCTTGTGACGGTGACTGTACGTGATAAACCCTGCGCTAAGTCAGTGACATGAGAGCAACTACATGCAACATATGAAGACAACACATGTTTCCTCGCTTGTGACGGTGACTGTACGTGATAAACCCTGCGCTAAGTCAGTGACATGAGAGCAACTACATGTAACCTATTAGGACAACGCATGTTTCCTCGCTTGTGAAGGTGACTGTACTTGATAAACCATGCGCTAAGTCAGTGACATGAGAGCAACTACATGCAACATATTAGGGCAACGCATAATTCCTCGCTTGTGAAGGTGACTGTACTTGATAAACCCTGCGCTCAGTCAGTGACATGAGAGCAACTACATGCAACATATAAAGACAACGCATGTTTCATCGCTTGTGAAGGTGACTGTACTTAATAAACCCTGCGCTAAGTCAGTGACATGAGGGCAACTACATGCAACATATGAAGACAACGCATGTTTCCTCGCTTGTGAAGGTGACTGTACTTGATAAACCCTGCGCTAAGTCAGTGACATGAGAGCAACTACATGCAACATATGAAGACAAAGAATGATTCCTCGCTTGTGAAGGTGATTGTACTTGATAAACCCTGCGCTAAGTCAGTGACATGAGAGCAACTACATGCAACATATGAAGACAATGAATGTTTCCTCGCTTGTGAAGGTGACTGTACTTGATAAACCCTGCGCTTAGTCAGTGACATGAGAGCAACCACATGCAACATAAGAAGACAACGCATGTTTCCTCGCTTGTCACGGTAACTGTACTTGATAAACCCTGCGCTAAGTCAGTGACATGAGAGCAACTACATGCAACATATGAAGACAACGCATGTTTCCTCGCTTGTGAAGGTGACTGTACTTGATAAACCCTGCGCTAAGTCACTGACATGAGAGCAACTACATGCAACATATGAAGACAACGCATGTTTCCTCGCTTGTCACGGTAACTGTACATGATAAACCCTGCGCTAAGTCAGTGACATGAGAGCAACTACATGCAACAAATTAGGACAACGCAAGTTTCCTTGCTTGTGACGGTGACTGTACGTGATAAACCCTGTGCTAAGTCAGTGACTTGAGAGCAACTACATGCAACATATGAAGACAACGCAAGTTTCCTCGCTTGTGAAGGTGACTGTACTTAATAAACCCTGCGCTAAGTCAGTGACATGAGAGCAACTACATGCAACATATGAAGACAACACATGTTTCCTCGCTTGTGACGGTGACTGTACGTGATAAACCCTGCGTGAAGTCAGTGACATGAAAGCAACTACATGCAACATATTAGGACAACGCATGTTTCCTCGCTTGTGACGGTGACTGTACGTTATTAACCCTGCGCTAAGTCAGTGACATGAGAGCAACTACATGCAACATATTAGGGCAACGCATGTTTCCTCGCTTGTGAAGGTGACTGTACTTGATAAACCCTGCGCTCAGTCAGTGACATGAGAGCAACTACATGCAACATATGAAGACAACGCATGTTTCATCGCTTGTTAAGGTGACTGTACGTGATAAACCCTGCGCTCAGTCAGTGACATAGGAGCAACTACATGCAACATATGAAGACAACGCATGTTTCATCGCTTGTTAAGGTGACTGTACGTGATAAACCCTGCGCTAAGTAAGTGACATGAAAGCAACTACATGCAACATATGAAGACAATGCATGTTTCGTCGCTTGTGACGGTGACTGTACTTGATAACCCCTCCGCTAAGTCAGTGACATGAGAGCAACTACATGCAACGTATGAAGACAACGCATGTTTCCTCGCTTGTGACGGTGACAGTACGTGATAAACCCTGCGCTAAGTCAGTGACATGAGAGCAACTACATGCAACATATGAAGACAACGCATGTTTCCTCGCTTGTGAAGGTGACTGTACTTGATAAACCCTGCGCTAAGTCAGTGACATGAGAGCAACTCCATGCAACATAAGATGACAACGCATGTTTCCTCGCTTGTCAGGGTAACTGTACTTGATAAACCCTGCGCTAAGTCAGTGACATGAGAGCAACTACATGCAACAAATTAGGACAACGCATGTTTCCTCGCTTGTGAAGGTGACTGTACTTGATAAACCCTGCGCTAAGTCAGTGACATGAGAGCAACTACATGCAACATATGAAGACAATGAATGTTTCCTCGTTTGTGACGGTGACTGTACTTGATAAACCCTGCGCTAAGTCAGTGACATGAAAGCAACTACATGCAACATATGAAGACAACGCATGTTTCCTCGCTTGTGATGGTGACTGTACTTGATAACCCCTCCGCTAAGTCAGTGAAATGAGAGCAACTACATGCAACATATGAAGACAACGCATGTTTCCTCACTTGTGACGGTGACTGTACGTGATAAACCCTGCGCTAAGTCAGTGACATGAGAGCAACTACATGCAACATATGAAGACAACGCATGTTTCCTCGCTTGTGAAGGTGACTGTACTTGATAAACCCTGCGCTTAGTCAGTGACATGAGAGCAACTACATGCAACATATGAAGACAACGCATGTTTCCTCGCTTGTCACGGTAACTGTACTTGATAAACCCTGCGCTAAGTCAGTGACATGAGAGCAACTACATGCAACATATGAAGACAACGCATGTTTCCTCGCTTGTGAAGGTGACTGTACTTGATAAACCCTGCGCTAAGTCAGTGACATGAGAGCAACTACATGCAACATATGAAGACAACGCATGTTTCCTCGCTTGTCACGGTAACTGTACATGATAAACCCTGCGCTAAGTCAGTGACATGAGAGCAACAACATGCAACAAATTAGGACAACGCATGTTTCCTTGCTTGTGAAGGTGACTGTACTTGATAAACCCTGCGCTAAGTCAGTGACATGACAGCAACTACATGAAACATATTAGGACAACGCATGTTTCCTCGCTTGTGACGGTGACTGTACGTGATAAACCCTGTGCTAAGTCAGTGACATGAAAGCAACTACATGCAACATATGAAGACAACGCAAGTTTCCTCGCTTGTGAAGGTGACTGTACTTGATAAACCCTGCGCTTAGTCAGTGACATAAGAGCAACTACATGCATTATATGAAGACAATGCATGTTTCCTCGCTTGTGACGGTGACTGTACTTGATAAACCCTGCGCTAAGTCAGTGACATGAGAGCAACTACATAAAACATATTAGGACAACGCATGTTTCCTCGCTTGTGACGGTGACTGTACGTGATAATCCCTGCGCTAATTCAGTGACATGAGGGCAGCTACATGCAACATATGAAGACAACGCATGTTTCCTCGCTTGTGAAGGTGACTGTACTTGATAAACCCTGCGCTAAGTCAGTGACATGAGAGCAACTACATGCAACATATGAAGACAATGCATGTTTCCTCGCTTGTTACGGTGACTGTACTTGATAAACCCTGCGCTAAGTCAGTGACATGAGAGCAACTACATGCAACATATGAAGACAACGCATGTTTCCTCGCTTGTGAAGGTGACTGTACTTGATAAACCCTGGGCTAAGTCAGTGACATGAGAGCAACTACATGCAACATATTAGGACAACGCATGTTTAAACGCTTGTGACGGTGACTGTACTTGATAAACCCTGCGCTAAGTCAGTGACATGAAAGCAACTACATGCAACATATGAAGACAAAGCATGTTTCCTCGCTTGTGACGGTGACTGTACGTGATAAACCCTGCGCTAAGTCAGTGACATGAGAGCAACTACATGCAACATATGAAGACAACACATGTTTCCTCGCTTGTGACGGTGACTGTACGTGATAAACCCTGCGCTAAGTCAGTGACATGAGAGCAACTACATGCAACCTATTAGGACAACGCATGTTTTCTCGCTTGTGAAGGTGACTGTACTTGATAAACCCTGCGCTAAGTCAGGTACATGAGAGCAACTACATGCAACATATTAGGGCAACGCATGTTTCCTCGCTTGTGAAGGTGACTGTACTTAATAAACCCTGCGCTCAGTCAGTGACATGAGAGCAACTACATGCAACATATGAAGACAACGCATGTTTAATCGCTTGTTAAGGTGACTGTACGTGATAAACCCTGCGCTCAGTCAGTGACATGAGAGCAACTACATGAAACATATTAGGACAACGCATGTTTCCTCGCTTGTGACGGTGACTGTACGTGATAATTCCTGCGCTAAGTCAGTGACATGAGAGCAACTACATGCAACATATGAAGACAACGCATGTTTCCTCGCTTGTGAAAGTGACTGTACTTGATAAACCCTGCGCTAAGTCAGTGACATGAGCGCAACTACATGCAACATAAGAAGACAACGCATGTTTCCTCGCTTGTCAGGGTAACTGTACTTGATAAACCCTGCGCTAAGTCAGTGACATGAGAGCAACTACATGCAACAAATTAGGACTACGCATGTTTCCTCGCTTGTGAAGGTGACTGTACTTGATAAACCCTGCGCTAAGTCAGTGACATGAGAGCAACTACATGCAACATATTAGGACAACGCATGTTTCCTCGCTTGTGACAGTGACTGTACGTGATAAACCCTGCGCTAAGTCAGTGACATAAGAGCAACTACATGCAACATATGAAGACAACGCATGTTTCCTCGCTTGTGACGGTGACTGTACGTGATAAACCCTGCGCTAAGTCAGTGACATGAGAGCAACTACATGAGAGCAACATATGAAGACAACGCTTGTTTCCTCGCTTGTGAAGGTGACTGTACTTGATAAACCCTGCGCTAAGTCAGTGACATGAGAGCAACTACATGCAACATATGAAGACAATGCATGTTTCCTCGCTTGTGACGGTGACTGTACTTGATAAACCCTGCGCTAAGTCAGTGACATGAGAGCAACTACATGAAACATATTAGGACAACGCATGTTTCCTCGCTTGTGACGGTGACTGTACGTGATAAACCCTGCGCTTAGTCAGTGACATGAGAGCAACTACATGCAACATATGAAGACAACGCATGTTTCATCGCTTGTGACGGTGACTGTACTTGAGAAACCCTGCACTAAGTCAGTGACATTAAAGCAACTACATGCAACATATGAAGACAACGCATGTTTCCTCGCTTGTGACGGTGACTGTACGTGACAATCCCTGCGCTAAGTCAGTGACATGAGAGCAACTACATGCAACATATAAAGACAACACATGTTTCCTCGCTTGTGACGGTGACTGTACTTGATAAACCCTGCGCTAAGTCAGTGACATGATAGCAACTACATGCAACATATGAAGACAACACATGTTTCCTCGCTTGTGAAGGTGACTGTACTTGATAAACCCTGCGCTAAGTCAGTGACATGAGAGCAACTACATGCAACATATGAAGACAACACATGTTTCCTCGCTTGTGACGGTGACTGTACGTGATAAACCCTGCGTGAAGTCAGTGACATGAAAGCAACTTCATGCAACATTATAGGACAACGCATGTTTCCTCGCTTGTGACGGTGACTGTACGTGATAAACCCTGCGCTAAGTCAGTGACATGAGAGCAACTACATGCAACCTATTAGGACAACGCATGTTTCCTCGCATGTGAAGGTGACTGTACTTGATAAACCCTGCGCTAAGTCAGTGACATGAGAGCAACTACATGCAACCTATTAGGACAACGCATGTTTCCTCGCATGTGAAGGTGACTGTACTTGATAAACCCTGAGCTCAGTCAGTGACATGAGAACAACTTCATGCAACATATGAAGACAACGCATGTTTCATCGCTTGTTAAGGTGACTGTACGTGATAAACTTTGCGCTCAGTCAGTGACATGAGAGCAACTACGTGCAACATATGAAGACAACGCATGTTTTATCGCTTGTTAAGGTGACTGTACGTGATAGACCCTGCGCTAAGTCAGTGACATGAAAGCAACTACATGCAACATATGAAGACAACGCATGTTTTCTCGCTTGTGACGGTGACTGTACTTGATAACCCCTCCGCTAAGTCAGTGAAATGAGAGCAACTACATGCAACATATGAAGACAAGGCATGTTTCCTCGCTTGTGACGGTGACTGTACGTGATAAACCCTGCGCTAAGTCAGTGACATGAGAGCATTTACATGCAACATATGAAGACAACGCATGTTTCCTCGCTTGTGAAGGTGACTGTACTTGATAAACCCGGCGCTTAGTCAGTGACATGAGAGCAGCTACATGCAACATAAGAAGACAACGCATTTTCCTCGCTTGTCACGGTAACTGTACTTGATAAACCCTGCGCTAAGTCAGTGACATGAGAGCAACTACATGCAACATATGAAGACAACGCATGTTTCCTCGCTTGTGAAGGTGACTGTACTTGATAAACCCTGCGCTAAGTCAGTGACATGAGAGCAACTACATGCAACATATGAAGACAACGCATGTTTCCTCGCTTGTGAAGGTGACTGTACTTGATAAACCCTGCGCTTAGTCAGTGACATGAGAGCAACTACATGCAACATAAGAAGACAACGCATGTTTCTTCGCATGTCACGGTAACTGTACTTGATAAACCCTGCGCTAAGTCAGTGACATGAGAGCAACTACATGCAACATATGAAGACAACGCATGTTTCCTCGCTTGTGAAGGTGACTGTACTTGATAAACCCTGCGGTAAGTCAGTGACATGAGAGCAACTACATGCAACATATGAAGACAACGCATGTTTCCTCGCTTGTTACGGTAACTGTACATGATAAACCCTGCGCTAAGTCAGTGACATGAGAGCAACTACATGCAACAAATTAGGACAACGCATGTTTCCTTGCTTGTGAAGGTGACTGTACTTGATAAACCCTGCGCTAAGTCTGTGACATGACAGCAACTACATGAAACAAATTAGGACAACCCATGTTTCCTCGCTTGTGACGGTGACTGTACGTGATAAACCCTGTGCTAAGTCAGTGACATGAGAGCAACTACATGCAACATATGAAGACAACGCAAGTTTCCTCGCTTGTGAAGGTGACTGTACTTGATAAACCCTGCGCTCAGTCAGTGACATGAGAGCAACTACATGCATTATATGAAGACAATGCACGTTTCCTCGCTTGTGACGGTGACTGTACTTGATAAACCCTGCGCTAAGTCAGTGACATGAGAGCAACTACATGCAACATATTAGGACAACGCATGTTTCCTCGCTTGTAACGGTGACTGTACGTGATAAACCCTGCGCTAAGTCAGTGACATGAGAGCAACTACATGCAACATATTAGGACAACGCATGTTTCCTCGCTTGTGACGGTGACTGTACGTGATAATTCCTGCGCTAAGTCAGTGACATGAGAGCAACTACATGCAACATATGAAGCAAACGCATGTTTTATCGCTTGTTAAGGTGCCTGTACGTGATAGACCCTGCGCTAAGTCAGTGACATGAAAGCAACTACATGCAACATATGAAGACAACGCATGTTTCCTCGCTTGTGACGGTGACTGTACTTGATAACCCTTCCGCTAAGTCAGTGAAATGAGAGCAACTACATGCAACATATGAAGACAAGGCATGTTTCCTCGCTTGTGACGGTGACTGTACGTGATAAACCCTGCGCTAAGTCAGTGACATGAGAGCAACTACATGCAACATATGAAGACAACGCATGTTTCCTCGCTTGTGAAGGTGACTGTACTTGATAAACCCGGCGCTAAGTCAGTGACATGAGAGCAACTACATGCAACATAAGAAGACAACGCATGTTTCCTTGCTTGTGAAGGTGACTGTACTTGATAAACCCTGCGCTAAGTCAGTGACATGACAGCAACTACATGAAACATATTAGGACAACGCATGTTTCCTCGCTTGTGACGGTGACTGTACGTGATAAACCCTGTGCTAAGTCAGTGACATGAGAGCAACTACATGCAACATATGAAGACAACGCAAGTTTCCTCGCTTGTGAAGGTGACTGTACTTGATAAACCCTGCGCTAAGTCAGTGACATAAGAGCAACTACATGCATTATATGAAGACAATGCATGTTTCCTCGCTTGTGACGGTGACTGTACTTGATAAACCCTGCGCTAAGTCAGTGACATGAGAGCAACTACATAAAACATATTAGGACAACGCATGTTTCCTCGCTTGTAACGGTGACTGTACGTAATAATCCCTGCGCTAATTCAGTGACATGAGGGCAGCTACATGCAACATATGAAGACAACGCATGTTTCCTCGCTTGTGAAGGTGACTGTACTTGATAAACCCTGCGCTAAGTCAGTGACATGAGAGCAACTACATGCAACATATGAAGACAATGCATGTTTCCTCGCTTGTTACGGTGACTGTACTTGATAAACCCTGCGCTAAGTCAGTGACATGAGAGCAACTACATGCAACATATGAAGACAACGCATGTTTCCTCGCTTGTGAAGGTGACTGTACTTGATAAACCCTGGGCTAAGTCAGTGACATGAGAGCAACTACATGCAACATATTAGGACAACGCATGTTTAAACGCTTGTGACGGTGACTGTACTTGATAAACCCTGCGCTAAGTCAGTGACATGAAAGCAACTACATGCAACATATGAAGACAAAGCATGTTTCTTCGCTTGTGACGGTGACTGTACGTGATAAACCCTGCGCTAAGTCAGTGACATGAGAGCAACTACATGCAACATATGAAGACAACACATGTTTCCTCGCTTGTGACGGTGACTGTACGTGATAAACCCTGCGCTAAGTCAGTGACATGAGAGCAACTACATGCAACCTATTAGGACAACGCATGTTTTCTCGCTTGTGAAGGTGACTGTACTTGATAAACCCTGCGCTAAGTCAGGTACATGAGAGCAACTACATGCAACATATTAGGGCAACGCATGTTTCCTCGCTTGTGAAGGTGACTGTACTTAATAAACCCTGCGCTCAGTCAGTGACATGAGAGCAACTACATGCAACATATGAAGACAACGCATGTTTAATCGCTTGTTAAGGTGACTGTACGTGATAAACCCTGCGCTCAGTCAGTGACATGAGAGCAACTACATGCAACATATGAAGACAACGCATGTTTCATCGCTTGTTAAGGTGAATGTACGTGATAAACCCTGCGCTAAGTAAGTGACATGAAAGCAACTACATGCAACATATGAAGACAACGCATGTTTTGTCGCTTGTGATGGTGACTGTACTTTATAACCCCTCAACTAAGTCAGTGACATGAGAGCAACTACATGCAACATATGAAGACAACGAATGTTTCCTCGCTTGTGACGGTGACTGGACGTGATAAACCCTGCGCTAAGTCAGTGACATGAGAGCAACTACATGCAACATATGAAGACAACGCATGTTTCCTCGCTTGTGAAAGTGACTGTACTTGATAAACCCTGCGCTAAGTCAGTGACATGAGCGCAACTACATGCAACATAAGAAGACAACGCATGTTTCCTCGCTTGTCAGGGTAACTGTACTTGATAAACCCTGCGCTAAGTCAGTGACATGAGAGCAACTACATGCAACAAATTAGGACTACGCATGTTTCCTCGCTTGTGAAGGTGACTGTACTTGATAAACCCTGCGCTAAGTCAGTGACATGAGAGCAACTACATGAAACATATTAGGACAACGCATGTTTCCTCGCTTGTCACGGTAACTGTACTTGATAAACCCTGCGCTAAGTCAGTGACATGAGAGCAACTACATGCAACATATGAAGACAACGCATGTTTCCTCGCTTGTGAAGGTGACTGTACTTGATAAACCCTGCGCTAAGTCACTGACATGAGAGCAACTACATGCAACATATGAAGACAACGCATGTTTCCTCGCTTGTCACGGTAACTGTACATGATAAACCCTGCGCTAAGTCAGTGACATGAGAGCAACTACATGCAACAAATTAGGACAACGCAAGTTTCCTTGCTTGTGACGGTGACTGTACGTGATAAACCCTGTGCTAAGTCAGTGACTTGAGAGCAACTACATGCAACATATGAAGACAACGCAAGTTTCCTCGCTTGTGAAGGTGACTGTACTTAATAAACCCTGCGCTAAGTCAGTGACATGAGAGCAACTACATGCAACATATGAAGACAACACATGTTTCCTCGCTTGTGACGGTGACTGTACGTGATAAACCCTGCGTGAAGTCAGTGACATGAAAGCAACTACATGCAACATATTAGGACAACGCATGTTTCCTCGCTTGTGACGGTGACTGTACGTTATTAACCCTGCGCTAAGTCAGTGACATGAGAGCAACTACATGCAACATATTAGGGCAACGCATGTTTCCTCGCTTGTGAAGGTGACTGTACTTGATAAACCCTGCGCTCAGTCAGTGACATGAGAGCAACTACATGCAACATATGAAGACAACGCATGTTTCATCGCTTGTTAAGGTGACTGTACGTGATAAACCCTGCGCTCAGTCAGTGACATAGGAGCAACTACATGCAACATATGAAGACAACGCATGTTTCATCGCTTGTTAAGGTGACTGTACGTGATAAACCCTGCGCTAAGTAAGTGACATGAAAGCAACTACATGCAACATATGAAGACAATGCATGTTTCGTCGCTTGTGACGGTGACTGTACTTGATAACCCCTCCGCTAAGTCAGTGACATGAGAGCAACTACATGCAACGTATGAAGACAACGCATGTTTCCTCGCTTGTGACGGTGACAGTACGTGATAAACCCTGCGCTAAGTCAGTGACATGAGAGCAACTACATGCAACATATGAAGACAACGCATGTTTCCTCGCTTGTGAAGGTGACTGTACTTGATAAACCCTGCGCTAAGTCAGTGACATGAGAGCAACTCCATGCAACATAAGATGACAACGCATGTTTCCTCGCTTGTCAGGGTAACTGTACTTGATAAACCCTGCGCTAAGTCAGTGACATGAGAGCAACTACATGCAACAAATTAGGACAACGCATGTTTCCTCGCTTGTGAAGGTGACTGTACTTGATAAACCCTGCGCTAAGTCAGTGACATGAGAGCAACTACATGCAACATATGAAGACAATGAATGTTTCCTCGTTTGTGACGGTGACTGTACTTGATAAACCCTGCGCTAAGTCAGTGACATGAAAGCAACTACATGCAACATATGAAGACAACGCATGTTTCCTCGCTTGTGATGGTGACTGTACTTGATAACCCCTCCGCTAAGTCAGTGAAATGAGAGCAACTACATGCAACATATGAAGACAACGCATGTTTCCTCACTTGTGACGGTGACTGTACGTGATAAACCCTGCGCTAACTCAGTGACATGAGAGCAACTACATGCAACATATGAAGACAACGCATGTTTCCTCGCTTGTGAAGGTGACTGTACTTGATAAACCCTGCGCTTAGTCAGTGACATGAGAGCAACTACATGCAACATATGAAGACAACGCATGTTTCCTCGCTTGTCACGGTAACTGTACTTGATAAACCCTGCGCTAAGTCAGTGACATGAGAGCAACTACATGCAACATATGAAGACAACGCATGTTTCCTCGCTTGTGAAGGTGACTGTACTTGATAAACCCTGCGCTAAGTCAGTGACATGAGAGCAACTACATGCAACATATGAAGACAACGCATGTTTCCTCGCTTGTCACGGTAACTGTACATGATAAACCCTGCGCTAAGTCAGTGACATGAGAGCAACAACATGCAACAAATTAGGACAACGCATGTTTCCTTGCTTGTGAAGGTGACTGTACTTGATAAACCCTGCGCTAAGTCAGTGACATGACAGCAACTACATGAAACATATTAGGACAACGCATGTTTCCTCGCTTGTGACGGTGACTGTACGTGATAAACCCTGTGCTAAGTCAGTGACATGAAAGCAACTACATGCAACATATGAAGACAACGCAAGTTTCCTCGCTTGTGAAGGTGACTGTACTTGATAAACCCTGCGCTTAGTCAGTGACATAAGAGCAACTACATGCATAATATGAAGACAATGCATGTTTCCTCGCTTGTGACGGTGACTGTACTTGATAAACCCTGCGCTAAGTCAGTGACATGAGAGCAACTACATAAAACATATTAGGACAACGCATGTTTCCTCGCTTGTGACGGTGACTGTACGTGATAATCCCTGCGCTAATTCAGTGACATGAGGGCAGCTACATGCAACATATGAAGACAACGCATGTTTCCTCGCTTGTGAAGGTGACTGTACTTGATAAACCCTGCGCTAAGTCAGTGACATGAGAGCAACTACATGCAACATATGAAGACAATGCATGTTTCCTCGCTTGTTACGGTGACTGTACTTGATAAACCCTGCGCTAAGTCAGTGACATGAGAGCAACTACATGCAACATATGAAGACAACGCATGTTTCCTCGCTTGTGAAGGTGACTGTACTTGATAAACCCTGGGCTAAGTCAGTGACATGAGAGCAACTACATGCAACATATTAGGACAACGCATGTTTAAACGCTTGTGACGGTGACTGTACTTGATAAACCCTGCGCTAAGTCAGTGACATGAAAGCAACTACATGCAACATATGAAGACAAAGCATGTTTCCTCGCTTGTGACGGTGACTGTACGTGATAAACCCTGCGCTAAGTCAGTGACATGAGAGCAACTACATGCAACATATGAAGACAACACATGTTTCCTCGCTTGTGACGGTGACTGTACGTGATAAACCCTGCGCTAAGTCAGTGACATGAGAGCAACTACATGCAACCTATTAGGACAACGCATGTTTTCTCGCTTGTGAAGGTGACTGTACTTGATAAACCCTGCGCTAAGTCAGGTACATGAGAGCAACTACATGCAACATATTAGGGCAACGCATGTTTCCTCGCTTGTGAAGGTGACTGTACTTAATAAACCCTGCGCTCAGTCAGTGACATGAGAGCAACTACATGCAACATATGAAGACAACGCATGTTTAATCGCTTGTTAAGGTGACTGTACGTGATAAACCCTGCGCTCAGTCAGTGACATGAGAGCAACTACATGAAACATATTAGGACAACGCATGTTTCCTCGCTTGTGACGGTGACTGTACGTGATAATTCCTGCGCTAAGTCAGTGACATGAGAGCAACTACATGCAACATATGAAGACAACGCATGTTTCCTCGCTTGTGAAAGTGACTGTACTTGATAAACCCTGCGCTAAGTCAGTGACATGAGCGCAACTACATGCAACATAAGAAGACAACGCATGTTTCCTCGCTTGTCAGGGTAACTGTACTTGATAAACCCTGCGCTAAGTCAGTGACATGAGAGCAACTACATGCAACAAATTAGGACTACGCATGTTTCCTCGCTTGTGAAGGTGACTGTACTTGATAAACCCTGCGCTAAGTCAGTGACATGAGAGCAACTACATGCAACATATTAGGACAACGCATGTTTCCTCGCTTGTGACAGTGACTGTACGTGATAAACCCTGCGCTAAGTCAGTGACATAAGAGCAACTACATGCAACATATGAAGACAACGCATGATTCCTCGCTTGTGACGGTGACTGTACGTGATAAACCCTGCGCTAAGTCAGTGACATGAGAGCAACTACATGAGAGCAACATATGAAGACAACGCTTGTTTCCTCGCTTGTGAAGGTGACTGTACTTGATAAACCCTGCGCTAAGTCAGTGACATGAGAGCAACTACATGCAACATATGAAGACAATGCATGTTTCCTCGCTTGTGACGGTGACTGTACTTGATAAACCCTGCGCTAAGTCAGTGACATGAGAGCAACTACATGAAACATATTAGGACAACGCATGTTTCCTCGCTTGTGACGGTGACTGTACGTGATAAACCCTGCGCTTAGTCAGTGACATGAGAGCAACTACATGCAACATATGAAGACAACGCATGTTTCATCGCTTGTGACGGTGACTGTACTTGAGAAACCCTGCACTAAGTCAGTGACATTAAAGCAACTACATGCAACATATGAAGACAACGCATGTTTCCTCGCTTGTGACGGTGACTGTACGTGACAATCCCTGCGCTAAGTCAGTGACATGAGAGCAACTACATGCAACATATAAAGACAACACATGTTTCCTCGCTTGTGACGGTGACTGTACTTGATAAACCCTGCGCTAAGTCAGTGACATGATAGCAACTACATGCAACATATGAAGACAACACATGTTTCCTCGCTTGTGAAGGTGACTGTACTTGATAAACCCTGCGCTAAGTCAGTGACATGAGAGCAACTACATGCAACATATGAAGACAACACATGTTTCCTCGCTTGTGACGGTGACTGTACGTGATAAACCCTGCGTGAAGTCAGTGACATGAAAGCAACTTCATGCAACATTATAGGACAACGCATGTTTCCTCGCTTGTGACGGTGACTGTACGTGATAAACCCTGCGCTAAGTCAGTGACATGAGAGCAACTACATGCAACCTATTAGGACAACGCATGTTTCCTCGCATGTGAAGGTGACTGTACTTGATAAACCCTGCGCTAAGTCAGTGACATGAGAGCAACTACATGCAACCTATTAGGACAACGCATGTTTCCTCGCATGTGAAGGTGACTGTACTTGATAAACCCTGAGCTCAGTCAGTGACATGAGAACAACTTCATGCAACATATGAAGACAACGCATGTTTCATCGCTTGTTAAGGTGACTGTACGTGATAAACTTTGCGCTCAGTCAGTGACATGAGAGCAACTACGTGCAACATATGAAGACAACGCATGTTTTATCGCTTGTTAAGGTGACTGTACGTGATAGACCCTGCGCTAAGTCAGTGACATGAAAGCAACTACATGCAACATATGAAGACAACGCATGTTTTCTCGCTTGTGACGGTGACTGTACTTGATAACCCCTCCGCTAAGTCAGTGAAATGAGAGCAACTACATGCAACATATGAAGACAAGGCATGTTTCCTCGCTTGTGACGGTGACTGTACGTGATAAACCCTGCGCTAAGTCAGTGACATGAGAGCATTTACATGCAACATATGAAGACAACGCATGTTTCCTCGCTTGTGAAGGTGACTGTACTTGATAAACCCGGCGCTTAGTCAGTGACATGAGAGCAGCTACATGCAACATAAGAAGACAACGCATTTTCCTCGCTTGTCACGGTAACTGTACTTGATAAACCCTGCGCTAAGTCAGTGACATGAGAGCAACTACATGCAACATATGAAGACAACGCATGTTTCCTCGCTTGTGAAGGTGACTGTACTTGATAAACCCTGCGCTAAGTCAGTGACATGAGAGCAACTACATGCAACATATGAAGACAACGCATGTTTCCTCGCTTGTGAAGGTGACTGTACTTGATAAACCCTGCGCTTAGTCAGTGACATGAGAGCAACTACATGCAACATAAGAAGACAACGCATGTTTCTTCGCATGTCACGGTAACTGTACTTGATAAACCCTGCGCTAAGTCAGTGACATGAGAGCAACTACATGCAACATATGAAGACAACGCATGTTTCCTCGCTTGTGAAGGTGACTGTACTTGATAAACCCTGCGGTAAGTCAGTGACATGAGAGCAACTACATGCAACATATGAAGACAACGCATGTTTCCTCGCTTGTTACGGTAACTGTACATGATAAACCCTGCGCTAAGTCAGTGACATGAGAGCAACTACATGCAACAAATTAGGACAACGCATGTTTCCTTGCTTGTGAAGGTGACTGTACTTGATAAACCCTGCGCTAAGTCTGTGACATGACAGCAACTACATGAAACAAATTAGGACAACCCATGTTTCCTCGCTTGTGACGGTGACTGTACGTGATAAACCCTGTGCTAAGTCAGTGACATGAGAGCAACTACATGCAACATATGAAGACAACGCAAGTTTCCTCGCTTGTGAAGGTGACTGTACTTGATAAACCCTGCGCTCAGTCAGTGACATGAGAGCAACTACATGCATTATATGAAGACAATGCACGTTTCCTCGCTTGTGACGGTGACTGTACTTGATAAACCCTGCGCTAAGTCAGTGACATGAGAGCAACTACATGCAACATATTAGGACAACGCATGTTTCCTCGCTTGTAACGGTGACTGTACGTGATAAACCCTGCGCTAAGTCAGTGACATGAGAGCAACTACATGCAACATATTAGGACAACGCATGTTTCCTCGCTTGTGACGGTGACTGTACGTGATAATTCCTGCGCTAAGTCAGTGACATGAGAGCAACTACATGCAACATATGAAGCAAACGCATGTTTTATCGCTTGTTAAGGTGCCTGTACGTGATAGACCCTGCGCTAAGTCAGTGACATGAAAGCAACTACATGCAACATATGAAGACAACGCATGTTTCCTCGCTTGTGACGGTGACTGTACTTGATAACCCTTCCGCTAAGTCAGTGAAATGAGAGCAACTACATGCAACATATGAAGACAAGGCATGTTTCCTCGCTTGTGACGGTGACTGTACGTGATAAACCCTGCGCTAAGTCAGTGACATGAGAGCAACTACATGCAACATATGAAGACAACGCATGTTTCCTCGCTTGTGAAGGTGACTGTACTTGATAAACCCGGCGCTAAGTCAGTGACATGAGAGCAACTACATGCAACATAAGAAGACAACGCATGTTTCCTTGCTTGTGAAGGTGACTGTACTTGATAAACCCTGCGCTAAGTCAGTGACATGACAGCAACTACATGAAACATATTAGGACAACGCATGTTTCCTCGCTTGTGACGGTGACTGTACGTGATAAACCCTGTGCTAAGTCAGTGACATGAGAGCAACTACATGCAACATATGAAGACAACGCAAGTTTCCTCGCTTGTGAAGGTGACTGTACTTGATAAACCCTGCGCTAAGTCAGTGACATAAGAGCAACTACATGCATTATATGAAGACAATGCATGTTTCCTCGCTTGTGACGGTGACTGTACTTGATAAACCCTGCGCTAAGTCAGTGACATGAGAGCAACTACATAAAACATATTAGGACAACGCATGTTTCCTCGCTTGTAACGGTGACTGTACGTAATAATCCCTGCGCTAATTCAGTGACATGAGGGCAGCTACATGCAACATATGAAGACAACGCATGTTTCCTCGCTTGTGAAGGTGACTGTACTTGATAAACCCTGCGCTAAGTCAGTGACATGAGAGCAACTACATGCAACATATGAAGACAATGCATGTTTCCTCGCTTGTTACGGTGACTGTACTTGATAAACCCTGCGCTAAGTCAGTGACATGAGAGCAACTACATGCAACATATGAAGACAACGCATGTTTCCTCGCTTGTGAAGGTGACTGTACTTGATAAACCCTGGGCTAAGTCAGTGACATGAGAGCAACTACATGCAACATATTAGGACAACGCATGTTTAAACGCTTGTGACGGTGACTGTACTTGATAAACCCTGCGCTAAGTCAGTGACATGAAAGCAACTACATGCAACATATGAAGACAAAGCATGTTTCTTCGCTTGTGACGGTGACTGTACGTGATAAACCCTGCGCTAAGTCAGTGACATGAGAGCAACTACATGCAACATATGAAGACAACACATGTTTCCTCGCTTGTGACGGTGACTGTACGTGATAAACCCTGCGCTAAGTCAGTGACATGAGAGCAACTACATGCAACCTATTAGGACAACGCATGTTTTCTCGCTTGTGAAGGTGACTGTACTTGATAAACCCTGCGCTAAGTCAGGTACATGAGAGCAACTACATGCAACATATTAGGGCAACGCATGTTTCCTCGCTTGTGAAGGTGACTGTACTTAATAAACCCTGCGCTCAGTCAGTGACATGAGAGCAACTACATGCAACATATGAAGACAACGCATGTTTAATCGCTTGTTAAGGTGACTGTACGTGATAAACCCTGCGCTCAGTCAGTGACATGAGAGCAACTACATGCAACATATGAAGACAACGCATGTTTCATCGCTTGTTAAGGTGAATGTACGTGATAAACCCTGCGCTAAGTAAGTGACATGAAAGCAACTACATGCAACATATGAAGACAACGCATGTTTTGTCGCTTGTGATGGTGACTGTACTTTATAACCCCTCAACTAAGTCAGTGACATGAGAGCAACTACATGCAACATATGAAGACAACGAATGTTTCCTCGCTTGTGACGGTGACTGGACGTGATAAACCCTGCGCTAAGTCAGTGACATGAGAGCAACTACATGCAACATATGAAGACAACGCATGTTTCCTCGCTTGTGAAAGTGACTGTACTTGATAAACCCTGCGCTAAGTCAGTGACATGAGCGCAACTACATGCAACATAAGAAGACAACGCATGTTTCCTCGCTTGTCAGGGTAACTGTACTTGATAAACCCTGCGCTAAGTCAGTGACATGAGAGCAACTACATGCAACAAATTAGGACTACGCATGTTTCCTCGCTCGTGAAGGTGACTGTACTTGATAAACCCTGCGCTAAGTCAGTGACATGAGAGCAACTACATGAAACATATTAGGACAACGCATGTTTCCTCGCTTGTGATGGTGACTGTACGTGATAAACCCTGCTCTAAGTCAGTGACATGAGAGCAACTACATGCAACATATGAAGACAACGAATGTTTTCTCGCTTGTGAAGGTGACTGTACTTAATAAACCCTGCGCTAAGTCAGTGACATGAGGGCAACTACATGCAACATATGAAGACAACGCATGTTTCCTCGCTTGTGAAGGTGACTGTACTTGATAAACCCTGCGCTTAGTCAGTGACATAAGAGCAACTACATGCAACATATGAAGACAATGAATGTTTCCTCGCTTGTGAAGGTGACTGTACTTGATAAACCCTGCGCTAAGTCAGTGACATGAGAGCAACTACATGCAACCTATTAGGACAACGCATGTTTCCTCGCATGTGAAGGTGACTGTACTTGATAAACCCTGAGCTCAGTCAGTGACATGAGAACAACTACATGCAACATATGAAGACAACGCATGTTTCATCGCTTGTTAAGGTGACTGTACGTGATAAACTCTGCGCTCAGTCAGTGACATGAGAGCAACTACGTGCAACATATGAAGACAACGCATGTTTTATCGCTTGTTAAGGTGACTGTACGTGATATACCCTGCGCTAAGTCAGTGACATGAAAGCAACTACATGCAACATATGAAGACAACGCATGTTTCCTCGCTTGTGACGGTGACTGTACTTGATAACCCCTCCGCTAAGTCAGTGAAATGAGAGCAACTACATGCAACATATGAAGACAAGGCATGTTTCCTCGCTTGTGACGGTGACTGTACGTGATAAACCCTGCGCTAAGTCAGTGACATGAGAGCAACTACATGCAACATATGAAGACAACGCATGTTTCCTCGCTTGTGAAGGTGACTGTACTTGATAAACCCGGCGCTTAGTCAGTGACATGAGAGCAACTACATGCAACATAATGAGACAACGCATGTTTCCTCGCTTGTCACGGTAACTGTACTTGATAAACCCTGCGCTAAGTCAGTGACATGAGAGCAACTATATGCAACATATGAAGACAACGCATGTTTCCTCGCTTGTGAAGGTGACTGTACTTGATAAACCCTGCGCTAAGTCAGTGACATGAGAGCAACTTCATGCAACATATGAAGACAACGCATGTTTCCTCGCTTGTGAAGGTGACTGTACTTGATAAACCCTGCGCTTAGTCAGTGACATGAGAGCAACTACATGCAACACAAGAAGACAACGCATGTTTCCTCGCATGTCACGGTAACTGTACTTGATAAACCCTGCGCTAAGTCAGTGACATGAGAGCAACTACATGCAACATATGAAGACAACGCATGTTTCCTCGCTTGTGAAGGAGACTGTACTTGATAAACCCTGCGGTAAGTCAGTGACATGAGAGCAACTACATGCAACATATGAAGACAACGCATGTTTCCTCGCTTGTTACGGTAACTGTACATGATAAACCCTGCGCTAAGTCAGTGACATGAGAGCAACTACATGCAACAAATTAGGACAACGCATGTTTCCTTGCTTGTGAAGGTGACTGTACTTGATAAACCCTGCGCTAAGTCAGTGACATGACAGCAACTACATGAAACATATTAGGACAACCCATGTTTCCTCGCTTGTGACGGTGACTGTACGTGATAAACCCTGTGCTAAGTCAGTGACATGAGAGCAACTACATGCAACATATGAAGACAACGCAAGTTTCCTCGCTTGTGAAGGTGACTGTACTTGATAAACCCTGCGCTCAGTCAGTGACATGAGAGCAACTACATGCATTATATGAAGACAATGCACGTTTCCTCGCTTGTGACGGTGACTGTACTTGATAAACCCTGCGCTAAGTCAGTGACATGAGAGCAACTACATGCAACATATTAGGACAACGCATGTTTCCTCGCTTGTGACGGTGACTGTACGTGATAAACCCTGCGCTAAGTCAGTGACATGAGAGCAACTACTTGCAACATATTAGGACAACGCATGTTTCCTCGCTTGTGACGGTGACTGTACGTGATAATTCCTGCGCTAAGTCAGTGACATGAGAGCAACTACATGCAACATATGAAGCAAACGCATGTTTCCTCGCTTGTGACGGTGACTGTGCGTGATAAACCCTGCGCTAAGTCAGGTACATGAGAGCAACTACATGCAACATATGAAGACAACGCATGTTTCCTCGCTTGTGAAGGTGACTGTACTTGATAAACCCTGCGCTAAGTCAGTGACATGAGAGCAACTACATGCAACATATGAAGACAACGCATGTTTCCTCGCTTGTGAAGGTGACTGTACTTGATAAACCCTGCGCTAAGTCAGTGACATGAGAGCAACTACATGCAACATATGAAGACAATGCATGTTTCCTCGCTTGTTACGGTGACTGTACTTGATAAACCCTGCGCTAAGTCAGTGACATGAGAGCAACTACATGCAACATATGAAGACAACGCATGTTTCCTCGCTTGTGAAGGTGACTGTACTTGATAAACCCTGGGCTAAGTCAGTGACATGAGAGCAACTACATGCAACATATTAGGACAACGCATGTTTCCTCGCTTGTGACGGTGACTGTACTTGATAAACCCTGCGCTAAGTCAGTGACATGAGAGCAACTACATGCAACATATTAGGACAATGCATGTTTCCTCGTTTGTGACGGTGACTGTACGTGATAAACCCTGCGCTTAGTCAGTGACATGAGAGCAACTTCATGCAACATATGAAGACAACGCATGTTTCCTCGCTTGTGACGCTGACTGTACGTGATAAACCCTGCGCTAAGTCAGTGACATTTGAGCAACTACATGCAACATATGAAGAAAACGCATGTTTCAACGCTTGTGACGGTGACTGTACTTGATAAACCCTGCGCTAAGTCAGTGAAATGAAAGCAACTACATGCAACATATGAAGACAACGCATGTTTCCTCGCTTGTGACGGTGACTGTACGTGATAAACCCTGCGCTAAGTCAGTGACATGAGAGCAACTACATGCAACATATGAAGACAACACATGTTTCCTCGCTTGTGACGGTGACTGTACGTGATAAACCCTGCGCTAAGTCAGTGACATGAGAGCAACTACATGTAACCTATTAGGACAACGCATGTTTCCTCGCTTGTGAAGGTGACTGTACTTGATAAACCATGCGCTAAGTCAGTGACATGAGAGCAACTACATGCAACATATTAGGGCAACGCATAATTCCTCGCTTGTGAAGGTGACTGTACTTGATAAACCCTGCGCTCAGTCAGTGACATGAGAGCAACTACATGCAACATATGAAGACAACGCATGTTTCATCGCTTGTGAAGGTGACTGTACTTAATAAACCCTGCGCTAAGTCAGTGACATGAGGGCAACTACATGCAACATATGAAGACAACGCATGTTTCCTCGCTTGTGAAGGTGACTGTACTTGATAAACCCTGCGCTAAGTCAGTGACATGAGAGCAACTACATGCAACATATGAAGACAAAGAATGTTTCCTCGCTTGTGAAGGTGATTGTACTTGATAAACCCTGCGCTAAGTCAGTGACATGAGAGCAACTACATGCAACATATGAAGACAATGAATGTTTCCTCGCTTGTGAAGGTGACTGTACTTGATAAACCCTGCGCTTAGTCAGTGACATGAGAGCAACCACATGCAACATAAGAAGACAACGCATGTTTCCTCGCTTGTCACGGTAACTGTACTTGATAAACCCTGCGCTAAGTCAGTGACATGAGAGCAACTACATGCAACATATGAAGACAACGCATGTTTCCTCGCTTGTGAAGGTGACTGTACTTGATAAACCCTGCGCTAAGTCACTGACATGAGAGCAACTACATGCAACATATGAAGACAACGCATGTTTCCTCGCTTGTCACGGTAACTGTACATGATAAACCCTGCGCTAAGTCAGTGACATGAGAGCAACTACATGCAACAAATTAGGACAACGCAAGTTTCCTTGCTTGTGACGGTGACTGTACGTGATAAACCCTGTGCTAAGTCAGTGACTTGAGAGCAACTACATGCAACATATGAAGACAACGCAAGTTTCCTCGCTTGTGAAGGTGACTGTACTTGATAAACCCTGCGCTAAGTCAGTGACATGAGAGCAACTACATGCATTATATGAAGACAATGCATGTTTCCTCGCTAGTGACGGTGACTGTACTTGATAAACCCTGCGCTAACTCAGTGGCATGAGAGCAACTACATAAAACATATTAGGACAACGCATGTTTCCTCGCTTGTGACGGTGACTGTACGTGATAATCCCTGCGCTAAGTCAGTGACATGAGGGCAACTACATGCAACATATGAAGACAACGCATGTTTCCTCGCTTGTGATGGTGACTGTACTTGATAAACTCTGCGCTAATTCAGTGACATGAGAGCAACTACATGCAACATATGAAGACAATGCATGTTTCCTCGCTTGTTACGGTGACTGTACTTGATAAACCCTGCGCTAAGTCCGTGACATGAGAGCAACTACATGCAACATATGAAGACAACGCATGTTTCCTCGCTTGTGAAGGTGACTGTACTTGATAAACCCTGGGCTAAGTCAGTGACATGAGAGCAACTACATGCAACATATTAGGACAACGCATGTTTCCTCGCTTGTGACGGTGACTGTACTTGATAAACCCTGCGCTAAGTCAGTGACATGAGAGCAACTACATGCAACATATTAGGACAACGCATGTTTCCTCGTTTGTGACGGTGACTGTACGTGATAAACCCTGCGCTAAGTCAGTGACATGAGAGCAACTACATGCAACATATGAAGACAACGCATGTTTCCTCGCTTGTGACGGTGACTGTACGTGAACAACCCTGCGCTAAGTCAGTGACATGAGAGCAACTACATGCAACATATGAAGACAACGCATGTTTCCTCGCTTATGACGGTGACTGTACTTGATAAACCCTGCGCTAAGTCAGTGACATGAGAGCAACTACATGCAACATATGAAGACAACGCATGTTTCCTCGCTTGTGACGGTGACTGTACTTGATAACCCCTCCGCTAAGTCAGTGACATGAGAGCAACTACATGCAACATATTAGGACAACGCATGTTTACTCGCTTGTGACGGTGACTGTACTTGATAACCCCCCGCTAAGTCAGTGACATGAGAGCAACTACATGCAACATATGAAGACAACGCATGTTTCCTCGCTTGTGACGGTGACTGTACTTGATAACCCCTCCGCTTAGTCAGTGACATGAGAGCAACTACATGCAACATATTAGGACAACGCATGTTTCCTCGCTTGTGACGGTGACTGTACTTTATAACCCCTCCGCTAAGTCAGTGACATGAGAGCAACTACATGCAACATATGAAGACAACGCATGTTTCCTCGCTTGTGACGGTGACTGTACGTGATAAACCCTACGCTAAGTCAGTGACATGAGAGCAACTACATGCAACATATGAAGACAACGCATGTTTCCTCGCTTGTGAAGGTGACTGTACGTGATAAACCCTGCGCTAAGTCAGTGACATGAGAGCAACTACATGCAACATAAGAAGACAACGCATGTTTCCTCGCTTGTCAGGGTAACTGTACTTGATAAACCCTGCGCTAAGTCAGTGACATGAGAGCAACTACATGCAACAAATTAGGACAACGCATGTTTCCTCGCTTGTGAAGGTGACTGTACTTGATAAACCCTGCGCTAAGTCAGTGACATGAGAGCAACTACATGAAACATATTAGGACAACGCATGTTTCCTCGCTTGTGATGGTGACTGTACGTGATAAACCCTGCGCTAAGTCAGTGACATGAGAGCAACTACATGCAAAATATGAAGACAACGCATGTTTCCTCGCTTGTGAAGGTGACTGTACTTAATAAACCCTGCGCTAAGTCAGTGACATGAGGGCAACTACATGCAACATATGAAGACAACGCATGTTTCCTCGCTTGTGAAGGTGACTGTACTTGATAAACCCTGCGCTAAGTCAGTGACATGAGAGCAACTACATGCAACATATGAAGACAATGAATGTTTCCTCGCTTGTGACGGTGACTGTACTTGATAAACCCTGCGCTAAGTCAGTGACATAAAAGCAACTACATGCAACATATGAAGACAACTCATGTTTCCTCGCTTGTGACGGTGACTGTACTTGATAACCCCTCCGCTAAGTCAGTGAAATGAGAGCAACTACATGCAACATATGAAGACAACGCATGTTTCCTCGCTTGTGACGGTGACTGTACGTGATAAACCCTGCGCTAAGTCAGTGACATTTGAGCAACTACATGCAACATATGAAGACAACGCATGTTTCAACGCTTGTGACGGTGACTGTACTTGATAAACCCTGCGCTAAGTCAGTGACATGAAAGCAACTACATGCAACATATGAAGAAAACGCATGTTTCCTCGCTTGTGACGGTGACTGTACGTGATAAACCCTGCGCTAAGTCAGTGACATGAGGGCAACTACATGCAACATATGAAGACAACGCATGTTTCCTCGCTTGTGAAGGTGACTGTACTTGATAAACCCTGCGCTAAGTCAGTGACATGAGAGCAACTACATGCAACATATGAAGACAATGCATGTTTCCTCGCTTGTTACGGTGACTGTACTTGATAAACCCTGCGCTAAGTCAGTGACATGAGAGCAACTTCATGCAACATATTAGGACAACGCATGTTTTCTCGCTTGTGACGGTGACTGTACTTGATAAACCCTGCGCTAAGTCAGTGACATGAGAGCAACTACATGCAACATATTAGGGCAACGCATGGACCCTCGTTTGTGACGGTGACTGTACGTGATGAACCCTGCGCTAAGTCAGTGACATGAGAGCAACTTCATGCAACATATGAAGACAACGCATAATTCCTCGCTTGTGACGGTGACTGTACGTGATAAACCCTGCGCTAAGTCAGTGACATTTGAGCAACTACATGCAACATATGAGGACAACGCATGTTTCAACGCTTGTGACGGTGACTGTACTTGATAAACCCTGCGCTAAGTCAGTGACATGAAAGCAACTACATGCAACATATGAAGACAACACATGTTTCCTCGCTTGTGACGGTGACTGTACGTGATAAACCCTGCGCTAAGTCAGTGACATGAGAGCAACTACATGCAACCTATTAGGACAACGCATGTTTCCTCGCATGTGAAGGTGACTGTACTTGATAAACCATGCGCTAAGTCAGTGACATGAGAGCAACTACATGCAACATATGAAGACAATGAATGTTTCCTCGCTTGTGAAGGTGACTGTACTTGATAAACCCTGCGCTTAGTCAGTGACATGAGAAAAACTACATGCAACATAAGAAGACAACGCATGTTTCCTCGCTTGTCACGGTAACTGTACTTGATAAACCCTGCGCTAAGTCAGTGACATGAGAGCAACTACATGCAACATATGAAGACAACGCATGTTTCCTCGCTTGTGAAGGTGACTGTACTTGATAAATCCTGCGCTAAGTCAGTGACATGAGAGCAACTACATGCAACATATGAAGACAATGCATGTTTCCTCGCTTGTCACGGTAACTGTACATGATAAACCCTGCGCTAAGTCAGTGACATAAAAGAGCAACTACATGCAACAAATTAGGACAACGCATGTTTCCTTGCTTGTGAAGGTGACTGTACTTGATAAACCCTGCGCTAAGTCAGTGACATGACAGCAACTACATGAAACATATTAGGACAACGCATGTTTCCTCGCTTGTGACGGTGACTGTACGTGATAAACCCTGTGCTAAGTCAGTGACATGAGAGCAACTACATGCAACATATGAAGACAACGCAAGTTTCCTCGCTTGTGAAGGTGACTGTACTTGATAAACCCTGCGCTAAGTCAGTGACATGAGAGCAACTACATGCATTATATGAAGACAATGCATGTTTCTTCGCTTGTGACGGTGACTGTACTTGATAAACCCTGCGCTAAGTCAGTGACATGAGAGCAACTACATAAAACATATTAGGACAACGCTTGTTTCCTCGCTTGTGACGGTGACTGAACGTTATAATCCCTGCGCTAAGTCAGTGACATGAAGGCGACTACATGCAACATATGAAGACAACGCTTGTTTCCTCGCTTGTGAAGGTGACTGTACTTGATAAACCCTGCGCTAAGTCAGTGACATGAGAGCAACTACATGCAACATATGAAAACAATGTATGTTTCCTCGCTTGTTACGGTGACTGTACTTGATAAACCCTGCGCTAAGTCAGTGACATGAGAGCAACTACATGCAACATATGAAGACAACGCATGTTTCCTCGCTTGTGAAGGTGACTGTACTTGATAAACCCTGGGCTAAGTCAGTGACATGAGAGCAACTACATGCAACATATTAGGACAACGCATGTTTCCTCGCTTGTGACGGTGACTGTACACGATAAACCATGCGCTAAGTCAGTGACATGAGAGCAACTACATGCAACATATAAGGACAACGCATGTTTCCTCGTTTGTGACGGTGACTGTACGTGATAAACCCTGCGCTAAGTCAGTGACATGAGAGCAACCACATGCAACATATGAAGACAACGCATGTTTCCTCGCTTGTGACGGTGACTGTACGTGATAAACCCTGCGCTAAGTCAGTGACATTTGAGCAACTACATGCAACATATGAAGACAACGCATGTTTCAACGCTTGTGACGGTGACTGTACTTGATAAGCCCTGCGCTAAGTCAGTGACATGAAAGCAACTACATGCAACATATGAAGACAACGCATGTTTCCTCGCTTGTGACGGTGACTGTACGTGATAAACCCTGCGCTAAGTCAGGGACATGAGAGCAACTACATGAAACATATGAAGACAACACATGTTTCCTCGCTTGTGACGGTGACTGTACGTGATAAACCCTGCGCTAAGTCAGTGACATGAGAGCAACTACATGCAACATATGAAGACAACGCATGTACCCTCGCTTGTGACGGTGACTGTACGTGATAAACCCTGCGCTAAGTCAGTGACATTTGAGCAACTACATGCAACATATGAAGACAACGCATGTTTCAACGCTTGTGACGGTGACTGTACTTGATTTACCCTGCGCTAAGTCAGTGACATGAAAGCAACTACATGCAACATATGAAGACAACGCATGTTTCATCGCTTGTTTAGGTGACTGTACGTGATAAACCCTGCGCTCAGTCAGTGACATGAGAGCAACTACATGCAACATATGAAGACAACGCATGTTTCATCGCTTGTTAAGGTTACTGTACGTGATAAACCCTGCGCTAAGTAAGTGACATGAAAGCAACTACATGCAACATATGAAGACAACGCATGTTTCGTCGCTTGTGACGGTGACTGTACTTGATAACCCCTCCGCTAAGTCAGTGACATGAGAGCAACTACATGCAACATATGAAGACAACGCATGTTTCCTCGCTTGTGACGGTGACTGTACTTGATAAACCCTG
This sequence comes from Isoperla grammatica, assembly GCA_945910005.1. Lineage (NCBI taxonomy): Eukaryota > Metazoa > Arthropoda > Insecta > Plecoptera > Perlodidae > Isoperla > Isoperla grammatica. The sequence goes on from OX246737.1 coordinate 83,895,939, forward strand.
CGCTAAGTCAGTGACATGAGAGCAACTACATAAAACATATTAGGACAACGCATGTTTCCTCGCTTGTGACGGTGACTGTACGTGATAATCCCTGCGCTAAGTCAGTGACATGAGGGCAACTACATGCAACATATGAAGACAACGCATGTTTCCTCGCTTGTGAAGGTCAGTGACATGAGAGCAACTACATGCAACATATGAAGACAATGCATGTTTCCTCGCTTGTTACGGTGACTGTACTTGATAAACCCTGCGCTAAGTCAGTGACATGAGAGCAACTACATGCAACATATGAAGACAACGCATGTTTCCTCGCTTGTAAAGGTGACTGTACTTGATAAACCCTGCGCTAAGTCAGTGACATGAGAGCAACTACATAAAACATATTAGGACAACGCATGTTTCCTCGCTTGTGACGGTGACTGTACGTGATAATCCCTGCGCTAAGTCAGTGACATGAGGGCAACTACATGCAACATATGAAGACAACGCATGTTTCCTCGCTTGTGAAGGTGACTGTACTTGATAAACCCTGCGCTAAGTCAGTGACATGAGAGCAACTACATGCAACATATGAAGACAATGCATGTTTCCTCGCTTGTTACGGTGACTGTACTTGATAAACCCTGCGCTAAGTCAGTGACATGAGAGCAACTACATGCAACATATGAAGACAACGCATGTTTCCTCGCTTGTGACGGTGACTGTACTTGATAAACCCTGCGCTAAGTCAGTGACATGAGAGCAACTACATGCAACATATTAGGACAATGCATGTTTCCTCGTTTGTGACGGTGACTGTACGTGATAAACCCTGCGCTAAGTCAGTGACATAAGAGCAACTTCATGCAACATATGAAGACAACGCGTGTTTCCTCGCTTGTGACGGTGACTGTACGTGATAAACCCTGCGCTAAGTCAGTGACATTTGAGCAACTACATGCAACATATGAAGACAACGCATGTTTCAACGCTTGTGACGGTGACTGTACTTGATAAACCCTGCGCTAAGTCAGTGACATGAAAGCAACTACATGCAACATATGAAGACAACGCATGTTTCCTCGCTTGTGACGGTGACTGTACGTGATAAACCCTGCGCTAAGTCAGTGACATGAGAGCAACTACATGCAACATATGAAGACAACACATGTTTCCTCGCTTGTGACGGTGACTGTACGTGATAAACCCTGCGCTAAGTCAGTGACATGAGAGCAACTACATGCAACCTTTTAGGACAACGCATGTTTCCTCGCTTGTGAAGGTGACTGTACTTGATAAACCATGCGCTAAGTCAGTGACATGAGAGCAACTACATGCAACATAATAGGGCAACGCATGTTTCCTCGCTTGTGAAGGTGACTGTACTTGATAAACCCTGCGCTCAGTCAGTGACAGGAGAGCAACTACATGCAACATATGAAGACAACGCATGTTTCATCGCTTGTGAAGGTGACTGTACTTAATAAACCCTGCGCTAAGTCAGTGGCATGAGGGCAACTACATGCAACATATGAAGACAACGCATGTTTCCTCGCTTGTGAAGGTGACTGTACTTGATAAACCCTGCGCTAAGTCAGTGACATGAGAGCAACTACATGCAACATATGAAGACAATGAATGTTTCCTCGCTTGTGAAGGTGACTGTACTTGATAAACCCTGCGCTAGGTCAGTGACATGAGAGCAACTACATGCAACATATGAAGACAATGAATGTTTCCTCGCTTGTGAAGGTGACTGTACTTGATAAACCCTGCGCTTAGTCAGTGACATGAGAGCAACTACATGCAACATAAGAAGACAACGCATGTTTCCTCGCTTGTCACGGTAACTGTACTTGATAAACCCTGCGCTAAGTCAGTGACATGAGAGCAACTACATGCAACATATGAAGACAACGCATGTTTCCTCGCTTGTGAAGGTGACTGTACTTGATAAACCCTGCGCTAAGTCAGTGACATGAGAGCAACTACATGCAACATATGAAGACAACGCATGTTTCCTCGCTTGTCACGGTAACTGTACATGATAAACCCTGCGCTAAGTCAGTGACATGAGAGCAACTACATGCAACAAATTAGGACAACGCATGTTTCCTTGCTTGTGAAGGTGACTGTACTTGATAAACCCTGCGCTAAGTCAGTGACATGACAGCAACTACATGAAACATATTAGGACAACGCATGTTTCCTCGCTTGTGACGGTGACTGTACGTGATAAACCCTGTGCTAAGTCAGTGACTTGAGAGCAACTACATGCAACATATGAAGACAACGCAAGTTTCCTCGCTTGTGAAGGTGACTGTACTTGATAAACCCTGCGCTAAGTCATTGACATGAGAGCAACTACATGCATTATATGAAGACAATGCATGTTTCCTCGCTTGTGACGGTGACTGTACTTGATAAACCCTGCGCTAAGTCAGTGACATGAGAGCAACTACATAAAACATATTAGGACAACGCATGTTTCCTCGCTTGTGACGGTGACTGTACGTGATAATCCCTGCGCTAAGTCAGTGACATGATGGCAACTACATGCAACATATGAAGACAACGCATGTTTCCTCGCTTGTGAAGGTGACTGTACTTGATAAACCCTGCGCTAAGTCAGTGACATGAGAGCAACTACATGCAACATATGAAGACAACGCATGTTTCCTCGCTTGTGAAGGTGACTGTACTTGATAAATCCTGCGCTAAGTCAGTGACATGAGAGCAACTACATGCAACATATGAAGACAATGCATGTTTCCTCGCTTGTCACGGTAACTGTACATGATAAACCCTGCGCTAAGTCAGTGACATAAAAGAGCAACTACATGCAACAAATTAGGACAACGCATGTTTCCTTGCTTGTGAAGGTGACTGTACTTGATAAACCCTGCGCTAAGTCAGTGACATGACAGCAACTACATGAAACATATTAGGACAACGCATGTTTCCTCGCTTGTGACGGTGACTGTACGTGATAAACCCTGTGCTAAGTCAGTGACATGAGAGCAACTACATGCAACATATGAAGACAACGCAAGTTTCCTCGCTTGTGAAGGTGACTGTACTTGATAAACCCTGCGCTAAGTCAGTGACATGAGAGCAACTACATGCATTATATGAAGACAATGCATGTTTCTTCGCTTGTGACGGTGACTGTACTTGATAAACCCTGCGCTAAGTCAGTGACATGAGAGCAACTACATAAAACATATTAGGACAACGCTTGTTTCCTCGCTTGTGACGGTGACTGAACGTTATAATCCCTGCGCTAAGTCAGTGACATGAAGGCGACTACATGCAAAATATGAAGACAACGCATGTTTCCTCGCTTGTGAAGGTGACTGTACTTAATAAACCCTGCGCTAAGTCAGTGACATGAGGGCAACTACATGCAACATATGAAGACAACGCATGTTTCCTCGCTTGTGAAGGTGACTGTACTTGATAAACCCTGCGCTAAGTCAGTGACATGAGAGCAAATACATGCAACATATGAAGACAATGAATGTTTCCTCGCTTGTGACGGTGACTGTACTTGATAAACCCTGCGCTAAGTCAGTGACATAAAAGCAACTACATGCAACATATGAAGACAACTCATGTTTCCTCGCTTGTGACGGTGACTGTACTTGATAACCCCTCCGCTAAGTCAGTGAAATGAGAGCAACTACATGCAACATATGAAGACAACGCATGTTTCCTCGCTTGTGACGGTGACTGTACGTGATAAACCCTGCGCTAAGTCAGTGACATTTGAGCAACTACATGCAACATATGAAGACAACGCATGTTTCAACGCTTGTGACGGTGACTGTACTTGATAAACCCTGCGCTAAGTCAGTGACATGAAAGCAACTACATGCAACATATGAAGAAAACGCATGTTTCCTCGCTTGTGACGGTGACTGTACGTGATAAACCCTGCGCTAAGTCAGTGACATGAGGGCAACTACATGCAACATATGAAGACAACGCATGTTTCCTCGCTTGTGAAGGTGACTGTACTTGATAAACCCTGCGCTAAGTCTGTGACATGAGAGCAACTACATGCAACATATGAAGACAATGCATGTTTCCTCGCTTGTTACGGTGACTGTACTTGATAAACCCTGCGCTAAGTCAGTGACATGAGAGCAACTTCATGCAACATATTAGGACAACGCATGTTTCCTCGCTTGTGACGGTGACTGTACTTGATAAACCCTGCGCTAAGTCAGTGACATGAGAGCAACTACATGCAACAATTAGGGCAACGCATGGACCCTCGTTTGTGACGGTGACTGTACGTGATGAACCCTGCGCTAAGTCAGTGACATGAGAGCAACTTCATGCAACATATGAAGACAACGCATAATTCCTCGCTTGTGACGGTGACTGTACGTGATAAACCCTGCGCTAAGTCAGTGACATTTGAGCAACTACATGCAACATATGAGGACAACGCATGTTTCAACGCTTGTGACGGTGACTGTACTTGATAAACCCTGCGCTAAGTCAGTGACATGAAAGCAACTACATGCAACATATGAAGACAACACATGTTTCCTCGCATGTGACGGTGACTGTACGTGATAAACCCTGCGCTAAGTCAGTGACATGAGAGCAACTACATGCAACATATGAAGACAACACATGTTTCCTCGCTTGTGACGGTGACTGTACGTGATAAACCCTGCGCTAAGTCAGTGACATGAGAGCAACTACATGCAACCTATTAGGACAACGCATGTTTCCTCGCATGTGAAGGTGACTGTACTTGATAAACCATGCGCTAAGTCAGTGACATGAGAGCAACTACATGCAACATATGAAGACAATGAATGTTTCCTCGCTTGTGAAGGTGACTGTACTTGATAAACCCTGCGCTTAGTCAGTGACATGAGAAAAACTACATGCAACATAAGAAGACAACGCATGTTTCCTCGCTTGTCACGGTAACTGTACTTGATAAACCCTGCGCTAAGTCAGTGACATGAGAGCAACTACATGCAACATATGAAGACAACGCATGTTTCCTCGCTTGTGAAGGTGACTGTACTTGATAAATCCTGCGCTAAGTCAGTGACATGAGAGCAACTACATGCAACATATGAAGACAATGCATGTTTCCTCGCTTGTCACGGTAACTGTACATGATAAACCCTGCGCTAAGTCAGTGACATAAAAGAGCAACTACATGCAACAAATTAGGACAACGCATGTTTCCTTGCTTGTGAAGGTGACTGTACTTGATAAACCCTGCGCTAAGTCAGTGACATGACAGCAACTACATGAAACATATTAGGACAACGCATGTTTCCTCGCTTGTGACGGTGACTGTACGTGATAAACCCTGTGCTAAGTCAGTGACATGAGAGCAACTACATGCAACATATGAAGACAACGCAAGTTTCCTCGCTTGTGAAGGTGACTGTACTTGATAAACCCTGCGCTAAGTCAGTGACATGAGAGCAACTACATGCATTATATGAAGACAATGCATGTTTCTTCGCTTGTGACGGTGACTGTACTTGATAAACCCTGCGCTAAGTCAGTGACATGAGAGCAACTACATAAAACATATTAGGACAACGCTTGTTTCCTCGCTTGTGACGGTGACTGAACGTTATAATCCCTGCGCTAAGTCAGTGACATGAAGGCGACTACATGCAACATATGAAGACAACGCTTGTTTCCTCGCTTGTGAAGGTGACTGTACTTGATAAACCCTGCGCTAAGTCAGTGACATGAGAGCAACTACATGCAACATATGAAAACAATGTATGTTTCCTCGCTTGTTACGGTGACTGTACTTGATAAACCCTGCGCTAAGTCAGTGACATGAGAGCAACTACATGCAACATATGAAGACAACGCATGTTTCCTCGCTTGTGAAGGTGACTGTACTTGATAAACCCTGGGCTAAGTCAGTGACATGAGAGCAACTACATGCAACATATTAGGACAACGCATGTTTCCTCGCTTGTGACGGTGACTGTACACGATAAACCATGCGCTAAGTCAGTGACATGAGAGCAACTACATGCAACATATAAGGACAACGCATGTTTCCTCGTTTGTGACGGTGACTGTACGTGATAAACCCTGCGCTAAGTCAGTGACATGAGAGCAACCACATGCAACATATGAAGACAACGCATGTTTCCTCGCTTGTGACGGTGACTGTACGTGATAAACCCTGCGCTAAGTCAGTGACATTTGAGCAACTACATGCAACATATGAAGACAACGCATGTTTCAACGCTTGTGACGGTGACTGTACTTGATAAGCCCTGCGCTAAGTCAGTGACATGAAAGCAACTACATGCAACATATGAAGACAACGCATGTTTCCTCGCTTGTGACGGTGACTGTACGTGATAAACCCTGCGCTAAGTCAGTGACATGAGAGCAACTACATGCAACATATGAAGACAACACATGTTTCCTCGCTTGTGACGGTGACTGTACGTGATAAACCCTGCGCTAAGTCAGTGACATGAGAGCAACTACATGCAACATATGAAGACAACGCATGTTTCCTCGCTTGTGACGGTGACTGTACGTGATAAACCCTGCGCTAAGTCAGTGACATTTGAGCAACTACATGCAACATATGAAGACAACGCATGTTTCAACGCTTGTGACGGTGACTGTACTTGATTTACCCTGCGCTAAGTCAGTGACATGAAAGCAACTACATGCAACATATGAAGACAACGCATGTTTCATCGCTTGTTTAGGTGACTGTACGTGATAAACCCTGCGCTCAGTCAGTGACATGAGAGCAACTACATGCAACATATGAAGACAACGCATGTTTCATCGCTTGTTAAGGTTACTGTACGTGATAAACCCTGCGCTAAGTAAGTGACATGAAAGCAACTACATGCAACATATGAAGACAACGCATGTTTCGTCGCTTGTGACGGTGACTGTACTTGATAACCCCTCCGCTAAGTCAGTGACATGAGAGCAACTACATGCAACATATGAAGACAACGCATGTTTCCTCGCTTGTGACGGTGACTGTACTTGATAAACCCTGCGCTAAGTCAGTGACATGAGAGCAACTACATAAAACATATTAGGACAACGCATGTTTCCTCGCTTGTGACGGTGACTGTACGTGATAATCCCTGCGCTAAGTCAGTGACATGAGGGCAACTACATGCAACATATGAAGACAACGCATGTTTCCTCGCTTGTGAAGGTCAGTGACATGAGAGCAACTACAAGCAACATATGAAGACAATGCATGTTTCCTCGCTTGTTACGGTGACTGTACTTGATAAACCCTGCGCTAAGTCAGTGACATGAGAGCAACTACATGCAACATATGAAGACAACGCATGTTTCCTCGCTTGTAAAGGTGACTGTACTTGATAAACCCTGCGCTAAGTCAGTGACATGAGAGCAACTACATAAAACATATTAGGACAACGCATGTTTCCTCGCTTGTGACGGTGACTGTACGTGATAATCCCTGCGCTAAGTCAGTGACATGAGGGCAACTACATGCAACATATGAAGACAACGCATGTTTCCTCGCTTGTGAAGGTGACTGTACTTGATAAACCCTGCGCTAAGTCAGTGACATGAGAGCAACTACATGCAACATATGAAGACAATGCATGTTTCCTCGCTTGTTACGGTGACTGTACTTGATAAACCCTGCGCTAAGTCAGTGACATGAGAGCAACTACATGCAACATATGAAGACAACGCATGTTTCCTCGCTTGTGACGGTGACTGTACTTGATAAACCCTGCGCTAAGTCAGTGACATGAGAGCAACTACATGCAACATATTAGGACAATGCATGTTTCCTCGTTTGTGACGGTGACTGTACGTGATAAACCCTGCGCTAAGTCAGTGACATAAGAGCAACTTCATGCAACATATGAAGACAACGCGTGTTTCCTCGCTTGTGACGGTGACTGTACGTGATAAACCCTGCGCTAAGTCAGTGACATTTGAGCAACTACATGCAACATATGAAGACAACGCATGTTTCAACGCTTGTGACGGTGACTGTACTTGATAAACCCTGCGCTAAGTCAGTGACATGAAAGCAACTACATGCAACATATGAAGACAACGCATGTTTCCTCGCTTGTGACGGTGACTGTACGTGATAAACCCTGCGCTAAGTCAGTGACATGAGAGCAACTACATGCAACATATGAAGACAACACATGTTTCCTCGCTTGTGACGGTGACTGTACGTGATAAACCCTGCGCTAAGTCAGTGACATGAGAGCAACTACATGCAACCTTTTAGGACAACGCATGTTTCCTCGCTTGTGAAGGTGACTGTACTTGATAAACCATGCGCTAAGTCAGTGACATGAGAGCAACTACATGCAACATAATAGGGCAACGCATGTTTCCTCGCTTGTGAAGGTGACTGTACTTGATAAACCCTGCGCTCAGTCAGTGACATGAGAGCAACTACATGCAACATATGAAGACAACGCATGTTTCATCGCTTGTGAAGGTGACTGTACTTAATAAACCCTGCGCTAAGTCAGTGACATGAGGGCAACTACATGCAACATATGAAGACAACGCATGTTTCCTCGCTTGTGAAGGTGACTGTACTTGATAAACCCTGCGCTAAGTCAGTGACATGAGAGCAACTACATGCAACATATGAAGACAATGAATGTTTCCTCGCTTGTGAAGGTGACTGTACTTGATAAACCCTGCGCTAGGTCAGTGACATGAGAGCAACTACATGCAACATATGAAGACAATGAATGTTTCCTCGCTTGTGAAGGTGACTGTACTTGATAAACCCTGCGCTTAGTCAGTGACATGAGAGCAACTACATGCAACATAAGAAGACAACGCATGTTTCCTCGCTTGTCACGGTAACTGTACTTGATAAACCCTGCGCTAAGTCAGTGACATGAGAGCAACTACATGCAACATATGAAGACAACGCATGTTTCCTCGCTTGTGAAGGTGACTGTACTTGATAAACCCTGCGCTAAGTCAGTGACATGAGAGCAACTACATGCAACATATGAAGACAACGCATGTTTCCTCGCTTGTCACGGTAACTGTACATGATAAACCCTGCGCTAAGTCAGTGACATGAGAGCAACTACATGCAACAAATTAGGACAACGCATGTTTCCTTGCTTGTGAAGGTGACTGTACTTGATAAACCCTGCGCTAAGTCAGTGACATGACAGCAACTACATGAAAAATATTAGGACAACGCATGTTTCCTCGCTTGTGACGGTGACTGTACGTGATAAACCCTGTGCTAAGTCAGTGACTTGAGAGCAACTACATGCAACATATGAAGACAACGCAAGTTTCCTCGCTTGTGAAGGTGACTGTACTTGATAAACCCTGCGCTAAGTCATTGACATGAGAGCAACTACATGCATTATATGAAGACAATGCATGTTTTCTCGCTTGTGACGGTGACTGTACTTGATAAACCCTGCGCTAAGTCAGTGACATGAGAGCAACTACATAAAACATATTAGTACAACGCATGTTTCCTCGCTTGTGACGGTGACTGTACGTGATAATCCCTGCGCTAAGTCAGTGACATGAGGGCAACTACATGCAACATATGAAGACAACGCATGTTTCCTCGCTTGTGAAGGTGACTGTACTTGATAAACCCTGCGCTAATTCAGTGACATGAGAGCAACTACATGCAACATATGAAGACAATGCATGTTTCCTCGCTTGTAACGGTGACTGTACTTGATAAACCCTGCGCTAAGTCAGTGACATGAGAGCAACTACATGCAACATATGAAGACAACGCATGTTTCCTCGCTTGTGAAGGTGACTGTACTTGATAAACCCTGGGCTAAGTCAGTGACATGAGAGCAACTACATGCAACATATTAGGACAACGCATGTTTCCTCGCTTGTGACGGTGACTGTACTTGATAAACCCTGCGCTAAGTCAGTGACATGAGAGCAACTACATGCAACATATTAGGACAACGCATGTTTCCTCGTTTGTGACGGTGACTGTACGTGATAAACCCTGCGCTAAGTCAGTGACATGAGAGCAACTACATGCAACATATGAAGACAACGCATGTTTCCTCGCTTGTGACGGTGACTGTACGTGATAAACCCTGCGCTAAGTCAGTGACATTTGAGCAACTACATGCAACATATGAAGACAACGCATGTCTCAACGCTTGTGACGGTGACTGTACTTGATTTACCCTGCGCTAAGTCAGTGACATAAAAGCAACTACATGCAACATATGAAGACAACGCATGTTTCATCGCTTGTTAAGGTGACTGTACGTGATAAACCCTGCGCTCAGTCAGTGACATGAGAGCAACTACATGCAACATATGAAGACAACGCATGTTTCATCGCTTGTTAAGGTTACTGTACGTGATAAACCCTGCGCTAAGTAAGTGACATGAAAGCAACTACATGCAACATATGAAGACAACGCATGTTTCGTCGCTTGTGACGGTGACTGTACTTGATAACCCCTCCGCTAAGTCAGTGACATGAGAGCAACTACATGCAACATATGAAGAGAACGCATGTTTCCTCGCTTGTGACGGTGACTGTACGTGATAAACCCTTCGCTAAGTCAGTGACATGAGAGCAACTTCATGCAACATATGAAGACAACGCATGTTTCCTCGCTTGTGAAGGTGACTGTACTTGATAAACCCTGCGCTAAGTCAGTGACATGAGAGAAACTACATGCAACATAAGAAGACAACGCATGTTTCCTCGCTTGTCAGGGTAACTGTACTTGATAAACCCTGCGCTAAGTCAGTGACATGAGAGCAACTACATGCAACAAATTAGGACAACGCATGTTTCCTCGCTTGTGAAGGTGACTGTACTTGATAAACCCTGCGCTAAGTCAGTGACATGAGAGCAACTACATGAAACATATTAGGACAACGCATGTTTCCTCGCTTGTGACGGTGACTGTACGTGATAAACCCTGCGCTAAGTCAGTGACATGAGAGCAACTACATGCAACATATGAAGACAACGCATGTTTCCTCGCTTGTGAAGGTGACTGTACTTGATAAACCCTGCGCTAAGTCAGTGACATGAGAGCAACTACATGCAACATATGAAGACAACGCATGTTTCCTCGCTTGTGACGGTGACTGTACGTGATAAACCCTGCGCTAAGTCAGTGACATGAGAGCAACTACATGCAACATATGAAGACAACGCATGTTTCCTCGCTTGTGAAGGTGACTGTACTTAATAAACCCTGCGCTAAGTCAGTGACATGAGGGCAACTACATGCAACATATGAAGACAACGCATGTTTCCTCGCTTGTGAAGGTGACTGTACTTGATAAACCCTGCGCTAAGTCAGTGACATGAGAGCAACTACATGCAACATATGAAGACAATGAATGTTTCCTCGCTTGTGACGGTGACTGTACTTGATCAACCCTGCGCTAAGTCAGTGACCTGAAAGCAACTATATGCAACATATGAAGACAACGCATGTTTCCTCGCTTGTGACGGTGACTGTACTTGATAACCCCTCCGCTAAGTCAGTGAAATGAGAGCAACTACATGCAACATATGAAGACAACGCATGTTTCCTCGCTTGTGACGGTGACTGTACGTGATAAACCCTGCGCTAAGTCAGTGACATTTGAGCAACTACATGCAACATATGAAGACAACGCATGTTTCAACGCTTGTGACGGTGACTGTACTTGATAAACCCTGCGCTAAGTCAGTGACATGAAAGCAACTACATGAACATATGAAGACAACGCATGTTTCCTCGCTTGTGACGGTGACTGTACGTGATAAACCCTGCGCTAAGTCAGTGACATGAGGGCAACTACATGCAACATATGAAGACAACGCATGTTTCCTCGCTTGTGAAGGTGACTGTACTTGATAAACCCTGCGCTAAGTCAGTGACATGAGAGCAACTACATGCAACATATGAAGACAATGCATGTTTCCTCGCTTGTTACGGTGACTGTACTTGATAAACCCTGCGCTAAGTCAGTGACATGAGAGCAACTTCATGCAACATATTAGGACAACGCATGTTTCCTCGCTTGTGACGGTGACTGTACTTGATAAACCCTGCGCTAAGTCAGTGACATGAGAGCAACTACATGCAACATATTAGGACAACGCATGTTTCCTCGTTTGTGACGGTGACTGTACGTGATGAACCCTGCGCTAAGTCAGTGACATGAGAGCAACTTCATGCAACATATGAAGACAACGCATAATTCCTCGCTTGTGACGGTGACTGTACGTGATAAACCCTGCGCTAAGTCAGTGACATGAGGGCAACTACATGCAACATATGAAGACAACGCATGTTTCCTCGCTTGTGAAGGTGACTGTACTTGATAAACCCTGCGCTAAGTCAGTGACATGAGAGCAACTACATGCAACATATGAAGACAATGAATGTTTCCTCGCTTGTGACGGTGACTGTACTTGATAAACCCTGCGCTAAGTCAGTGACATGAGAGCAACTACATGCAACATATTAGGACAACGCATGTTTCCTCGTTTGTGACGTTGACTGTACGTGATGAACCCTGCGCTAAGTCAGTGACATGAAAGCAACTTCATGCAACATATGAAGACAACGCATAATTCCTCGCTTGTGACGATGACTGTACGTGATAAACCCTGCGCTAAGTCAGTGACATTTGAGCAACTACATGCAACATATGAAGACAACGCATGTTTCAACGCTTGTGACGGTGACTGTACTTGATAAACCCTGCGCTAAGTCAGTGACATGAAAGCAACTACATGCAACATATGAAGACAACACATGTTTCCTCGCTTGTGACGGTGACTGTACGTGATAAACCCTACGCTAAGTCAGTGACATGAGGGCAACTACATGCAACATATGAAGACAACGCATGTTTCCTCGCTTGTGAAGGTGACTGTACTTGATAAACCCTGCGCTAAGTCAGTGACATGAGAGCAACTACATGCAACATATGAAGACAATGCATGTTTCCTCGCTTGTTACGGTGACTGTACTTGATAAACCCTGCGCTAAGTCAGTGACATGAGAGCAACTACATGCAACATATGAAGACAACGCATGTTTCCTCGCTTGTGAAGGTGACTGTACTTGATAAACCCTGGGCTAAGTCAGTGACATGAGAGCAACTACATGCAACATATTAGGACAACGCATGTTTCCTCGCTTGTGACGGTGACTGTACTTGATAAACCCTGCGCTAAGTCAGTGACATGAGAGCAACTACATGCAACATATTAGGACAATGCATGTTTCCTCGTTTGTGACGGTGACTGTACGTGATAAACCCTGCGCTAAGTCATTGACATAAGAGCAACTTCATGCAACATATGAAGACAACGCGTGTTTCCTCGCTTGTGACGGTGACTGTACGTGATAAACCCTGCGCTAAGTCAGTGACATTTGAGCAACTACATGCAACATATGAAGACAACGCATGTTTCAACGCTTGTGACGGTGACTGTACTTGATAAACCCTGCGCTAAGTCAGTGACATGAAAGCAACTACATGCAACATATGAAGACAACGCATGTTTCCTTGCTTGTGACGGTGACTGTACGTGATAAACCCTGCGCTAAGTCAGTGACATGAGAGCAACTACATGCAACATATGAAGACAACACATGTTTCCTCGCTTGTGACGGTGACTGTACGTGATAAACCCTGCGCTAAGTCAGTGACATGAGAGCAACTACATGCAACCTTTTAGGACAACGCATGTTTCCTCGCTTGTGAAGGTGACTGTACTTGATAAACCATGCGCTAAGTCAGTGACATGAGAGCAACTACATGCAACATATGAAGACAACGCATGTTTCATCGCTTGTGAAGGTGACTGTACTTAATAAACCCTGCGCTAAGTCAGTGACATGAGGGCAACTACATGCAACATATGAAGACAACGCATGTTTCCTCGCTTGTGAAGGTGACTGTACTTGATAAACCCTGCGCTAAGTCAGTGACATGAGAGCAACTACATGCAACATATGAAGACAATGAATGTTTCCTCGCTTGTGAAGGTGACTGTACTTGATAAACCCTGCGCTAGGTCAGTGACATGAGAGCAACTACATGCAACATATGAAGACAATGAATGTTTCCTCGCTTGTGAAGGTGACTGTACTTGATAAACCCTGCGCTTAGTCAGTGACATGAGAGCAACTACATGCAACATATGAAGACAATGAATGTTTCCTCGCTTGTGAAGGTGACTGTACTTGATAAACCCTGCGCTTAGTCAGTGACATGAGAGCAACTACATGCAACATAAGAAGACAACGCATGTTTCCTTGCTTGTCACGGTAACTGTACTTGATAAACCCTGCGCTAAGTCAGTGACATGAGAGCAACTACATGCAACGTATGAAGACAACGCATGTTTCCTCGCTTGTGAAGGTGACTGTACTTGATAAACCCTGCGCTAAGTCAGTGACATAAGAGCAACTACATGCAACATATGAAGACAACGCATGTTTCCTCGCTTGTCACGGTAACTGTACATGATAAACCCTGCGCTAAGTCAGTGACATGAGAGCAACTACATGCAACAAATTAGGACAACGCATGTTTCCTTGCTTGTGAAGGTGACTGTACTTGATAAACCCTGCGCTAAGTCATTGACATGAGAGCAACTACATGCATTATATGAAGACAATGCATGTTTCCTCGCTTGTGACGGTGACTGTACTTGATAAACCCTGCGCTAAGTCAGTGACATGAGAGCAACTACATAAAACATATTAGGACAACGCATGTTTCCTCGCTTGTGACGGTGACTGTACGTGATAATCCCTGCGCTAAGTCAGTGACATGAGGGCAACTACATGCAACATATGAAGACAACGCATGTTTCCTCGCTTGTGAAGGTGACTGTACTTGATAAACCCTGCGCTAATTCAGTGACATGAGAGCAACTACATGCAACATATGAAGACAATGCATGTTTCCTCGCTTGTAACGGTGACTGTACTTGATAAACCCTGCGCTAAGTCAGTGACATGAGAGCAACTACATGCAACATATGAAGACAACGCATGTTTCCTCGCTTGTGAAGGTGACTGTACTTGATAAACCCTGGGCTAAGTCAGTGACATGAAAGCAACTACATGCAACATATTAGGACAACGCATGTTTCCTCGCTTGTGACGGTGACTGTACTTGATAAACCCTGCGCTAAGTCAGTGACATGAGAGCAACTACATGCAACATATTAGGACAACGCATGTTTCCTCGTTTGTGACGGTGACTGTACGTGATAAACCCTGCGCTAAGTCAGTGACATGAGAGCAACTACATGCAACATATGAAGACAACGCATGTTTCCTCGCTTGTGACGGTGACTGTACGTGATAAACCCTGCGCTAAGTCAGTGACATTTGAGCAACTACATGCAACATATGAAGACAACGCATGTCTCAACGCTTGTGACGGTGACTGTACTTGATTTACCCTGCGCTAAGTCAGTGACATGAAAGCAACTACATGCAACATATGAAGACAACGCATGTTTCATCGCTTGTTAAGGTGACTGTACGTGATAAACCCTGCGCTCAGTCAGTGACATGAGAGCAACTACATGCAACATATGAAGACAACGCATGTTTCATCGCTTGTTAAGGTTACTGTACGTGATAAACCCTGCGCTAAGTAAGTGACATGAAAGCAACTACATGCAACATATGAAGACAACGCATGTTTCGTCGCTTGTGACGGTGACTGTACTTGATAACCCCTCCGCTAAGTCAGTGACATGAGAGCAACTACATGCAACATATGAAGAGAACGCATGTTTCCTCGCTTGTGACGGTGACTGTACGTGATAAACCCTTCGCTAAGTCAGTGACATGAGAGCAACTTCATGCAACATATGAAGACAAGGCATGTTTCCTCGCTTGTGAAGGTGACTGTACTTGATCAACCCTGCGCTAAGTCAGTGACATGAAAGCAACTACATGCAACATATGAAGACAACGCATGTTTCCTCGCTTGTGACGGTGACTGTACTTGATAACCCCTCCGCTAAGTCAGTGAAATGAGAGCAACTACATGCAACATATGAAGACAACGCATGTTTCCTCGCTTGTGACGGTGACTGTACGTGATAAACCCTGCGCTAAGTCAGTGACATTTGAGCAACTACATGCAACATATGAAGACAACGCATGTTTCAACGCTTGTGAAGGTGACTGTACTTGATAAACCCTGCGCTAAGTCAGTGACATGAGAGCAACTACATGCAACATATGAAGACAATGCATGTTTCCTCGCTTGTTACGGTGACTGTACTTGATAAACCCTGCGCTAAGTCAGTGACATGAGAGCAACTACATGCAACATATGAAGACAACGCATGTTTCCTCGCTTGTGACGGTGACTGTACTTGATAAACCCTGCGCTAAGTCAGTGACATGAGAGCAACTACATGCAACATATTAGGACAATGCATGTTTCCTCGTTTGTGACGGTGACTGTACGTGATAAACCCTGCGCTAAGTCAGTGACATAAGAGCAACTTCATGCAACATATGAAGACAACGCGTGTTTCCTCGCTTGTGACGGTGACTGTACGTGATAAACCCTGCGCTAAGTCAGTGACATTTGAGCAACTACATGCAACATATGAAGACAACGCATGTTTCAACGCTTGTGACGGTGACTGTACTTGATAAACCCTGCGCTAAGTCAGTGACATGAAAGCAACTACATGCAACATATGAAGACAACGCATGTTTCCTCGCTTGTGACGGTGACTGTACGTGATAAACCCTGCGCTAAGTCAGTGACATGAGAGCAACTACATGCAACATATGAAGACAACACATGTTTCCTCGCTTGTGACGGTGACTGTACGTGATAAACCCTGCGCTAAGTCAGTGACATGAGAGCAACTACATGCAACCTTTTAGGACAACGCATGTTTCCTCGCTTGTGAAGGTGACTGTACTTGATAAACCATGCGCTAAGTCAGTGACATGAGAGCAACTACATGCAACATAATAGGGCAACGCATGTTTCCTCGCTTGTGAAGGTGACTGTACTTGATAAACCCTGCGCTCAGTCAGTGACATGAGAGCAACTACATGCAACATATGAAGACAACGCATGTTTCATCGCTTGTGAAGGTGACTGTACTTAATAAACCCTGCGCTAAGTCAGTGACATGAGGGCAACTACATGCAACATATGAAGACAACGCATGTTTCCTCGCTTGTGAAGGTGACTGTACTTGATAAACCCTGCGCTAAGTCAGTGACATGAGAGCAACTACATGCAACATATGAAGACAATGAATGTTTCCTCGCTTGTGAAGGTGACTGTACTTGATAAACCCTGCGCTAGGTCAGTGACATGAGAGCAACTACATGCAACATATGAAGACAATGAATGTTTCCTCGCTTGTGAAGGTGACTGTACTTGATAAACCCTGCGCTTAGTCAGTGACATGAGAGCAACTACATGCAACATAAGAAGACAACGCATGTTTCCTCGCTTGTCACGGTAACTGTACTTGATAAACCCTGCGCTAAGTCAGTGACATGAGAGCAACTACATGCAACATATGAAGACAACGCATGTTTCCTCGCTTGTGAAGGTGACTGTACTTGATAAACCCTGCGCTAAGTCAGTGACATGAGAGCAACTACATGCAACATATGAAGACAACGCATGTTTCCTCGCTTGTCACGGTAACTGTACATGATAAACCCTGCGCTAAGTCAGTGACATGAGAGCAACTACATGCAACAAATTAGGACAACGCATGTTTCCTTGCTTGTGAAGGTGACTGTACTTGATAAACCCTGCGCTAAGTCAGTGACATGACAGCAACTACATGAAACATATTAGGACAACGCATGTTTCCTCGCTTGTGACGGTGACTGTACGTGATAAACCCTGTGCTAAGTCAGTGACTTGAGAGCAACTACATGCAACATATGAAGACAACGCAAGTTTCCTCGCTTGTGAAGGTGACTGTACTTGATAAACCCTGCGCTAAGTCAGTGACATGAGAGCAACTACATAAAACATATTAGGACAACGCATGTTTCCTCGCTTGTGACGGTGACTGTACGTGATAATCCCTGCGCTAAGTCAGTGACATGAGGGCAACTACATGCAACATATGAAGACAACGCATGTTTCCTCGCTTGTGAAGGTGACTGTACTTGATAAACCCTGCGCTAATTCAGTGACATGAGAGCAACTACATGCAACATATGAAGACAATGCATGTTTCCTCGCTTGTAACGGTGACTGTACTTGATAAACCCTGCGCTAAGTCAGTGACATGAGAGCAACTACATGCAACATATGAAGACAACGCATGTTTCCTCGCTTGTGAAGGTGACTGTACTTGATAAACCCTGGGCTAAGTCAGTGACATGAGAGCAACTACATGCAACATATTAGGACAACGCATGTTTCCTCGCTTGTGACGGTGACTGTACTTGATAAACCCTGCGCTAAGTCAGTGACATGAGAGCAACTACATGCAACATATTAGGACAACGCATGTTTCCTCGTTTGTGACGGTGACTGTACGTGATAAACCCTGCGCTAAGTCAGTGACATGAGAGCAACTACATGCAACATATGAAGACAACGCATGTTTCCTCGCTTGTGACGGTGACTGTACGTGATAAACCCTGCGCTAAGTCAGTGACATTTGAGCAACTACATGCAACATATGAAGACAACGCATGTCTCAACGCTTGTGACGGTGACTGTACTTGATTTACCCTGCGCTAAGTCAGTGACATGAAAGCAACTACATGCAACATATGAAGACAACGCATGTTTCATCGCTTGTTAAGGTGACTGTACGTGATAAACCCTGCGCTCAGTCAGTGACATGAGAGCAACTACATGCAACATATGAAGACAACGCATGTTTCATCGCTTGTTAAGGTTACTGTACGTGATAAACCCTGCGCTAAGTAAGTGACATGAAAGCAACTACATGCAACATATGAAGACAACGCATGTTTCGTCGCTTGTGACGGTGACTGTACTTGATAACCCCTCCGCTAAGTCAGTGACATGAGAGCAACTACATGCAACATATGAAGAGAACGCATGTTTCCTCGCTTGTGACGGTGACTGTACGTGATAAACCCTTCGCTAAGTCAGTGACATGAGAGCAACTTCATGCAACATATGAAGACAACGCATGTTTCCTCGCTTGTGAAGGTGACTGTACTTGATAAACCCTGCGCTAAGTCAGTGACATGAGAGAAACTACATGCAACATAAGAAGACAACGCATGTTTCCTCGCTTGTCAGGGTAACTGTACTTGATAAACCCTGCGCTAAGTCAGTGACATGAGAGCAACTACATGCAACAAATTAGGACAACGCATGTTTCCTCGCTTGTGAAGGTGACTGTACTTGATAAACCCTGCGCTAAGTCAGTGACATGAGAGCAACTACATGAAACATATTAGGACAACGCATGTTTCCTCGCTTGTGACGGTGACTGTACGTGATAAACCCTGCGCTAAGTCAGTGACATGAGAGCAACTACATGCAACATATGAAGACAACGCATGTTTCCTCGCTTGTGAAGGTGACTGTACTTGATAAACCCTGCGCTAAGTCAGTGACATGAGAGCAACTACATGCAACATATGAAGACAACGCATGTTTCCTCGCTTGTGACGGTGACTGTACGTGATAAACCCTGCGCTAAGTCAGTGACATGAGAGCAACTACATGCAACATATGAAGACAACGCATGTTTCCTCGCTTGTGAAGGTGACTGTACTTAATAAACCCTGCGCTAAGTCAGTGACATGAGGGCAACTACATGCAACATATGAAGACAACGCATGTTTCCTCGCTTGTGAAGGTGACTGTACTTGATAAACCCTGCGCTAAGTCAGTGACATGAGAGCAACTACATGCAACATATGAAGACAATGAATGTTTCCTCGCTTGTGACGGTGACTGTACTTGATCAACCCTGCGCTAAGTCAGTGACCTGAAAGCAACTATATGCAACATATGAAGACAACGCATGTTTCCTCGCTTGTGACGGTGACTGTACTTGATAACCCCTCCGCTAAGTCAGTGAAATGAGAGCAACTACATGCAACATATGAAGACAACGCATGTTTCCTCGCTTGTGACGGTGACTGTACGTGATAAACCCTGCGCTAAGTCAGTGACATTTGAGCAACTACATGCAACATATGAAGACAACGCATGTTTCAACGCTTGTGACGGTGACTGTACTTGATAAACCCTGCGCTAAGTCAGTGACATGAAAGCAACTACATAAACATATGAAGACAACGCATGTTTCCTCGCTTGTGACGGTGACTGTACGTGATAAACCCTGCGCTAAGTCAGTGACATGAGGGCAACTACATGCAACATATGAAGACAACGCATGTTTCCTCGCTTGTGAAGGTGACTGTACTTGATAAACCCTGCGCTAAGTCAGTGACATGAGAGCAACTACATGCAACATATGAAGACAATGCATGTTTCCTCGCTTGTTACGGTGACTGTACTTGATAAACCCTGCGCTAAGTCAGTGACATGAGAGCAACTTCATGCAACATATTAGGACAACGCATGTTTCCTCGCTTGTGACGGTGACTGTACTTGATAAACCCTGCGCTAAGTCAGTGACATGAGAGCAACTACATGCAACATATTAGGACAACGCATGTTTCCTCGTTTGTGACGGTGACTGTACGTGATGAACCCTGCGCTAAGTCAGTGACATGAGAGCAACTTCATGCAACATATGAAGACAACGCATAATTCCTCGCTTGTGACGGTGACTGTAAGTGATAAACCCTGCGCTAAGTCAGTGACATGAGGGCAACTACATGCAACATATGAAGACAACGCATGTTTCCTCGCTTGTGAAGGTGACTGTACTTGATAAACCCTGCGCTAAGTCAGTGACATGAGAGCAACAACATGCAACATATGAAGACAATGAATGTTTCCTCGCTTGTGACGGTGACTGTACTTGATAAACCCTGCGCTAAGTCAGTGACATGAGAGCAACTACATGCAACATATTAGGACAACGCATGTTTCCTCGTTTGTGACGTTGACTGTACGTGATGAACCCTGCGCTAAGTCAGTGACATGAAAGCAACTTCATGCAACATATGAAGACAACGCATAATTCCTCGCTTGTGACGATGACTGTACGTGATAAACCCTGCGCTAAGTCAGTGACATTTGAGCAACTACATGCAACATATGAAGACAACGCATGTTTCAACGCTTGTGACGGTGACTGTACTTGATAAACCCTGCGCTAAGTCAGTGACATGAAAGCAACTACATGCAACATATGAAGACAACACATGTTTCCTCGCTTGTGACGGTGACTGTACGTGATAAACCCTACGCTAAGTCAGTGACATGAGGGCAACTACATGCAACATATGAAGACAACGCATGTTTCCTCGCTTGTGAAGGTGACTGTACTTGATAAACCCTGCGCTAAGTCAGTGACATGAGAGCAACTACATGCAACATATGAAGACAATGCATGTTTCCTCGCTTGTTACGGTGACTGTACTTGATAAACCCTGCGCTAAGTTAGTGACATGAGAGCAACTACATGCAACATATGAAGACAACGCATGTTTCCTCGCTTGTGAAGGTGACTGTACTTGATAAACCCTGGGCTAAGTCAGTGACATGAGAGCAACTACATGCAACATATTAGGACAACGCATGTTTCCTCGCTTGTGACGGTGACTGTACTTGATAAACCCTGCGCTAAGTCAGTGACATGAGAGCAACTACATGCAACATATTAGGACAATGCATGTTTCCTCGTTTGTGACGGTGACTGTACGTGATAAACCCTGCGCTAAGTCAGTGACATAAGAGCAACTTCATGCAACATATGAAGACAACGCGTGTTTCCTCGCTTGTGACGGTGACTGTACGTGATAAACCCTGCGCTAAGTCAGTGACATTTGAGCAACTACATGCAACATATGAAGACAACGCATGTTTCAACGCTTGTGACGGTGACTGTACTTGATAAACCCTGCGCTAAGTCAGTGACATGAAAGCAACTACATGCAACATATGAAGACAACGCATGTTTCCTCGCTTGTGACGGTGACTGTACGTGATAAACCCTGCGCTAAGTCAGTGACATGAGAGCAACTACATGCAACATATGAAGACAACACATGTTTCCTCGCTTGTGACGGTGACTGTACGTGATAAACCCTGCGCTAAGTCAGTGACATGAGAGCAACTACATGCAACCTTTTAGGACAACGCATGTTTCCTCGCTTGTGAAGGTGACTGTACTTGATAAACCATGCGCTAAGTCAGTGACATGAGAGCAACTACATGCAACATAATAGGGCAACGCATGTTTCCTCGCTTGTGAAGGTGACTGTACTTGATAAACCCTGCGCTCAGTCAGTGACATGAGAGCAACTACATGCAACATATGAAGACAACGCATGTTTCATCGCTTGTGAAGGTGACTGTACTTAATAAACCCTGCGCTAAGTCAGTGACATGAGGGCAACTACATGCAACATATGAAGACAACGCATGTTTCCTCGCTTGTGAAGGTGACTGTACTTGATAAACCCTGCGCTAAGTCAGTGACATGAGAGCAACTACATGCAACATATGAAGACAATGAATGTTTCCTCGCTTGTGAAGGTGACTGTACTTGATAAACCCTGCGCTAGGTCAGTGACATGAGAGCAACTACATGCAACATATGAAGACAATGAATGTTTCCTCGCTTGTGAAGGTGACTGTACTTGATAAACCCTGCGCTTAGTCAGTGACATGAGAGCAACTACATGCAACATAAGAAGACAACGCAT
Organism: Isoperla grammatica; assembly: GCA_945910005.1. Taxonomy (NCBI): domain Eukaryota; kingdom Metazoa; phylum Arthropoda; class Insecta; order Plecoptera; family Perlodidae; genus Isoperla; species Isoperla grammatica. Next base: position 83,918,777 of record OX246737.1, read on the forward strand.
GTTTCCTCGCTTGTCACGGTAACTGTACTTGATAAACCCTGCGCTAAGTCAGTGACATGAGAGCAACTACATGCAACATATGAAGACAACGCATGTTTCCTCGCTTGTGAAGGTGACTGTACTTGATAAACCCTGCGCTAAGTCAGTGACATGAGAGCAACTACATGCAACATATGAAGACAACGCATGTTTCCTCGCTTGTCACGGTAACTGTACATGATAAACCCTGCGCTAAGTCAGTGACATGAGAGCAACTACATGCAACAAATTAGGACAACGCATGTTTCCTTGCTTGTGAAGGTGACTGTACTTGATAAACCCTGCGCTAAGTCATTGACATGAGAGCAACTACATGCATTATATGAAGACAATGCATGTTTCCTCGCTTGTGACGGTGACTGTACTTGATAAACCCTGCGCTAAGTCAGTGACATGAGAGCAACTACATAAAACATATTAGGACAACGCATGTTTCCTCGCTTGTGACGGTGACTGTACGTGATAATCCCTGCGCTAAGTCAGTGACATGAGGGCAACTACATGCAACATATGAAGACAACGCATGTTTCCTCGCTTGTGAAGGTGACTGTACTTGATAAACCCTGCGCTAATTCAGTGACATGAGAGCAACTACATGCAACATATGAAGACAATGCATGTTTCCTCGCTTGTAACGGTGACTGTACTTGATAAACCCTGCGCTAAGTCAGTGACATGAGAGCAACTACATGCAACATATGAAGACAACGCATGTTTCCTCGCTTGTGAAGGTGACTGTACTTGATAAACCCTGGGCTAAGTCAGTGACATATGAGCAACTACATGCAACATATTAGGACAACGCATGTTTACTCGCTTGTGACGGTGACTGTACTTGATAAACCCTGCGCTAAGTCAGTGACATGAGAGCAACTACATGCAACATATTAGGACAACGCATGTTTCCTCGTTTGTGACGGTGACTGTACGTGATAAACCCTGCGCAAAGTCAGTGACATGAGAGCAACTACATGCAACATATGAAGACAACGCATGTTTCCTCGCTTGTGACGGTGACTGTACGTGATAAACCCTGCGCTAAGTCAGTGACATTTGAGCAACTACATGCAACATATGAAGACAACGCATGTCTCAACGCTTGTGACGGTGACTGTACTTGATTTACCCTGCGCTAAGTCAGTGACATGAAAGCAACTACATGCAACATATGAAGACAACGCATGTTTCATCGCTTGTTAAGGTGACTGTACGTGATAAACCCTGCGCTCAGTCAGTGACATGAGAGCAACTACATGCAACATATGAAGACAACGCATGTTTCATCGCTTGTTAAGGTTACTGTACGTGATAAACCCTGCGCTAAGTAAGTGACATGAAAGCAACTACATGCAACATATGAAGACAACGCATGTTTCGTCGCTTGTGACGGTGACTGTACTTGATAACCCCTCCGCTAAGTCAGTGACATGAGAGCAACTACATGCAACATATGAAGAGAACGCATGTTTCCTCGCTTGTGACGGTGACTGTACGTGATAAACCCTTCGCTAAGTCAGTGACATGAGAGCAACTTCATGCAACATATGAAGACAAGGCATGTTTCCTCGCTTGTGAAGGTGACTGTACTTGATCAACCCTGCGCTAAGTCAGTGACATGAAAGCAACTACATGCAACATATGAAGACAACGCATGTTTCCTCGCTTGTGACGGTGACTGTACTTGATAACCCCTCCGCTAAGTCAGTGAAATGAGAGCAACTACATGCAACATATGAAGACAACGCATGTTTCCTCGCTTGTGACGGTGACTGTACGTGATAAACCCTGCGCTAAGTCAGTGACATTTGAGCAACTACATGCAACATATGAAGACAACGCATGTTTCAACGCTTGTGACGGTGACTGTACTTGATAAACCCTGCGCTAAGTCAGTGACATGAAAGCAACTACATGAACATATGAAGACAACGCATGTTTCCTCGCTTGTGACGGTGACTGTACGTGATAAACCCTGCGCTAAGTCAGTGACATGAGGGCAACTACATGCAACATATGAAGACAACGCATGTTTCCTCGCTTGTGAAGGTGACTGTACTTGATAAACCCTGCGCTAAGTCAGTGACATGAGAGCAACTACATGCAACATATGAAGACAATGCATGTTTCCTCGCTTGTTACGGTGACTGTACTTGATAAACCCTGCTCTAAGTCAGTGACATGAGAGCAACTTCATGCAACATATTAGGACAACGCATGTTTCCTCGCTTGTGACGGTGACTGTACTTGATAAACCCTGCGCTAAGTCAGTGACATGAGAGCAACTACATGCAACATATTAGGACAACGCATGTTTCCTCGTTTGTGACGGTGACTGTACGTGATGAACCCTGCGCTAAGTCAGTGACATGAGAGCAACTTCATGCAACATATGAAGACAACGCATAATTCCTCGCTTGTGACGGTGACTGTACGTGATAAACCCTGCGCTAAGTCAGTGACATGAGGGCAACTACATGCAACATATGAAGACAACGCATGTTTCCTCGCTTGTGAAGGTGACTGTACTTGATAAACCCTGCGCTAAGTCAGTGACATGAGAGCAACTACATGCAACATATGAAGACAATGAATGTTTCCTCGCTTGTGACGGTGACTGTACTTGATAAACCCTGCGCTAAGTCAGTGACATGAGAGCAACTACATGCAACATATTAGGACAACGCATGTTTCCTCGTTTGTGACGTTGACTGTACGTGATGAACCCTGCGCTAAGTCAGTGACATGAGAGCAACTTCATGCAACATATGAAGACAACGCATAATTCCTCGCTTGTGACGATGACTGTACGTGATAAACCCTGCGCTAAGTCAGTGACATTTGAGCAACTACATGCAACATATGAAGACAACGCATGTTTCAACGCTTGTGACGGTGACTGTACTTGATAAACCCTGCGCTAAGTCAGTGACATGAAAGCAACTACATGCAACATATGAAGACAACACATGTTTTCCTTGCTTGTGACGGTGACTGTACGTGATAAACCCTACGCTAAGTCAGTGACATGAGGGCAACTACATGCAACATATGAAGACAACGCATGTTTCCTCGCTTGTGAAGGTGACTGTACTTGATAAACCCTGCGCTAAGTCAGTGACATGAGAGCAACTACATGCAACATATGAAGACAATGCATGTTTCCTCGCTTGTTACGGTGACTGTACTTCATAAACCCTGCGCTAAGTCAGTGACATGAGAGCAACTACATGCAACATATGAAGACAACGCATGTTTCCTCGCTTGTGAAGGTGACTGTACTTGATAAACCCCTCCGCTAAGTCAGTGACATGAGAGCAACTACATGCAACATATGAAGACAACGCATGTTTCCTCGCTTGTGACGGTGACTGTACTTGATAAACCCTGCGCTAAGTCAGTGACATGAGAGCAACTACATAAAACATATTAGGACAACGCATGTTTCCTCGCTTGTGACGGTGACTGTACGTGATAATCCCTGCGCTAAGTCAGTGACATGAGGGCAACTACATGCAACATATGAAGACAACGCATGTTTCCTCGCTTGTGAAGGTCAGTGACATGAGAGCAACTACATGCAACATATGAAGACAATGCATGTTTCCTCGCTTGTTACGGTGACTGTACTTGATAAACCCTGCGCTAAGTCAGTGACATGAGAGCAACTACATGCAACATATGAAGACAACGCATGTTTCCTCGCTTGTAAAGGTGACTGTACTTGATAAACCCTGCGCTAAGTCAGTGACATGAGAGCAACTACATAAAACATATTAGGACAACGCATGTTTCCTCGCTTGTGACGGTGACTGTACGTGATAATCCCTGCGCTAAGTCAGTGACATGAGGGCAACTACATGCAACATATGAAGACAACGCATGTTTCCTCGCTTGTGAAGGTGACTGTACTTGATAAACCCTGCGCTAAGTCAGTGACATGAGAGCAACTACATGCAACATATGAAGACAATGCATGTTTCCTCGCTTGTTACGGTGACTGTACTTGATAAACCCTGCGCTAAGTCAGTGACATGAGAGCAACTACATGCAACATATGAAGACAACGCATGTTTCCTCGCTTGTGACGGTGACTGTACTTGATAAACCCTGCGCTAAGTCAGTGACATGAGAGCAACTACATGCAACATATTAGGACAATGCATGTTTCCTCGTTTGTGACGGTGACTGTACGTGATAAACCCTGCGCTAAGTCAGTGACATAAGAGCAACTTCATGCAACATATGAAGACAACGCGTGTTTCCTCGCTTGTGACGGTGACTGTACGTGATAAACCCTGCGCTAAGTCAGTGACATTTGAGCAACTACATGCAACATATGAAGACAACGCATGTTTCAACGCTTGTGACGGTGACTGTACTTGATAAACCCTGCGCTAAGTCAGTGACATGAAAGCAACTACATGCAACATATGAAGACAACGCATGTTTCCTCGCTTGTGACGGTGACTGTACGTGATAAACCCTGCGCTAAGTCAGTGACATGAGAGCAACTACATGCAACATATGAAGACAACACATGTTTCCTCGCTTGTGACGGTGACTGTACGTGATAAACCCTGCGCTAAGTCAGTGACATGAGAGCAACTACATGCAACCTTTTAGGACAACGCATGTTTCCTCGCTTGTGAAGGTGACTGTACTTGATAAACCATGCGCTAAGTCAGTGACATGAGAGCAACTACATGCAACATAATAGGGCAACGCATGTTTCCTCGCTTGTGAAGGTGACTGTACTTGATAAACCCTGCGCTCAGTCAGTGACATGAGAGCAACTACATGCAACATATGAAGACAACGCATGTTTCATCGCTTGTGAAGGTGACTGTACTTAATAAACCCTGCGCTAAGTCAGTGACATGAGGGCAACTACATGCAACATATGAAGACAACGCATGTTTCCTCGCTTGTGAAGGTGACTTTACTTGATAAACCCTGCGCTAAGTCAGTGACATGAGAGCAACTACATGCAACATATGAAGACAATGAATGTTTCCTCGCTTGTGAAGGTGACTGTACTTGATAAACCCTGCGCTAGGTCAGTGACATGAGAGCAACTACATGCAACATATGAAGACAATGAATGTTTCCTCGCTTGTGAAGGTGACTGTACTTGATAAACCCTGCGCTTAGTCAGTGACATGAGAGCAACTACATGCAACATAAGAAGACAACGCATGTTTCCTCGCTTGTCACGGTAACTGTACTTGATAAACCCTGCGCTAAGTCAGTGACATGAGAGCAACTACATGCAACATATGAAGACAACGCATGTTTCCTCGCTTGTGAAGGTGACTGTACTTGATAAACCCTGCGCTAAGTCAGTGACATGAGAGCAACTACATGCAACATATGAAGACAACGCATGTTTCCTCGCTTGTCACGGTAACTGTACATGATAAACCCTGCGCTAAGTCAGTGACATGAGAGCAACTACATGCAACAAATTAGGACAACGCATGTTTCCTTGCTTGTGAAGGTGACTGTACTTGATAAACCCTGCGCTAAGTCAGTGACATGACAGCAACTACATGAAACATATTAGGACAACGCATGTTTCCTCGCTTGTGACGGTGACTGTACGTGATAAACCCTGTGCTAAGTCAGTGACTTGAGAGCAACTACATGCAACATATGAAGACAACGCAAGTTTCCTCGCTTGTGAAGGTGACTGTACTTGATAAACCCTGCGCTAAGTCATTGACATGAGAGCAACTACATGCATTATATGAAGACAATGCATGTTTCCTCGCTTGTGACGGTGACTGTACTTGATAAACCCTGCGCTAAGTCAGTGACATGAGAGCAACTACATAAAACATATTAGGACAACGCATGTTTCCTCGCTTGTGACGGTGACTGTACGTGATAATCCCTGCGCTAAGTCAGTGACATGAGGGCAACTACATGCAACATATGAAGACAACGCATGTTTCCTCGCTTGTGAAGGTGACTGTACTTGATAAACCCTGCGCTAATTCAGTGACATGAGAGCAACTACATGCAACATATGAAGACAATGCATGTTTCCTCGCTTGTAACGGTGACTGTACTTGATAAACCCTGCGCTAAGTCAGTGACATGAGAGCAACTACATGCAACATATGAAGACAACGCATGTTTCCTCGCTTGTGAAGGTGACTGTACTTGATAAACCCTGGGCTAAGTCAGTGACATGAGAGCAACTACATGCAACATATTAGGACAACGCATGTTTCCTCGCTTGTGACGGTGACTGTACTTGATAAACCCTGCGCTAAGTCAGTGACATGAGAGCAACTACATGCAACATATTAGGACAACGCATGTTTCCTCGTTTGTGACGGTGACTGTACGTGATAAACCCTGCGCTAAGTCAGTGACATGAGAGCAACTACATGCAACATATGAAGACAACGCATGTTTCCTCGCTTGTGACGGTGACTGTACGTGATAAACCCTGCGCTAAGTCAGTGACATTTGAGCAACTACATGCAACATATGAAGACAACGCATGTCTCAACGCTTGTGACGGTGACTGTACTTGATTTACCCTGCGCTAAGTCAGTGACATGAAAGCAACTACATGCAACATATGAAGACAACGCATGTTTCATCGCTTGTTAAGGTGACTGTACGTGATAAACCCTGCGCTCAGTCAGTGACATGAGAGCAACTACATGCAACATATGAAGACAACGCATGTTTCATCGCTTGTTAAGGTTACTGTACGTGATAAACCCTGCGCTAAGTAAGTGACATGAAAGCAACTACATGCAACATATGAAGACAACGCATGTTTCGTCGCTTGTGACGGTGACTGTACTTGATAACCCCTCCGCTAAGTCAGTGACATGAGAGCAACTACATGCAACATATGAAGAGAACGCATGTTTCCTCGCTTGTGACGGTGACTGTACGTGATAAACCCTTCGCTAAGTCAGTGACATGAGAGCAACTTCATGCAACATATGAAGACAACGCATGTTTCCTCGCTTGTGAAGGTGACTGTACTTGATAAACCCTGCGCTAAGTCAGTGACATGAGAGAAACTACATGCAACATAAGAAGACAACGCATGTTTCCTCGCTTGTCAGGGTAACTGTACTTGATAAACCCTGCGCTAAGTCAGTGACATGAGAGCAACTACATGCAACAAATTAGGACAACGCATGTTTCCTCGCTTGTGAAGGTGACTGTACTTGATAAACCCTGCGCTAAGTCAGTGACATGAGAGCAACTACATGAAACATATTAGGACAACGCATGTTTCCTCGCTTGTGACGGTGACTGTACGTGATAAACCCTGCGCTAAGTCAGTGACATGAGAGCAACTACATGCAACATATGAAGACAACGCATGTTTCCTCGCTTGTGAAGGTGACTGTACTTGATAAACCCTGCGCTAAGTCAGTGACATGAGAGCAACTACATGCAACATATGAAGACAACGCATGTTTCCTCGCTTGTGACGGTGACTGTACGTGATAAACCCTGCGCTAAGTCAGTGACATGAGAGCAACTACATGCAACATATGAAGACAACGCATGTTTCCTCGCTTGTGAAGGTGACTGTACTTAATAAACCCTGCGCTAAGTCAGTGACATGAGGGCAACTACATGCAACATATGAAGACAACGCATGTTTCCTCGCTTGTGAAGGTGACTGTACTTGATAAACCCTGCGCTAAGTCAGTGACATGAGAGCAACTACATGCAACATATGAAGACAATGAATGTTTCCTCGCTTGTGACGGTGACTGTACTTGATCAACCCTGCGCTAAGTCAGTGACATGAAAGCAACTACATGCAACATATGAAGACAACGCATGTTTCCTCGCTTGTGACGGTGACTGTACTTGATAACCCCTCCGCTAAGTCAGTGAAATGAGAGCAACTACATGCAACATATGAAGACAACGCATGTTTCCTCGCTTGTGACGGTGACTGTACGTGATAAACCCTGCGCTAAGTCAGTGACATTTGAGCAACTACATGCAACATATGAAGACAACGCATGTTTCAACGCTTGTGACGGTGACTGTACTTGATAAACCCTGCGCTAAGTCAGTGACATGAAAGCAAATACATGAACATATGAAGACAACGCATGTTTCCTCGCTTGTGACGGTGACTGTACGTGATAAACCCTGCGCTAAGTCAGTGACATGAGGGCAACTACATGCAACATATGAAGACAACGCATGTTTCCTCGCTTGTGAAGGTGACTGTACTTGATAAACCCTGCGCTAAGTCAGTGACATGAGAGCAACTACATGCAACATATGAAGACAACGCATGTTTCCTCGCTTGTGACGGTGACTGTACGTGATAAACCCTGCGCTAAGTCAGTGACATGAGAGCAACTACATGCAACATATGAAGACAACGCATGTTTCCTCGCTTGTGAAGGTGACTGTACTTAATAAACCCTGCGCTAAGTCAGTGACATGAGGGCAACTACATGCAACATATGAAGACAACGCATGTTTCCTCGCTTGTGAAGGTGACTGTACTTGATAAACCCTGCGCTAAGTCAGTGACATGAGAGCAACTACATGCAACATATGAAGACAATGAATGTTTCCTCGCTTGTGACGGTGACTGTACTTGATCAACCCTGCGCTAAGTCAGTGACATGAAAGCAACTACATGCAACATATGAAGACAACGCATGTTTCCTCGCTTGTGACGGTGACTGTACTTGATAACCCCTCCGCTAAGTCAGTGAAATGAGAGCAACTACATGCAACATATGAAGACAACGCATGTTTCCTCGCTTGTGACGGTGACTGTACGTGATAAACCCTGCGCTAAGTCAGTGACATTTGAGCAACTACATGCAACATATGAAGACAACGCATGTTTCAACGCTTGTGACGGTGACTGTACTTGATAAACCCTGCGCTAAGTCAGTGACATGAAAGCAACTACATGAACATATGAAGACAACGCATGTTTCCTCGCTTGTGACGGTGACTGTACGTGATAAACCCTGCGCTAAGTCAGTGACATGAGGGCAACTACATGCAACATATGAAGACAACGCATGTTTCCTCGCTTGTGAAGGTGACTGTACTTGATAAACCCTGCGCTAAGTCAGTGACATGAGAGCAACTACATGCAACATATGAAGACAATGCATGTTTCCTCGCTTGTTACGGTGACTGTACTTGATAAACCCTGCGCTAAGTCAGTGACATGAGAGCAACTTCATGCAACATATTAGGACAACGCATGTTTCCTCGCTTGTGACGGTGACTGTACTTGATAAACCCTGCGCTAAGTCAGTGACATGAGAGCAACTACATGCAACATATTAGGACAACGCATGTTTCCTCGTTTGTGACGGTGACTGTACGTGATGAACCCTGCGCTAAGTCAGTGACATGAGAGCAACTTCATGCAACATATGAAGACAACGCATAATTCCTCGCTTGTGACGGTGACTGTACGTGATAAACCCTGCGCTAAGTCAGTGACATGAGGGCAACTACATGCAACATATGAAGACAACGCATGTTTCCTCGCTTGTGAAGGTGACTGTACTTGATAAACCCTGCGCTAAGTCAGTGACATGAGAGCAACTACATGCAACATATGAAGACAATGAATGTTTCCTCGCTTGTGACGGTGACTGTACTTGATAAACCCTGCGCTAAGTCAGTGACATGAGAGCAACTACATGCAACATATTAGGACAACGCATGTTTCCTCGTTTGTGACGTTGACTGTACGTGATGAACCCTGCGCTAAGTCAGTGACATGAGAGCAACTTCATGCAACATATGAAGACAACGCATAATTCCTCGCTTGTGACGATGACTGTACGTGATAAACCCTGCGCTAAGTCAGTGACATTTGAGCAACTACATGCAACATATGAAGACAACGCATGTTTCAACGCTTGTGACGGTGACTGTACTTGATAAACCCTGCGCTAAGTCAGTGACATGAAAGCAACTACATGCAACATATGAAGACAACACATGTTTCCTCGCTTGTGACGGTGACTGTACGTGATAAACCCTACGCTAAGTCAGTGACATGAGGGCAACTACATGCAACATATGAAGACAACGCATGTTTCCTCGCTTGTGAAGGTGACTGTACTTGATAAACCCTGCGCTAAGTCAGTGACATGAGAGCAACTACATGCAACATATGAAGACAATGCATGTTTCCTCGCTTGTTACGGTGACTGTACTTGATAAACCCTGCGCTAAGTCAGTGACATGAGAGCAACTACATGCAACATATGAAGACAACGCATGTTTCCTCGCTTGTGAAGGTGACTGTACTTGATAAACCCTGGGCTAAGTCAGTGACATGAGAGCAACTACATGCAACATATTAGGACAACGCATGTTTCCTCGCTTGTGACGGTGACTGTACTTGATAAACCCTGCGCTAAGTCAGTGACATGAGAGCAACTACATGCAACATATTAGGACAATGCATGTTTCCTCGTTTGTGACGGTGACTGTACGTGATAAACCCTGCGCTAAGTCAGTGACATAATAGCAACTTCATGCAACATATGAAGACAACGCGTGTTTCCTCGCTTGTGACGGTGACTGTACGTGATAAACCCTGCGCTAAGTCAGTGACATTTGAGCAACTACATGCAACATATGAAGACAACGCATGTTTCAACGCTTGTGACGGTGACTGTACTTGATAAACCCTGCGCTAAGTCAGTGACATGAAAGCAACTACATGCAACATATGAAGACAACGCATGTTTCCTCGCTTGTGACGGTGACTGTACGTGATAAACCCTGCGCTAAGTCAGTGACATGAGAGCAACTACATGCAACATATGAAGACAACACATGTTTCCTCGCTTGTGACGGTGACTGTACGTGATAAACCCTGCGCTAAGTCAGTGACATGAGAGCAACTACATGCAACCTTTTAGGACAACGCATGTTTCCTCGCTTGTGAAGGTGACTGTACTTGATAAACCATGCGCTAAGTCAGTGACATGAGAGCAACTACATGCAACATAATAGGGCAACGCATGTTTCCTCGCTTGTGAAGGTGACTGTACTTGATAAACCCTGCGCTCAGTCAGTGACATGAGAGCAACTACATGCAACATATGAAGACAACGCATGTTTCATCGCTTGTGAAGGTGACTGTACTTAATAAACCCTGCGCTAAGTCAGTGACATGAGGGCAACTACATGCAACATATGAAGACAACGCATGTTTCCTCGCTTGTGAAGGTGACTGTACTTGATAAACCCTGCGCTAAGTCAGTGACATGAGAGCAACTACATGCAACATATGAAGACAATGAATGTTTCCTCGCTTGTGAAGGTGACTGTACTTGATAAACCCTGCGCTAGGTCAGTGACATGAGAGCAACTACATGCAACATATGAAGACAATGAATGTTTCCTCGCTTGTGAAGGTGACTGTACTTGATAAACCCTGCGCTTAGTCAGTGACATGAGAGCAACTACATGCAACATAAGAAGACAACGCATGTTTCCTCGCTTGTCACGGTAACTGTACTTGATAAACCCTGCGCTAAGTCAGTGACATGAGAGCAACTACATGCAACATATGAAGACAACGCATGTTTCCTCGCTTGTGAAGGTGACTGTACTTGATAAACCCTGCGCTAAGTCAGTGACATGAGAGCAACTACATGCAACATATGAAGACAACGCATGTTTCCTCGCTTGTCACGGTAACTGTACATGATAAACCCTGCGCTAAGTCAGTGACATGAGAGCAACTACATGCAACAAATTAGGACAACGCATGTTTCCTTGCTTGTGAAGGTGACTGTACTTGATAAACCCTGCGCTAAGTCATTGACATGAGAGCAACTACATGCATTATATGAAGACAATGCATGTTTCCTCGCTTGTGACGGTGACTGTACTTGATAAACCCTGCGCTAAGTCAGTGACATGAGAGCAACTACATAAAACATATTAGGACAACGCATGTTTCCTCGCTTGTGACGGTGACTGTACGTGATAATCCCTGCGCTAAGTCAGTGACATGAGGGCAACTACATGCAACATATGAAGACAACGCATGTTTCCTCGCTTGTGAAGGTGACTGTACTTGATAAACCCTGCGCTAATTCAGTGACATGAGAGCAACTACATGCAACATATGAAGACAATGCATGTTTCCTCGCTTGTAACGGTGACTGTACTTGATAAACCCTGCGCTAAGTCAGTGACATGAGAGCAACTACATGCAACATATGAAGACAACGCATGTTTCCTCGCTTGTGAAGGTGACTGTACTTGATAAACCCTGGGCTAAGTCAGTGACATGAGAGCAACTACATGCAACATATTAGGACAACGCATGTTTCCTCGCTTGTGACGGTGACTGTACTTGATAAACCCTGCGCTAAGTCAGTGACATGAGAGCAACTACATGCAACTAATTAGGACAACGCATGTTTCCTCGTTTGTGACGGTGACTGTACGTGATAAACCCTGCGCTAAGTCAGTGACATGAGAGCAACTACATGCAACATATGAAGACAACGCATGTTTCCTCGCTTGTGACGGTGACTGTACGTGATAAACCCTGCGCTAAGTCAGTGACATTTGAGCAACTACATGCAACATATGAAGACAACGCATGTCTCAACGCTTGTGACGGTGACTGTACTTGATTTACCCTGCGCTAAGTCAGTGACATGAAAGCAACTACATGCAACATATGAAGACAACGCATGTTTCATCGCTTGTTAAGGTGACTGTACGTGATAAACCCTGCGCTCAGTCAGTGACATGAGAGCAACTACATGCAACATATGAAGACAACGCATGTTTCATCGCTTGTTAAGGTTACTGTACGTGATAAACCCTGCGCTAAGTAAGTGACATGAAAGCAACTACATGCAACATATGAAGACAACGCATGTTTCGTCGCTTGTGACGGTGACTGTACTTGATAACCCCTCCGCTAAGTCAGTGACATGAGAGCAACTACATGCAACATATGAAGAGAACGCATGTTTCCTCGCTTGTGACGGTGACTGTACGTGATAAACCCTTCGCTAAGTCAGTGACATGAGAGCAACTTCATGCAACATATGAAGACAAGGCATGTTTCCTCGCTTGTGAAGGTGACTGTACTTGATCAACCCTGCGCTAAGTCAGTGACATGAAAGCAACTACATGCAACATATGAAGACAACGCATGTTTCCTCGCTTGTGACGGCGACTGTACTTGATAACCCCTCCGCTAAGTCAGTGAAATGAGAGCAACTACATGCAACATATGAAGACAACGCATGTTTCCTCGCTTGTGACGGTGACTGTACGTGATAAACCCTGCGCTAAGTCAGTGACATTTGAGCAACTACATGCAACATATGAAGACAACGCATGTTTCAACGCTTGTGACGGTGACTGTACTTGATAAACCCTGCGCTAAGTCAGTGACATGAAAGCAACTACATGAACATATGAAGACAACACATGTTTCCTCGCTTGTGACGGTGACTGTACGTGATAAACCCTGCGCTAAGTCAGTGACATGAGGGCAACTACATGCAACATATGAAGACAACGCATGTTTCCTCGCTTGTGAAGGTGACTGTACTTGATAAACCCTGCGCTAAGTCAGTGACATGAGAGCAACTACATGCAACATATGAAGACAATGCATGTTTCCTCGCTTGTTACGGTGACTGTACTTGATAAACCCTGCGCTAAGTCAGTGACATGAGAGCAACTTCATGCAACATATTAGGACAACGCATGTTTCCTCGCTTGTGACGGTGACTGTACTTGATAAACCCTGCGCTAAGTCAGTGACATGAGAGCAACTACATGCAACATATTAGGACAACGCATGTTTCCTCGTTTGTGACGGTGACTGTACGTGATGAACCCTGCGCTAAGTCAGTGACATGAGAGCAACTTCATGCAACATATGAAGACAACGCATAATTCCTCGCTTGTGACGGTGACTGTACGTGATAAACCCTGCGCTAAGTCAGTGACATGAGGGCAACTACATGCAACATATGAAGACAACGCATGTTTCCTCGCTTGTGAAGGTGACTGTACTTGATAAACCCTGCGCTAAGTCAGTGACATGAGAGCAACTACATGCAACATATGAAGACAATGAATGTTTCCTCGCTTGTGACGGTGACTGTACTTGATAAACCCTGCGCTAAGTCAGTGACATGAGAGCAACTACATGCAACATATTAGGACAACGCATGTTTCCTCGTTTGTGACGTTGACTGTACGTGATGAACCCTGCGCTAAGTCAGTGACATGAGAGCAACTTCATGCAACATATGAAGACAACGCATAATTCCTCGCTTGTGACGATGACTGTACGTGATAAACCCTGCGCTAAGTCAGTGACATTTGAGCAACTACATGCAACATTTGAAGACAACGCATGTTTCAACGCTTGTGACGGTGACTGTACTTGATAAACCCTGCGCTAAGTCAGTGACATGAAAGCAACTACATGCAACATATGAAGACAACACATGTTTCCTCGCTTGTGACGGTGACTGTACGTGATAAACCCTACGCTAAGTCAGTGACATGAGGGCAACTACATGCAACATATGAAGACAACGCATGTTTCCTCGCTTGTGAAGGTGACTGTACTTGATAAACCCTGCGCTAAGTCAGTGACATGAGAGCAACTACATGCAACATATGAAGACAATGCATGTTTCCTCGCTTGTTACGGTGACTGTACTTGATAAACCCTGCGCTAAGTCAGTGACATGAGAGCAACTACATGCAACATATGAAGACAACGCATGTTTCCTCGCTTGTGAAGGTGACTGTACTTGATAAACCCTGGGCTAAGTCAGTGACATGAGAGCAACTACATGCAACATATTAGGACAACGCATGTTTCCTCGCTTGTGACGGTGACTGTACTTGATAAACCCTGCGCTAAGTCAGTGACATGAGAGCAACTACATGCAACATATTAGGACAATGCATGTTTCCTCGTTTGTGACGGTGACTGTACGTGATAAACCCTGCGCTAAGTCAGTGACATAAGAGCAACTTCATGCAACATATGAAGACAACGCGTGTTTCCTCGCTTGTGACGGTGACTGTACGTGATAAACCCTGCGCTAAGTCAGTGACATTTGAGCAACTACATGCAACATATGAAGACAACGCATGTTTCAACGCTTGTGACGGTGACTGTACTTGATAAACCCTGCGCTAAGTCAGTGACATGAAAGCAACTACATGCAACATATGAAGACAACGCATGTTTCCTCGCTTGTGACGGTGACTGTACGTGATAAACCCTGCGCTAAGTCAGTGACATGAGAGCAACTACATGCAACATATGAAGACAACACATGTTTCCTCGCTTGTGACGGTGACTGTACGTGATAAACCCTGCGCTAAGTCAGTGACATGAGAGCAACTACATGCAACCTTTTAGGACAACGCATGTTTCCTCGCTTGTGAAGGTGACTGTACTTGATAAACCATGCGCTAAGTCAGTGACATGAGAGCAACTACATGCAACATAATAGGGCAACGCATGTTTCCTCGCTTGTGAAGGTGACTGTACTTGATAAACCCTGCGCTCAGTCAGTGACATGTTAGCAACTACATGCAACATATGAAGACAACGCATGTTTCATCGCTTGTGAAGGTGACTGTACTTAATAAACCCTGCGCTAAGTCAGTGACATGAGGGCAACTACATGCAACATATGAAGACAACGCATGTTTCCTCGCTTGTGAAGGTGACTGTACTTGATAAACCCTGCGCTAAGTCAGTGACATGAGAGCAACTACATGCAACATATGAAGACAATGAATGTTTCCTCGCTTGTGAAGGTGACTGTACTTGATAAACCCTGCGCTAGGTCAGTGACATGAGAGCAACTACATGCAACATATGAAGACAATGAATGTTTCCTCGCTTGTGAAGGTGACTGTACTTGATAAACCCTGCGCTTAGTCAGTGACATGAGAGCAACTACATGCAACATAAGAAGACAACGCATGTTTCCTCGCTTGTCACGGTAACTGTACTTGATAAACCCTGCGCTAAGTCAGTGACATGAGAGCAACTACATGCAACATATGAAGACAACGCATGTTTCCTCGCTTGTGAAGGTGACTGTACTTGATAAACCCTGCGCTAAGTCAGTGACATGAGAGCAACTACATGCAACATATGAGGACAACGCATGTTTCCTCGCTTGTCACGGTAACTGTACATGATAAACCCTGCGCTAAGTCAGTGACATGAGAGCAACTACATGCAAAAATTTGGACAACGCATGTTTCCTTGCTTGTGAAGGTGACTGTACTTGATAAACCCTGCGCTAAGTCATTGACATGAGAGCAACTACATGCATTATATGAAGACAATGCATGTTTCCTCGCTTGTTACGGTGACTGTACTTGATAAACCCTGCGCTAAGTCAGTGACATGAGAGCAACTACATAAAACATATTAGGACAACGCATGTTTCCTCGCTTGTGACGGTGACTGTACGTGATAATCCCTGCGCTAAGTCAGTGACATGAGGGCAACTACATGCAACATATGAAGACAACGCATGTTTCCTCGCTTGTGAAGGTGACTGTACTTGATAAACCCTGCGCTAATTCAGTGACATGAGAGCAACTACATGCAACATATGAAGACAATGCATGTTTCCTCGCTTGTAACGGTGACTGTACTTGATAAACCCTGCGCTAAGTCAGTGACATGAGAGCAACTACATGCAACATATGAAGACAACGCATGTTTCCTCGCTTGTGAAGGTGACTGTACTTGATAAACCCTGGGCTAAGTCAGTGACATGAGAGCAACTACATGCAACATATTAGGACAACGCATGTTTCCTCGCTTGTGACGGTGACTGTACTTGATAAACCCTGCGCTAAGTCAGTGACATGAGAGCAACTACATGCAACATATTAGGACAACGCATGTTTCCTCGTTTGTGACGGTGACTGTACGTGATAAACCCTGCGCTAAGTCAGTGACATGAGAGCAACTACATGCAACATATGAAGACAACGCATGTTTCCTCGCTTGTGACGGTGACTGTACGTGATAAACCCTGCGCTAAGTCAGTGACATTTGAGCAACTACATGCAACATATGAAGACAACGCATGTCTCAACGCTTGTGACGGTGACTGTACTTGATTTACCCTGCGCTAAGTCAGTGACATGAAAGCAACTACATGCAACATATGAAGACAACGCATGTTTCATCGCTTGTTAAGGTGACTGTACGTGATAAACCCTGCGCTCAGTCAGTGACATGAGAGCAACTACATGCAACATATGAAGACAACGCATGTTTCATCGCTTGTTAAGGTTACTGTACGTGATAAACCCTGCGCTAAGTAAGTGACATGAAAGCAACTACATGCAACATATGAAGACAACGCATGTTTCGTCGCTTGTGACGGTGACTGTACTTGATAACCCCTCCGCTAAGTCAGTGACATGAGAGCAACTACATGCAACATATGAAGAGAACGCATGTTTCCTCGCTTGTGACGGTGACTGTACGTGATAAACCCTTCGCTAAGTCAGTGACATGAGAGCAACTTCATGCAACATATGAAGACAACGCATGTTTCCTCGCTTGTGAAGGTGACTGTACTTGATAAACCCTGCGCTAAGTCAGTGACATGAGAGAAACTACATGCAACATAAGAAGACAACGCATGTTTCCTCGCTTTTCAGGGTAACTGTACTTCATAAACCCTGCGCTAAGTCAGTGACATGAGAGCAACTACATGCAACAAATTAGGACAACGCATGTTTCCTCGCTTGTGAAGGTGACTGTACTTGATAAACCCTGCGCTAAGTCAGTGACATGAGAGCAACTACATGAAACATATTAGGACAACGCATGTTTCCTCGCTTGTGACGGTGACTGTACGTGATAAACCCTGCGCTAAGTCAGTGACATGAGAGCAACTACATGCAACATATGAAGACAACGCATGTTTCCTCGCTTGTGAAGGTGACTGTACTTGATAAACCCTGCGCTAAGTCAGTGACATGAGAGCAACTACATGCAACATATGAAGACAACGCATGTTTCCTCGCTTGTGACGGTGACTGTACGTGATAAACCCTGCGCTAAGTCAGTGACATGAGAGCAACTACATGCAACATATGAAGACAACGCATGTTTGCTGGCTTGTGAAGGTGACTGTACTTAATAAACCCTGCGCTAAGTCAGTGACATGAGGGCAACTACATGCAACATATGAAGACAACGCATGTTTCCTCGCTTGTGAAGGTGACTGTACTTGATAAACCCTGCGCTAAGTCAGTGACATGAGAGCAACTACATGCAACATATGAAGACAATGAATGTTTCCTCGCTTGTGACGGTGACTGTACTTGATCAACCCTGCGCTAAGTCAGTGACATGAAAGCAACTACATGCAACATATGAAGACAACGCATGTTTCCTCGCTTGTGACGGTGACTGTACTTGATAACCCCTCCGCTAAGTCAGTGAAATGAGAGCAACTACATGCAACATATGAAGACAACGCATGTTTCCTCGCTTGTGACGGTGACTGTACGTGATAAACCCTGCGCTAAGTCAGTGACATTTGAGCAACTACATGCAACATATGAAGACAACGCATGTTTCAACGCTTGTGACGGTGACTGTACTTGATAAACCCTGCGCTAAGTCAGTGACATGAAAGCAACTACATGAACATATGAAGACAACGCATGTTTCCTCGCTTGTGACGGTGACTGTACGTGATAAACCCTGCGCTAAGTCAGTGACATGAGGGCAACTACATGCAACATATGAAGACAACGCATGTTTCCTCGCTTGTGAAGGTGACTGTACTTGATAAACCCTGCGCTAAGTCAGTGACATGAGAGCAACTACATGCAACATATGAAGACAATGCATGTTTCCTCGCTTGTTACGGTGACTGTACTTGATAAACCCTGCGCTAAGTCAGTGACAAAAGAGCAACTTCATGCAACATATTAGGACAACGCATGTTTCCTCGCTTGTGACGGTGACTGTACTTGATAAACCCTGCGCTAAGTCAGTGACATGAGAGCAACTACATGCAACATATTAGGACAACGCATGTTTCCTCGTTTGTGACGGTGACTGTACGTGATGAACCCTGCGCTAAGTCAGTGACATGAGAGCAACTTCATGCAACATATGAAGACAACGCATAATTCCTCGCTTGTGACGGTGACTGTACGTGATAAACCCTGCGCTAAGTCAGTGACATTTGAGCAACTACATGCAACATATGAAGACAACGCATGTTTCAACGCTTGTGACAGTGACTGTACTTGATAAACCCTGCGCTAAGTCAGTGACATGAAAGCAACTACATGCAACATATGAAGACAACACATGTTTCCTCGCTTGTGACGGTGACTGTACGTGATAAACCCTGCGCTAAGTCAGTGACATGAGAGCAACTACATGCAACATATGAAGACAAAACATGTTTCCTCGCTTGTGACGGTGACTGTACGTGATAAACCCTGCGCTAAGTCAGTGACATGAGAGCAACTACATGCAACCTATTAGGACAACGCATGTTTCCTCGCTTGTGAAGGTGACTGTACTTGATAAACCATGCGCTAAGTCAGTGACATGAGAGCAACTACATGCAACATATGAAGACAATGAATGTTTCCTCGCTTGTGAAGGTGACTGTACTTGATACACCCTGCGCTTAGTCAGTGACATGAGAGCAACTACATGCAACATAAGAAGACAACGCATGTTTCCTCGCTTGTCACGGTAATTGTACTTGATAAACCCTGCGCTAAGTCAGTGACATGAGAGCAACTACATGCAACATATGAAGACAACGCATATTTCCTCGCTTGTGAAGGTGACTGTAATTGATAAATCCTGCGCTAAGTCAGTGACATGAGAGCAACTACATGCAACATATGAAGACAACGCATGTTTCCTCGCTTGTCACGGTAACTGTACATGATAAACCCTGCGCTAAGTCAGTGACATGAGAGCAACTACATGCAACAAATTAGGACAACGCATGTTTCCTTGCTTGTGAAGGTGACTGTACTTGATAAACCCTGCGCTAAGTCAGTGACATGACAGCAACTACATGAAACATATGAAGACAACGCATGTTTCATCGCTTGTTAAGGTGACTGTACGTGATAAACCCTGCGCTCAGTCAGTGACATGAGAGCAACTACATGCAACCTATTAGGACAACGCATGTTTCATCGCTTGTTAAGGTGACTGTACGTGATAAACCCTGCGGTAAGTCAGTGACATGAGAGCAACTACATGTAACATAAGAAGACAACGCATGTTTCCTCGCTTGTCAGGGTAACTGTACTTGATAAACCCTGCGCTAAGTCAGTGACATGAGAGCAACTACATGCAACAAATTAGGACAACGCATGTTTCCTCGCTTGTGAAGGTGACTGTACTTGATAAACCCTGCGCTAAGTCAGTGACATGAGAGCAACTACATGAAACATATTAGGACAACGCATGTTTCCTCGCTTGTGACGGTGACTGTACGTGATAAACCCTGCGCTAAGTCAGTGACAATAGAGAAACTACATGCAACATATGAAGACAACGCATGTTTCCTCGCTTGTGAAGGTGACTGTACTTGATAAACCCTGCGCTAAGTCAGTGACATGAGAGCAACTACATGCAACATATGAAGACAACGCATGTTTCCTCGCTTGTGACGGTGACTGTACGTGATAAACCCTGCGCTAAGTCAGTGACATGAGAGCAACTACATGCAACATATGAAGACAACGCATGTTTCCTCGCTTGTGAAGGTGACTGTACTTAATAAACCCTGCGCTAAGTCAGTGACATGAGGGCAACTACATGCAACATATGAAGACAACGCATGTTTCCTCGCTTGTGAAGGTGACTGTACTTGATAAACCCTGCGCTAAGTCAGTGACATGAGAGCAACTACATGCAACATATGAAGACAATGAATGTTTCCTCGCTTGTGACGGTGACTGTACTTGATAAACCCTGCGCTAAGTCAGTGACATGAGAGCAACTACATGCAACATATTAGGACAACGCATGTTTCCTCGTTTGTGACGTTGACTGTACGTGATGAACCCTGCGCTAAGTCAGTGACATGAGAGCAACTTCATGCAACATATGAAGACAACGCATAATTCCTCGCTTGTGACGATGACTGTACGTGATAAACCCTGCGCTAAGTCAGTGACATTTGAGCAACTACATGCAACATATGAAGACAACGCATGTTTCAACGCTTGTGACGGTGACTGTACTTGATAAACCCTGCGCTAAGTCAGTGACATGAAAGCAACTACATGCAACATATGAAGACAACACATGTTTCCTCGCTTGTGACGGTGACTGTACGTGATAAACCCTACGCTAAGTCAGTGACATGAGGGCAACTACATGCAACATATGAAGACAACGCATGTTTCCTCGCTTGTGAAGGTGACTGTACTTGATAAACCCTGCGCTAAGTCAGTGACATGATAGCAACTACATGCAACATATGAAGACAATGCATGTTTCCTCGCTTGTTACGGTGACTGTACTGATAAACCCTGCGCTAAGTCAGTGACATGAGAGCAACTTCATGCAACATATTAGGACAACGCATGTTTCCTCGCTTGTGACGGTGACTGTACTTGATAAACCCTGCGCTAAGTCAGTGACATGAGAGCAACTACATGCAACATATGAAGACAACGCATGTTTCCTCGCTTGTGAAGGTGACTGTACTTGATAAACCCTGCGCTAAGTCAGTGACATGAGAGCAACTACATGCAACATATTAGGACAACGCATGTTTCCTCGTTTGTGACGGTGACTGTACGTGATGAACCCTGCGCTAAGTCAGTGACATGAGAGCAACTTCATGCAACATATGAAGACAACGCATAATTCCTCGCTTGTGACGGTGACTGTACGTGATAAACCCTGAGCTAAGTCAGTGACATTTGAGCAACTACATGCAACATATGAAGACAACGCATGTTTCATTGCTTGTGACGGTGACTGTACTTGATAAACCCTGCGCTAAGTCAGTGACATGAAAGCAACTACATGCAACATATGAAGACAACGCATGTTTCCTCGCTTGTGACGGTGACTGTACGTGATAAACCCTGCGCTAAGTCAGTGACATGAGGGCAACTACATGCAACATATGAAAACAAAGCATGTTTCCTCGCTTGTGAAGGTGACTGTACTTGATAAACCCTGCGCTAAGTCAGTGACATGAGAGCAACTACATGCAACATATGAAGACAATGCATGTTTCCTCGCTTGTTACGGTGACTGTACTTGATAAACCCTGCGCTAAGTCAGTGACATGAGAGCAACTTCATGCAACATATTAGGACAACGCATGTTTCCTCGCTTGTGACGGTGACTGTACTTGATAAACCCTGCGCTAAGTCAGTGACATGAGAGCAACTACATGCAACATATGAAGACAACGCATGTTTCCTCGCTTGTGAAGGTGACTGTACTTGATAAACCCTGCGCTAAGTCAGTGACATGAGAGCAACTACATGCAACATATTAGGACAACGCATGTTTCCTCGTTTGTGACGGTGACTGTACGTGATGAACCCTGCGCTAAGTCAGTGACATGAGAGCAACTTTATGCAACATATGAAGATAACGCATAATTCCTCGCTTGTGACGGTGACTGTACGTGATAAACCCTGCGCTAAGTCAGTGACATTTGAGCAACTACATGCAACATATGAAGACAACGCATGTTTCAACGCTTGTGACGGTGACTGTACTTGATAAACCCTGCGCTAAGTCAGTGACATGAAAGCAACTACATGCAACATATGAAGACAACACATGTTTCCTCGCTTGTGACGGTGACTGTACGTGATAAACCCTGCGCTAAGTCAGTGACATGAGAGCAACTACATGCAACATATGAAGACAACACATGTTTCCTCGCTTGTGACGGTGACTGTACGTGATTAACCTTGCGCTAAGTCAGTGACATGAGAGCAACTACATGCAACCTATTAGGACAACGCATGTTTCCTCGCTTGTGAAGGTGACTGTACTTGATAAACCATGCGCTAAGTCAGTGACATGAGAGCAACTACATGCAACATATGAAGACAATGAATGTTTCCTCGCTTGTGAAGGTGACTGTACTTGATAAACCCTGCGCTTAGTCAGTGACATGAGAGCAACTACATGCAACATAAGAAGACAACGCATGTTTCCTCGCTTGTCACTGTAACTGTACTTGATAAACCCTGCGCTAAGTCAGTGACATGAGAGCAACAACATGCAACATATGAAGACAACGCATGTTTCCTCGCTTGTGAAGGTGACTGTACTTGATAAATCCTGCGCTAAGTCAGTGACATGAGAGCAACTACATGCAACATATGAAGACAACGCATGTTTCAACGCTTGTGACGGTGACTGTACTTGATAAACCCTGCGCTAAGTCAGTGACATGAGAGCAACTACATGCAACATATGAAGACAACGCATGTTTCAACGCTTGTGACGGTGACTGTACTTGATAAACCCTGCGCTAAGTCAGTGACATGAAAGCAACTACATTAAACATATGAAGACAACGCATGTTTCCTCGCTTGTGACGGTGACTGTACGTGATAAACCCTGCGCTAAGTCAGTGACATGAGGGCAACTACATGCAACATATGAAGACAACGCATGTTTCCTCGCTTGTGAAGGTGACTGTACTTGATAAACCCTGCGCTAAGTCAGTGACATGAGAGCAACTACATGCAACATATGAAGACAATGCATGTTTCCTCGCTTGTTACGGTGACTGTACTTGATAAACCCTGCGCTAAGTCAGTGACATGAGAGCAACTTCATGCAACATATTAGGACAACGCATGTTTCCTCGCTCTTGACGGTGACTGTACTTGATAAACCCTGCGCTAAGTCAGTGACATGAGAGCAACTACATGCAACATATGAAGACAACGCATGTTTCCTCGCTTGTGAAGGTGACTGTACTTGATAAACCCTGTGCTAAGTCAGTGACATGAGAGCAACTACATGCAACATATTAGGACAACGCATGTTTCCTCGTTTGTGACGGTGACTGTACGTGATGAACCCTGCGCTAAGTCAGTGACATGAGAGCAACTTTATGCAACATATGAAGACAACGCATAATTCCTCGCTTGTGACGGTGACTGTACGTGATAAACCCTGCGCTAAGTCAGTGACATTTGAGCAACTACATGCAACATATGAAGACAACGCATGTTTCAACGCTTGTGACGGTGACTGTACTTGATAAACCCTGCGCTAAGTCAGTGACATGAAAGCAACTACATGCAACATATGAAGACAACACATGTTTCCTCGCTTGTGACGGTGACTGTACGTGATAAACCCTGCGCTAAGTCAGTGACATGAGAGCAACTACATGCAACATATGAAGACAACACATGTTTCCTCGCTTGTGACGGTGACTGTACGTGATAAACCCTGCGCTAAGTCAGTGACATGAGAGCAACTACATGCAACCTATTAGGACAACGCATGTTTCCTCGCTTGTGAAGGTGACTGTACTTGATAAACCATGCGCTAAGTCAGTGACATGAGAGCAACTACATGCAACATATGAAGACAATGAATGTTTCCTCGCTTGTGAAGGTGACTGTACTTGATAAACCCTGCGCTTAGTCAGTGACATGAGAGCAACTACATGCAACATAAGAAGACAACGCATGTTTCCTCGCTTGTCACGGTAACTGTACGCGATAAACCCTGTGCTAAGTCAGTGACATGAGAGCAACTACATGCAACATATGAAGACAACGCAAGTTTCCTTGCTTGTGAAGGTGACTGTACTTGATAAACCCTGCGCTAAGTCAGTGACATGAGAGCAACTACATGCATTATATGAAGACAATGCATGTTTCCTCGCTTGTGACGGTGACTGTACTTGATAAACCCTGCGCTTAGTCAGTGACATGAGAGCAACTACATGTAACAAATTAGGACAACGCATGTTTCCTTGCTTGTGAAGGTAACTGTACTTGATAAACCCTGCGCTAAGTCAGTGACATGACAGCAACTACATGAAACATATTAGGACAACGCATGTTTCCTCGCTTGTAACGGTGACTGTACGTGATAAACCCTGTGCTAAGTCAGTGACATGAGAGCAACTACATGCAACATATGAAGACAACGCAAGTTTCCTTGCTTGTGAAGGTGACTGTACTTGATAAACCCTGCGCTAAGTCAGTGACATGAGAGCAACTACATGCATTATATGAAGACAATGCATGTTTCCTCGCTTGTGACGGTGACTGTACTTGATAAACCCTGCGCTAAGTCAGTGACATGAGAGCAACTACATAAAACATATTAGGACAACGCTTGTTTCCTCGCTTGTGACGGTGACTGTACGTGATAATCCCTGCGCTAAGTCAGTGACATTTGAGCAACTACATGCAACATATGAAGACAACGCATGTTTCAACGCTTGTGACGGTGACTGTACTTGATAAACCCTGCGCTAAGTCAGTGACATGAAAGCAACTACATGCAACATATGAAGACAACACATGTTTCCTCGCTTGTGACGGTGACTGTACGTGATAAACCCTGCGCTAAGTCAGTGACATGAGAGCAACTACATGCAACATATGAAGACAACACATGTTTCCTCGCTTGTGACGGTGACTGTACGTGATAAACCCTGCGCTAAGTCAGTGACATGAGAGCAACTACATGCAACCTATTAGGACAACGCATGTTTCTTCGCTTGTGACGGTCACTGTACGTGATAAACCCTGTGCTAAGTCAGTGACATGAGAGCAACTACATGCAATATATGAAGACAACGCAAGTTTCCTCGCTTGTGAAGGTGACTGTACTTGATAAACCCTGCGCTAAGTCAGTGACATGAGAGCAACTACATGCATTATATGAAGACAATGCATGTTTCCTCGCTTGTGACGGTGACTGTACTTGATAAACCCTGCGCTAAGTCAGTGACATGAGAGCAACTACATAAAACATATTAGGACAACGCTTGTTTCCTCGCTTGTGACGGTGACTGTACGTGATAATCCCTGCGCTAAGTCAGTGACATGAGGGCAACTACATGCAACGTATGAAGACAACGCTTGTTTCCTCGCTTGTGAAGGTGACTGTACTTGATAAACCCTGCGCTAAGTCAGTGACATGAGAGCAACTACATGCAACATATGAAGACAATGTATGTTTCCTCGCTTGTTACGGTGACTGTACTTGATAAACCCTGCGCTAAGTCAGTGACATGAGAGCAACTACATGCAACATATGAAGACAACGCATGTTTCCTCGCTTGTGAAGGTGACTGTACTTGATAAACCCTGGGCTTAGTCAGTGACATGAGAGCAACTACATGCAACATATTAGGACAACGCATGTTTCCTCGTTTGTGACGGTGACTGTACGCGATAAACCCTGCGCTAAGTCAGTGACATGAGAGCAACAACATGCAACATATGAAGACAACGCATGTTTCCTCGCTTGTGACGGTGACTGTACGTGATAAACCCTGCGCTAAGTCAGTGACATTTGAGCAACTACATGCAACATATGAAGACAACGCATGTTTCAACGCTTGTGACGGTGACTGTACTTGATAAACCCTGCGCTAAGTCAGTGTGAAAGCAACTACATGCAACATATGAAGACAACGCATGTTTCCTCGCTTGTGACGGTGACTGTACGTGATAAACCCTGCGCTAAGTCAGTGACATGAGAGCAATTACATGCAACATATTAAGACAACACATGTTTCCTCGCTTGTGACGGTGACTGTACGTGATAAACCCTGCGCTAAGTCAGTGACATGAGAGCAACTACATGCAACATATGAAGACAACGCATGTTTCCTCGCTTGTGAAGGTGACTGTACTTGATAAACCCTGCGCTAAGTCAGTGACATGAGAGCAACTACATGCAACATATTAGGGCAACGCATGTTTCCTCGCTTGTGAAGGTGACTGTACTTGATAAACCCTGCGCTCAGTCAGTGACATGAGAGCAACTACATGCAACATATGAAGACAACGCATGTTTCATCGCTTGTTAAGGTGACTGTTCGTGATAATCCCTGCGCTAAGTAAGTGACATGAAAGCAACTACATGCAACATATGAAGACAACGCATGTTTGATCGCTTGTGACGGTGACTGTACTTGATAACCCCTCCGCTAAGTCAGTGACATGAAAGCAACTACATGCAACATATGAAGACAACGCATGTTTCCTCGCTTGTGAAGGTGACTGTACTTGATAAACCCTGCGCTAAGACAGTGACATGAGAGCAACTACATGAAACATATTAGGACAACGCATGTTACCCTGCGCTAAGTCAGTGACATGAGAGCAACTACATGCAACATATGAAGACAACGCATGTTTCCTCGCTTGTGAAGGTGACTGTACTTAATAAACCCTGCGCTAAGTCAGTGACATGAGGGCAACTACATGCAACATATGAAGACAACGCATGTTTCCTCGCTTGTGAAGGTGACTGTACTTGATAAACCCTGCGCTTAGTCAGTGACATGAGAGCAACTACATGCAACATATGAAGACAATGAATGTTTCCTCGCTTGTGACGGTGACTGTACTTGATAAACCCTGCGCTTAGTCAGTGACATGAGAGCAACTACATGCAACATATGAAGACAACGCATGTTTCCTCGCTTGTGAAGGTGACTGTACTTGATAAACCCTGCGCTAAGTCAGTGACATGAGAGCAACTACATGCAACATATTAGGACAACGCATGTTTCCTCGCTTGTGACGGTGACTGTACGTGATAAACCCTGCGCTAAGTCAGTGACATGAGAGCAACTACATGCAACATATTAGGACAACGCATGTTTCCTCGCTTGTGACGGTGACAGTACGTGATAAACCCTGCGCTAAGTCAGTGACATGAGAGCAACTACATGCAACATATGAAGACAACGCATGTTTCCTCGCTTGTTACGGTGACTGTACGTGATAAACCCTGCGCTAAGTCAGTGACATGAGAGCAACTACATTCAACATATGAAGACAACGCATGTTTCATCGCTTGTGACGGTGACTGTACTTGATAAACCCTGCGCTAAGTCAGTGACATGAAAGCAACAACATGCAACATATGAAGACAACGCATGTTTCCTCGCTTGTGACGGTGACTGTACGTGATAAACCCTGCGCTAAGTCAGTGACATGAGAGCAACTACATGCAACATATGAAGAAAACACATGTTTCCTCGCTTGTGACGGTGACTGTACTTGTTAAACCCTGCGCTAAGTCAGTGACATGAGAGCAACTACATGCAACATACGAAGACAACACATGTTTCCTCGCTTGTGAAGGTGACTGTACTTGATAAACCCTGCGCTAAGTCAGTGACATGAGAGCCACTACATGCAACATATGAAGACAACACATGTTTCCTCGCTTGTGACGGTGACTGTACGTGATAAATCCTGCGTGACGTCAGTGACATGAGAGCAACTACATGCAAGAAATAGGACAACGCATGTTTCCTCGCTTGTGAAGGTGACTGTACTTGATAAACCCTGCGCTAGTCAGTGACATGAGAGCAACTACATGAAACATATTAGGACAACGCATGTTTCCTCGCTTGTGACGGTGACTGTACGTGATAAACCCTGCGCTAAGTCAGTGACATGAGAGCAACTACATGCAACATATGAAGACAACGCATGTTTCCTCGCTTGTGAAGGTGACTGTACTTGATAAACCCTGCGCTTAGTCAGTGACATGAGAGCAACTTCATGCAACATATGAAGACAACGCATGTTTCCTCGCTTGTGAAGGTGACTGTACTTGATAAACCCTGCGCTAAGTCAGTGACATGAGAGCAACTACATGCAACATATGAAGACAACGCATGTTTCCTCGCTTGTCACGGTAACTGTACATGATAAACCCTGCGCAAAGTCAGTTACATGAGAGCAACTACATGCAACATATTACGACAACGCATGTTTCCTCGCTTGTGAAGGTGACTGTACTTGATAAACCCTGCGCTAAGTCAGTGACATGAGAGCAACTACATGCAACATATGAAGACAACACATGTTTCCTCGCTTGTGACGGTGACTGTACGTGATAAACCCTGCGTAAAGTCAGTGACATGAAAGCAACTACATGCAACATATTAGGACAACGCATGTTTCCTCGCTTGTGACTGTGACTGTACGTGATAAACCCTGCGCTAAGTCAGTGACATGAGAGCAACTACATGCAACATATTAGGACAACGCATGTTTCCTTGCTTGTGACGGTGACTGTACTTGATAAACCCTCCGCTAAGTCAGTGAGATGAGACAACTTCATGCAACATATTAGGACAACGCATGTTTCCTCGCTTGTGACGGTGACTGTACGTGATAAACCCTGCGCTTAGTCAGTGACATGAGAGCAACTACATGCAACCTATAAAGACAACGCATGTTTCATCGCTTGTGACGGTGACTGTACTTGATAAACCCTGCGCTTAGTCAGTGACATGAAAGCAACTACATGCAACATATGAAGACAACGCATGTTTCCTCCCTTGTGACGGTGACTGTACGTGATACACCCTGCGCTAAGTCAGTGACATGAGAGCAACTAAATGCAACATATGAAGGCCACATATGAAGACAACACATGTTTCCTCGTTTGTGACGGTAACAGTACTTGATAAACCCTGCGCTAAGTCAGTGACATGAGAGCAACTACATGCAACATATGAAGACAACACATGTTTCCTCGCTTGTTAAGTGACTGTACTTGATAAACCCTGCGCTAAGTCAGTGACATGAGAGCAACTACATGCAACATATGAAGACAATGCATGTTTCCTCGCTTGTGACGGTGACTGTACTTGATAAACCCTGCGCTAAGTCAGTGACATGAGAGCAACTACGTGAAACATATTAGGACAACGCATGTTTCCTCGCTTGTGACGGTAACTGTACGTGATAATCCCTGCGCTAAGTCAGTGACATGAGGGCAACTACATGCAACATATGAAGACAACGCATGTTTCCTCGCTTTGGAAGGTGACTGTACGTGATAAACCCTGCGTGAAGTCAGTGACATGAAAGCAACTACATGCAACATATTAGGACAACGCATGTTTCCTCGCTTGTGACAGTGACTGTACGTGAAAAACCCTGCGCTAAGTCAGTGACATGAGAGCAACTACATGAAACATATTAGGACAACGCATGTTTCCTCGCTTGTGAAGGTGACTGTACTTGATAAACCCTGCGCTAAGTCAGTGACATGAGAGCAACTACATGCAACAAATTAGGACAACGCATGTTTCCTCTCTTGTGAAGGTGACTGTACTTGATAAACCCTGCGCTAGGTCAGTGACATGAGAGCAACTACATGAAACATATTAGGACAACGCATGTTTCCTCGCTTGTGACGGTGACTGTTCGTGATAAACCCTGCGCTAAGTCAGTGACATGAGAGCAACTACATGCAACATATGAAGACAACGCATGTTTCCTCGCTTGTGAAGGTGACTGTACTTGATAAACCCTGCGCTAAGTAAGTGACATGAGAGCAACTACATGCAACATATGAAGACAACGCATGTTTCCTCGCTTGTTACGGTGACTGTACTTGATAAACCCTGCGCTAAGTCAGTGACATGAGAGCAACTACATGCAATATGTGAAGACAATGCATGTTTCCTCGCTTGTGACGGTGACTGTACTTGATAAACCCTGCGCTAAGTCAGTGACATGAGAGCAACAACATGAAGCATATTAGGACAACGCATGTTTCCTCGCTTGTAACGGTGACTGTACGTGATAATCCCTGCGCTAAGTCAGTGACATGAGAGCAACTTCATGCAACATATGAAGACAACGCATGTTTCCTCGCTTGTTAAGGTGACTGTACGCGATAAACCCTGCGCTCAGTCAGTGACATGAGAGCAACTACATGCAACATATGAAGACAACGCATGTTTCATCGCTTGTTAAGGTGACTGTAAGTGATAAACCCTGCGCTAAGTCAGTGACATGAAAGCAACTACATGCAACATATGAAGACAACGCATGTTTCCTCGCTTGTGACGGTGACTGTACTTGATAACCCCTCCGCTAAGTCAGTAACATGAGAGCAACTACATGCAAAATATGAAAACAACGCATGTTTCCTCGCTTGTGACGGTGACTGTACGTGATAAACCCTGCGCTAAGTCAGTGACATGAGAGCAACTACATGCAACATATGAAGACAACGCATGTTTCCTCGCTTGTGAAGGTGACTGTACTTGATAAACCCTGCGCTAAGTCAGTGACATGAGAGCAACTACATGCAACATAAGAAGACAACGCATGTTTCCTAGCTTGTCACGGTAAATGTACTTGATAAACCCTGCGCTAAGTCAGTGACATGAGAGCAACTACATGCAACATATGAAGACAACGCATGTTTCCTCGCTTGTGAAGGTGACTGTACTAAACCTTGCGCTAAGTCAGTGACATGAGAGCAACTTCATGCAACATATGAAGACAACGCATGTTTCCTCGCTTGTCACGGTAACTGTACATGATAAACCCTGCGCTAAGTCAGTGACATGAGAGCAACTACATGCAACAAATTAGGAAAACGCATGTTTCCTCGCTTGTGAAGGTGACTGTACTTGATAAACTCTGCGTTAAGTCAGTGACATGACAGCAACTACATGAAACATATTAGGACAACGCATGTTTCCTCGCTTGTGACGGTGACTGTACGTGATAAACCCTGCGCTAAGTCAGTGACATGAGAGCAACTACATGCAACATATGAGGACAACGCTAGTTTCCTCGCTTGTGAAGGTGACTGTACTTGATAAACCCTGCGCTTAGTCAGTGACATGAGAGCAACTACATGCATCATATGAAGACAATGCATGTTTTCTCGCTTGTGACGGTGACTGTACTTGATAAACCCTGCGCTAAGTCAGTGACATGAGAGCAACTACATTAAACATATTAGGACAACGCATGTTTCCTCGCTTGTGACGGTGACTGTACGTGATAATCCCTGCGCTAAGTCAGTGACATGAGGGCAACTACATGCAACATATGAAGACAACGCATGTTTTCTCGCTTGTGAAGGTGACTGTACTTGATAAACCCTGCGCTAAGTCAGTGACATGAGAGCAACTACATGCAACATATTAGGACAACGAATGTTTCCTCGCTTGTGACGGTGACTGTACTTGATAAACCCTGCGCTAAGTCAGTGACATGAGAGCAACTACATGCAACATATGAAGACAACGCATGTTTCCTCGCTTGTGACGGTGACTGTACGTGATAAACCCTGCGCTAAGTCAGTGACATGAGAGCAACTACATGCAACATATGAAGACAACGCATGTTTCATCGCTTGTGACGGTGACTGTACTTGATAAACCCTGCGCTAAGTCAGTGACATGAAAGCAACTACATGCAACATATGAAGACAAAGCATGTTTCCTCGCTTGTGACGGTGACTGTACGTAATAAACCCTGCGCTAAGTCAGTGACATGAGAGCAACTACATGCAACATATGAAGACAACACATGTTTCCTCGTTTGTGACGGTGACTGTACTTGATAAACCCTGCGCTAAGTCAGTGACATGAGAGCAACTACATGCAACATATGAAGACAACACATGTTTCCTCGCTTGTGAAGGTGATTGTACTTGATAAACCCTGCGCTAAGTCAGTGACATGAGAGCAACTACATGCAACATATGAAGACAAAACATGTTTCCTCTCTTGTGACGATGACTGTACGTGATAAATCCTGCGTGAAGTCAGTGACATGAAAGCAACTACATGCAACATATTAGGACAACGCATGTTTCTTCGCTTGTGACGGTGACTGTACGTAATAAACCCTGCGCGTAGTCAGTGACATGAGAGCAACTACATGCAACCTATTAGGACAACGCATGTTTCCTCGCTTGTGAAGGTGACTGTACTTGATAAACCCTGCGCTAAGTCAGTGACATGAGAGCAACTACATGCAACATATTAGGACAACGCATGTTTCTTCGCTTGTGACGGTGACTGTACGTGATAAACCCTGCGCTAAGTCAGTGACATGAGAGCAACTACATGCAACCTATTAGGACAACGCATGTTTCCTCGCTTGTGAAGGTGACTGTACTTGATAAACCCTGCGCTAAGTCAGTGACATGAGAGCAACTACATGCAACATATTAGGACAACGCATGTTTCCTCGCTGGTGAAGGTGACTGTACTTGATAAACCCTGCAACCAGTCAGTGACATGAGAGCAACTACATGCAACATATGAAGACAACGCATGTTTCATCGCTTGTTAAGGTGACTGTACGTGATAAACCCTGCGCCCAGTCAAAGACATGAGAGCAACTACATGCAACATATGAAGACAACGCATGTTTCCTCGCTTGTGAGGGTGACTGTACGTGATAAACCCTGCGCTAAGTCAGTGACATGAGAGCAACTACATGCAACATATGAACACAACGCATGTTTCCTCGCTTGTGAAGGTGACTGTACTTGATAAACCCTGCGCTAAGTCAGTGACATGAGAGCAACTACATGCAACATGAGAAGACAACGCATGTTTCCTCGCTTGTCACGGTAACTGTACTTGATAAACCCTGCGCTAAGTCAGTGACATGAGAGCAACTACATGCAACAAACTAGGACAACGCATGTTTCCTCGCTTGTGAAGGTGACTGTACTTGATAAACCCTGCGCTAAGTCATTGACATGAGAGCAACTACATGAAACATATTAGGACAACGCATGTTTCCTCGCTTGTGACGGTGACTGTACGTGATAAACCCTGCTCTAAGTCAGTGACATGAGAGCAACTACATGCAACATATGAAGACAACGCATGTTTCCTCGCTTGTGAAGGTGACTGTACTTGATAAACCCTGCGCTAAGTCAGTGACATGAGAGCAACTACATGCAACATATGAAGACAACGCATGTTTCCTCGCTTGTGAAGGTGACTGTACTTGATAAACCCTGCGCTAAGTCAGTGACATGAGAGCAACTACATGCAACATATGAAGACAACACATGTTTCCTTGCTTGTGACGGTGACTGTACGTGATAAACCCTGCGTGAAGTCAGTGACATGAAAGCAACTACATGCAACATATTAGGACAACGCATGTTTCCTCGCTTGTGACGGTGACTGTACGTGATTAACCCTGCGCTTAGTCAGTGACATGAGAGCAACTACATGCAACATATGAAGACAACGCATGTTTCATCGCTTGTGACGGTGACTGTACTTGATAAACCCTGCGTTAAGTCAGTGACATGAAAGCAACTACATGACACATATGAAGACAACGCATGTTTCCTCGCTTGTGACGGTGACTGTACGTGATAAACCCTGCGCTAAGTCAGTGACATGAGAGCAACTACATGCAACATATGAAGAAACTGATGTTTCCTCGCTTGTGACGGTGACTGTACTTGATAAACCCTGCGCTAAGTCAGTGACATGAGAGCAACTACATGCAACATATGAAGACAATGAATGTTTCCTCGCTTGTGAAGGTGACTGTACTTGATAAACCCTGCGCTAAGTCAGTGACATGAAAGCAACTACATGCAACATATGAAGACAACGCATGTTTCCTCGCTTGTGACGGTGACTGTACTTGATAACCCCTCCGCTAAGTCAGTGAAATGAGAGCAACTACATGCAACATATGAAGACAACGCATGGTTCCTCGCTTGTGACGGTGACTGTACGTGATAAACCCTGCGCTAAGTCAGTGACATTTGAGCAACTACATGCAACATATGAAGACAACGCATGTTTCAACGCATGTGACGGTGACTGTACTTGATAAACCCTGCGCTAAGTCAGTGACATGAAAGCAACTACATGCAACATATGAAGACAACGCATGTTTCCTCGCTTGTGACGGTGACTGTACGTGATAAACCCTGCGCTAAGTCAGTGACATGAGGGCAACTACATGCAACATATGAAGAAACGCATGTTTCCACGCTTGTGAAGGTGACTGTACTAGATAAACCCTGCGCTTAGTCAGTGACATGAGAGCAACTACATGCAACATATGAAGACAATGCATGTTTCCTCGCTTGTTACGGTGACTGTACTTGATAAACCCTGCGCTAAGTCAGTGACATGAGAGCAACTTCATGCAACATATTAGGACAACGCATGTTTCCTCGCTTGTGACGGTGACTGTACTTAATAAACCCTGCGCTAAGTCAGTGACATGAGAGCAACTACATGCAACATATTAGGACAACGCATGTTTCCTCGTTTGTGACGGTGACTGTACGTAATGAACCCTGCGCTAAGTCAGTGACATGAGAGCAACTTCATGCAATATATGAAGACAACGCATAATTCCTCGCTTGTGACGGTGACTGTACGTGATAAACCCTGCGCTAAGTCAGTGACATTTGAGCAACTACATGCAACCTATGCAGACAACGCATGTTTCAACGCTTGTGACGGTGCCTGTACTTGATAAACCCTGCGCTAAGTCAGTGACATGAAAGCAACTACATGCAACATATGAAGACAACACATGTTTCCTCGCTTGTGACGGTGACTGTACGTGATAAACCCTGCGCTAAGTCAGTGACATGAGAGCAACTACATGCAACATATGAAGACAACACATGTTTCCTCGCTTGTGATGGTGACTGTACGTGATAAACCCTGCGCTAAGTCAGTGACATGAGAGCAACTACATGCAACCTATTAGGACAACGCATGTTTCCTCGCTTGTGAAGGTGACTGTACTTGATAAACCATGCACTAAGTCAGTGACATGAGAGCAACTACATGCAACATATGAAGACAATGAATGTTTCCTCACTTGTGAAGGTGACTGTACTTGATAAACCCTGCGCTTAGTCAGTGACATGAGAGCAACTACATGCAACATAAGAAGACAACGCATGTGTCCTCGCTTGTCACGGTTACTGTACTTGATAAACTCTGCGCTAAGTCAGTGACATGAGAGCAACTACATGCAACATATGAAGACAACGCATGTTTCCTCGCTTGTGACGGTGACTGTACGTGATAAACCCTGCGCTAAGTCAGTGACATGAGAGCAACTACATGCAACATATGAAGACAACACATGTTTCCTCGCTTGTGAAGGTGACTGTACTTGATAAACCCTGCGCTAAGTCAGTGACATGAGAGCAACTACATGCAACATATGAAGACAAAACATGTTTCCTCTCTTGTGACGATGACTGTACGTGATAAATCCTGCGTGAAGTCAGTGACATGAAAGCAACTACATGCAACATATTAGGACAACGCATGTTTCTTCGCTTGTGACGGTGACTGTACGTGATAAACCCTGCGCGTAGTCAGTGACATGAGAGCAACTACATGCAACCTATTAGGACAACGCATGTTTCCTCGCTTGTGAAGGTGACTGTACTTGATAAACCCTGCGCTAAGTCAGTGACATGAGAGCAACTACATGCAACATTATAGGACAACGCATGTTTCTTCGCTTGTGACGGTGACTGTACGTGATAAACCCTGCGCGTAGTCAGTGACATGAGAGCAACTACATGCAACCTATTAGGACAACGCATGTTTCCTCGCTTGTGAAGGTGACTGTACTTGATAAACCCTGCGCTAAGTCAGTGACATGAGAGCAACTACATGCAACATATTAGGACAACGCATGTTTCCTCGCTTGTGAAGGTGACTGTACTTGATAAACCCTGCGCTCAGTCAGTGACATGAGAGCAACTACATGCAACATATGAAGACAACGCATGTTTCATCGCTTGTTAAGGTGACTGTACGTGATAAACCCTGCGCCCAGTCAGTGACATGAGAGCAACTACATGCAACATATGAAGACAACGCATGTTTCCTCGCTTGTGAGGGTGACTGTACTTGATAAACCCTGCGCTAAGTCAGTGACATGAGGGCAACTACATGCAACATAAGAAGACAACGCATGTTTCCTCGCTTGTCACGGTAACTGTACTTGATAAACCCTGCGCTAAGTCAGTGACATGAGAGCAACTACATGCAACAAATTAGGACAACGCATGTTTCCTCGTTTGTGAAGGTGACTGTACGTGATAATCCCTGCGCTGAGTCAGTGACATGAGGGCAACTACATGAAACATATGAAGACAACGCATGTTTCCTCGCTTGTGAAGGTGACTGTACTTGATAAACCCTGCGCTAAGTCAGTGACATGAGAGCAACTACATGCAACATATTAGGACAACGCATGTTTCCTCGCTTGTGACGGTGACTGTACTTGATAAACCCTGCGCTAGGTCAGTGACATGAGAGCAACTACATGCAACATATTAGGACAACGCATGTTTCCTCGCTTGTGACGGTGACTGTACGTGATAAACCCTGCGCTAAGTCAGTGACATGAGAGCAACTACATGCAACATATGAAGACAACGCATGTTTCCTCGCTTGTGACGGTGACTGTACGTGATAAACCCTGCGCTAAGTCAGTGACATGAGAGCAACTACATGCAACATATGACGACAACGCATGTTTCACGCTTGTGACGGTGACTGTACTTGATAAACCCTGCGCTAAGTCAGTGACATGAAAGCAACTACATGCAACATATGAAGACAACGCATGTTTCCTCGCTTGTGACGGTGACTGTACGTGATAAACCCTGCGCTAAGTCAGTGACATGAGAGCAACTACATGCAACATATGAACACAACGCATGTTTCCTCGCTTGTGAAGGTGACTGTACTTGATTTACCCTGCGCTAAGTCAGTGACATGAGAGCAACTACATGCAACATAAGAAGACAACGCATGTTTCCTCGCTTGTCACGGTGACTGTACTTGATAAACCCTGCGCTAAGTCAGTGACATGAGAGCAACTACATGCAACAAATTAGGACAACGCATGTTTCCTCGCTTGTGAAGGTGACTGTACTTGATAAACCCTGCGCTAAGTCATTGACATGAGAGCAACTACATGAAACATATTAGGACAACGCATGTTTCCTCGCTTGTGACGGTGACTGTACGTGATAAACCCTGCTCTAAGTCAGTGACATGAGAGCAACTACATGCAACATATGAAGACAACGCATGTTTCCTCGCTTGTGAAGGTGACTGTACTTGATAAACCCTGCGCTAAGTCAGTGACATAAGAGCAACTACATGCAACATATGAAGACAACGCATGTTTCCTCGCTTGTGAAGGTGACTGTACTTGATAAACCCTGCGCTAAGTCAGTGACATGAGAGCAACTACATGCAACATATGAAGACAACGCATGTTTCCTTGGTTGTCACGGTAACTGTACATGATAAACCCTGCGCTAAGTCAGTGACATGAGAGCAACTACATGCAACATATTAGGACAATGCATGTTTCCTCGCTTGTGAAGGTGACTGTACTTGATAAACCCTGCGCTAAGTCAGTGACATGAGAGCAACTACATGCAACATATGAAGACAACACATGTTTCCTCGCTTGTGACGGTGACTGTACGTGATAAACCCTGCGTGAAGTCAGTGACATGAAAGCAACTACATGCAACATATTAGGACAACGCATGTTTCCTCGCTTGTGACGGTGACTGTACGTGATTAACCCTGCGCTAAGTCAGTGACATGAGAGCAACTACATGCAACATATGAAGACAACGCATGTTTCATCGCTTGTGACGGTGACTGTACTTGATAAACCCTGCGCTAAGTCAGTGACATGAAAGCAACTACATGCAACATATGAAGACAACGCATGTTTCCTCGCTTGTGACGGTGACTGTACGTGATAAACCCTGCGCTAAGTCAGTGACATGAGAGCAACTACATGCAACATATGAAGAAACTGATGTTTCCTCGCTTGTGACGGTGACTGTACTTGATAAACCCTGCGCTAAGTCAGTGACATGAGAGCAACTACATGCAACATATGAAGACAACACATGTTTCCTCGCTTATGAAGGTGACTGTACTTGATAAACCCTGCGCTAAGTCAGTGACATGAGAGCAACTACATGCAACATATGAAGACAACACATGTTTCCTCGCTTATGAAGGTGACTGTACTTGATAAACCCTGCGCTAAGTCAGTGACATGAGAGCAACTACATGCAACATATGAAGACAACACATGTTTCCTCGCTTATGAAGGTGACTGTACTTGATAAACCCTGCGCTAAGTCAGTGACATGAGAGCAACTACATGCAACATATGAAGACAAAACATGTTTCCTCTCTTGTGACGATGACTGTACGTGATAAATCCTGCGTGAAGTCAGTGACATGAAAGCAACTACATGCAACATATTAGGACAACGCATGTTTCTTCGCTTGTGACGGTGACTGTACGTGATAAACCCTGCGCGTAGTCAGTGACATGAGAGCAACTACATGCAACCTATTAGGACAACGCATGTTTCCTCGCTTGTGAAGGTGACTGTACTTGATAAACCCTGCGCTAAGTCAGTGACATGAGAGCAACTACATGCAACATTATAGGACAACGCATGTTTCTTCGCTTGTGACGGTGACTGTACGTGATAAACCCTGCGCGTAGTCAGTGACATGAGAGCAACTACATGCAACCTATTAGGACAACGCATGTTTCCTCGCTTGTGAAGGTGACTGTACTTGATAAACCCTGCGCTAAGTCAGTGACATGAGAGCAACTACATGCAACATATTAGGACAACGCATGTTTCCTCGCTTGTGAAGGTGACTTTACTTGATAAACCCTGCGCTCAGTCAGTGACATGAGAGCAACTACATGCAACATATGAAGACAACGCATGTTTCATCGCTTG
Organism: Isoperla grammatica; assembly: GCA_945910005.1. Lineage (NCBI taxonomy): Eukaryota > Metazoa > Arthropoda > Insecta > Plecoptera > Perlodidae > Isoperla > Isoperla grammatica. Next base: position 83,958,672 of record OX246737.1, read on the forward strand.
TTAAGGTGACTGTACGTGATAAACCCTGCGCCCAGTCAGTGACATGAGAGCAACTACATGCAACATATGAAGACAACGCATGTTTCCTCGCTTGTGAGGGTGACTGTACTTGATAAACCCTGCGCTAAGTCAGTGACATGAGGGCAACTACATGCAACATAAGAAGACAACGCATGTTTCCTCGCTTGTCACGGTAACTGTACTTGATAAACCCTGCGCTAAGTCAGTGACATGAGAGCAACTACATGCAACAAATTAGGACAACGCATGTTTCCTCGTTTGTGAAGGTGACTGTACGTGATAATCCCTGCGCTGAGTCAGTGACATGAGGGCAACTACATGAAACATATGAAGACAACGCATGTTTCCTCGCTTGTGAAGGTGACTGTACTTGATAAACCCTGCGCTAAGTCAGTGACATGAGAGCAACTACATGCAACATATTAGGACAACGCATGTTTCCTCGCTTGTGACGGTGACTGTACTTGATAAACCCTGCGCTAGGTCAGTGACATGAGAGCAACTACATGCAACATATTAGGACAACGCATGTTTCCTCGCTTGTGACGGTGACTGTACGTGATAAACCCTGCGCTAAGTCAGTGACATGAGAGCAACTACATGCAACATATGAAGACAACGCATGTTTCCTCGCTTGTGACGGTGACTGTACGTGATAAACCCTGCGCTAAGTCAGTGACATGAGAGCAACTACATGCAACATATGACGACAACGCATGTTTCACGCTTGTGACGGTGACTGTACTTGATAAACCCTGCGCTAAGTCAGTGACATGAAAGCAACTACATGCAACATATGAAGACAACGCATGTTTCCTCGCTTGTGACGGTGACTGTACGTGATAAACCCTGCGCTAAGTCAGTGACATGAGAGCAACTACATGCAACATATGAACACAACGCATGTTTCCTCGCTTGTGACGGTGACTGTACGTGATAAACCCTGCTCTAAGTCAGTGACATGAGACCAACTACATGCAACATATGAAGACAACGCATGTTTCCTCGCTTGTGAAGGTGACTGTACTTGATAAACCCTGCGCTAAGTCAGTGACATGAGAGCAACTACATGCAACATATGAAGACAACGCATGTTTCCTCGCTTGTGAAGGTGACTGTACTTGATAAACCCTGCGCTAAGTCATTGACATGAGAGCAACTACATGAAACATATTAGGACAACGCATGTTTCCTCGCTTGTGACGGTGACTGTACGTGATAAACCCTGCTCTAAGTCAGTGACATGAGAGCAACTACATGCAACATATGAAGACAACGCATGTTTCCTCGCTTGTGAAGGTGACTGTACTTGATAAACCCTGCGCTAAGTCAGTGACATAAGAGCAACTACATGCAACATATGAAGACAACGCATGTTTCCTCGCTTGTGAAGGTGACTGTACTTGATAAACCCTGCGCTAAGTCAGTGACATGAGAGCAACTACATGCAACATATGAAGACAACGCATGTTTCCTTGGTTGTCACGGTAACTGTACATGATAAACCCTGCGCTAAGTCAGTGACATGAGAGCAACTACATGCAACATATTAGGACAATGCATGTTTCCTCGCTTGTGAAGGTGACTGTACTTGATAAACCCTGCGCTAAGTCAGTGACATGAGAGCAACTACATGCAACATATGAAGACAACACATGTTTCCTCGCTTGTGACGGTGACTGTACGTGATAAACCCTGCGTGAAGTCAGTGACATGAAAGCAACTACATGCAACATATTAGGACAACGCATGTTTCCTCGCTTGTGACGGTGACTGTACGTGATTAACCCTGCGCTAAGTCAGTGACATGAGAGCAACTACATGCAACATATGAAGACAACGCATGTTTCATCGCTTGTGACGGTGACTGTACTTGATAAACCCTGCGCTAAGTCAGTGACATGAAAGCAACTACATGCAACATATGAAGACAACGCATGTTTCCTCGCTTGTGACGGTGACTGTACGTGATAAACCCTGCGCTAAGTCAGTGACATGAGAGCAACTACATGCAACATATGAAGAAACTGATGTTTCCTCGCTTGTGACGGTGACTGTACTTGATAAACCCTGCGCTAAGTCAGTGACATGAGAGCAACTACATGCAACATATGAAGACAACACATGTTTCCTCGCTTATGAAGGTGACTGTACTTGATAAACCCTGCGCTAAGTCAGTGACATGAGAGCAACTACATGCAACATATGAAGACAACACATGTTTCCTCGCTTATGAAGGTGACTGTACTTGATTAACCCTGCGCTAAGTCAGTGACATGAGGGCAACTACATGCAACATATGAAGACAACGCATGTTCCCTCGCTTGTGAAGGTGACTGTACTTGATAAACCCTGCGCTAAGTCAGTGACATGAGAGCAACTACATGCAACATATGAAGACAATGAATGTTTCTTTGCTTGTGACGGTGACTGTACTTGATAAACCCTGCGCTAAGTCAGTGACATGAAAGCAACTACATGCAACATATGAAGACAACGCATGTTTCCTCGCTTGTGACGGTGACTGTACTTGATAACCCCTCCGCTAAGTCAGTGAAATGAGAGCAACTACATGCAACATATGAAGACAACTTATGTTTCCTCGCTTGTGACGGTGACTGTACGTGATAAACCCTGCGCTAAGTCAGTGACATTTGAGCAACTACATGCAACATATGAAGACAACGCATGTTTCAACGCTTGTGACGGTGACTGTACTTGATAAACCCTGCGCTAAGTCAGTGACATGAAAGCAACTACATGCAACATATGAAGACAACGCATGTTTCCTCGCTTGTGACGGTGACTGTACGTGATAAACCCTGCGCTAAGTCAGTGACATGAGGGCAACTACATGCAACATATGAAGAAACGCATGTTTCCTCGCTTGTGAAGGTGACTTTACTTGATAAACCCTGCGCTAAGTCAGTGACATGAGAGCAACTACATGCAACATATGAAGACAATGCATGTTTCCTCGCTTGTTACGGTGACTGTACTTGATAAACCCTGCGCTAAGTCAGTGACATGAGAGCAACTTCATGCAACATATTAGGACAACGCATGTTTCCTCGCTTGTGACGGTGACTGTACTTGATAAACCCTGCGCTAAGTCAGTGACATGAGAGCAACTACATGCAACATATTAGGACAACGCATGTTTCCTCGTTTGTGACGGTAACTGTACGTGATGAACCCTGCGCTAAGTCAGTGACATGAGAGCAACTTCATGCAACATATGAAGACAACGCATAATTCCTCGCTTGTGACGGTGACTGTACGTGATAAACCCTGCGCTAAGTCAGTGACATTTGAGCAACTACATGCAACATATGAAGACAACGCATGTTTCAACGCTTGTGACGGTGACTGTACTTGATAAACCCTGCGCTAAGTCAGTGACATGAAAGCAACTACATGCAACATATGAAGACAACACATGTTTCCTCGCTTGTGACGGTGACTGTACGTGATAAACCCTGCGCTAAGTCAGTGACATGAGAGCAACTACATGCAACATATGAAGACAACACATGTTTCCTCGCTTGTGACGGTGACTGTACGTGATAAACCCTGCGCTAAGTCAGTGACATGAGAGCAACTACATGCAACCTATTAGGACAACGCATGTTTTCTCGCTTGTGAAGGTGACTGTACTTGATAAACCATGCGCTAAGTCAGTGACATGAGAGCAACTACATGCAACATATGAAGACAATGAATGTTTCCTTGCTTGTGAAGGTGACTGTACTTAATAAACCCTGCGCTTAGTCAGTGACATGAGAGCAACTACATGCAACATAAGAAGACAACGCATGTTTCCTCGCTTGTCACGGTAACTGTACTTGATAAACCCTGCGCTAAGTCAGTGACATGAGAGCAACTACATGCAACATATGAAGACAACGCATGTTTCCTCGCTTGTGAAGGTGACTGTACTTGATAAACCCTGCGCTCAGTCAGTGACATGAGAGCAACTACATGCAACATATGAAGACAACGCATGTTTCATCGCTTGTTAAGGTGACTGTACGTGATAAACCCTGCGCCCAGTCAGTGACATGAGAGCAACTACATGCAACATATGAAGACAACGCATGTTTCCTCGCTTGTGAGGGTGACTGTACTTGATAAACCCTGCGCTAAGTCAGTGACATAAGGGCAACTACATGCAACATAAGAAGACAACGCATGTTTCCTCGCTTGTCACGGTAACTGTACTTGATAAACCCTGCGCTAAGTCAGTGACATGAGAGCAACTACATGCAACAAATTAGGACAACGCATGTTTCCTCGTTTGTGAAGGTGACTGTACGTGATAATCCCTGCGCTGAGTCAGTGACATGAGGGCAACTACATGAAACATATGAAGACAACGCATGTTTCCTCGCTTGTGAAGGTGACTGTACTTGATAAACCCTGCGCTAAGTCAGTGACATGAGAGCAACTACATGCAACATATTAGGACAACGCATGTTTCCTCGCTTGTGACGGTGACTGTACTTGATAAACCCTGCGCTAGGTCAGTGACATGAGAGCAACTACATGCAACATATTAGGACAACGCATGTTTCCTCGCTTGTGACGGTAACTGTACGTGATAAACCCTGCGCTAAGTCAGTGACATGAGAGCAACTACATGCAACATATGAAGACAACGCATGTTTCCTCGCTTGTGACGGTGACTGTACGTGATAAACCCTGCGCTAAGTCAGTGACATGAGAACAACTACATGCAACATATGACGACAACGCATGTTTCATCGCTTGTGACGGTGACTGTACTTGATAAACCCTGCGCTAAGTCAGTGACATGAAAGCAACTACATGCAACATATGAAGACAACGCATGTTTCCTCGCTTGTGACGGTGACTGTACGAGATAAACCCTGCGCTAAGTCAGTGACATGAGAGCAACTACATGCAACATATGAACACAACGCATGTTTCCTCGCTTGTGAAGGTGACTGTACTTGATAAACCCTGCGCTAAGTCAGTGACATGAGAGCAACTACATGCAACATAAGAAGACAACGCATGTTTCCTCGCTTGTCACGGTAACTGTACTTGATAAACCCTGCGCTAAGTCAGTGACATGAGAGCAACTACATGCAACAAATTAGGACAACGCATGTTTCCTCGCTTGTGAAGGTGACTGTACTTGATAAACCCTGCGCTAAGTCATTGACATGAGAGCAACTACATGAAACATATTAGGACAACGCATGTTTCCTCGCTTGTGACGGTGACTGTACGTGATAAACCCTGCTCTAAGTCAGTGACATGAGAGCAACTACATGCAACATATGAAGACAACGCATGTTTCCTCGCTTGTGAAGGTGACTGTACTTGATAAACCCTGCGCTAAGTCAGTGACATGAGAGCAACTACATGCAACATATGAAGACAACGCATGTTTCCTCGCTTGTGAAGGTGACTGTACTTGATAAACCCTGCGCTAAGTCAGTGACATGAGAGCAACTACATGCAACATATGAAGACAACGCATGTTTCCTCGCTTGTCACGGTAACTGTACATGATAAACCCTGCGCTAAGTCAGTGACATGAGAGCAACTACATGCAACATATTAGGACAATGCATGTTTCCTCGCTTGTGAAGGTGACTGTACTTGATAAACCCTGCGCTAAGTCAGTGACATGAGAGCAACTACATGCAACATATGAAGACAACACATGTTTCCTCGCTTGTGACGGTGACTGTACGTGATAAACCCTGCGTGAAGTCAGTGACATGAAAGCAACTTCATGCAACATATTAGGACAACGCATGTTTCCTCGCTTGTGACGGTGACTGTACGTGATTAACCCTGCGCTAAGTCAGTGACATGAGAGCAACTACATGCAACATATGAAGACAACGCATGTTTCATCGCTTGTGACGGTGACTGTACTTGATAAACCCTGCGCTAAGTCAGTGACATGAAAGCAACTACATGCAACATATGAAGACAACGCATGTTTCCTCGCTTGTGACGGTGACTGTACGTGATAAACCCTGCGCTAAGTCAGTGACATGAGAGCAACTACATGCAACATATGAAGAAACTGATGTTTCCTCGCTTGTGACGGTGACTGTACTTGATAAACCCTGCGCTAAGTCAGTGACATGAGAGCAACTACATGCAACATATGAAGACAACACATGTTTCCTCGCTTATGAAGGTGACTGTACTTGATAAACCCTGCGCTAAGTCAGTGACATGAGAGCAACTACATGCAACATATGAAGACAACACATGTTTCCTCGCTTATGAAGTTGACTGTACTTGATAAACCCTGCTCTAAGTCAGTGACATGAGGGCAACTACTTGCAACATATGAAGACAACGCATGTTTCCTCGCTTGTGAAGGTGACTGTACTTGATAAACCCTGCGCTAAGTCAGTGACATGAGAGCAACTACATGCAACATATGAAGACAATGAATGTTTCCTCGCTTGTGATGGTGACTGTACTTGATAAACCCTGCGCTAAGTCAGTGACATGAGAGCAACTACATGCAACATATGAAGACAACACATGTTTCCTCGCTTATGAAGGTGACTGTACTTGATAAACCCTGCGCTAAGTCAGTGACATGAGAGCAACTACATGCAACATATGAAGACAACACATGTTTCCTCGCTTATGAAGGTGACTGTACTTGATAAACCCTGCGCTAAGTCAGTGACATGAGAGCAACTACATGCAACATATGAAGACAAAACATGTTTCCTCTCTTGTGACGATGACTGTACGTGATAAATCCTGCGTGAAGTCAGTGACATGAAAGCAACTACATGCAACATATTAGGACAACGCATGTTTCTTCGCTTGTGACGGTGACTGTACGTGATAAACCCTGCGCGTAGTCAGTGACATGAGAGCAACTACATGCAACCTATTAGGACAACGCATGTTTCCTCGCTTGTGAAGGTGACTGTACTTGATAAACCCTGCGCTAAGTCAGTGACATGAGAGCAACTACATGCAACATTATAGGACAACGCATGTTTCTTCGCTTGTGACTGTGACTGTACGTGATAAACCCTGCGCGTAGTCAGTGACATGAGAGCAACTACATGCAACCTATTAGGACAACGCATGTTTCCTCGCTTGTGAAGGTGACTGTACTTGATAAACCCTGCGCTAAGTCAGTGACATGAGAGCAACTACATGCAACATATTAGGACAACGCATGTTTCCTCGCTTGTGAAGGTGACTTTACTTGATAAACCCTGCGCTCAGTCAGTGACATGAGAGCAACTACATGCAACATATGAAGACAACGCATGTTTCATCGCTTGTTAAGGTGACTGTACGTGATAAACCCTGCGCCCAGTCAGTGACATGAGAGCAACTACATGCAACATATGAAGACAACGCATGTTTCCTCGCTTGTGAGGGTGACTGTACTTGATAAACCCTGCGCTAAGTCAGTGACATGAGGGCAACTACATGCAACATAAGAAGACAACGCATGTTTCCTCGCTTGTCACGGTAACTGTACTTGATAAACCCTGCGCTAAGTCAGTGACATGAGAGCAACTACATGCAACAAATTAGGACAACGCATGTTTCCTCGTTTGTGAAGGTGACTGTACGTGATAATCCCTGCGCTGAGTCAGTGACATGAGGGCAACTACATGAAACATATGAAGACAACGCATGTTTCCTCGCTTGTGAAGGTGACTGTACTTGATAAACCCTGCGCTAAGTCAGTGACATGAGAGCAACTACATGCAACATATTAGGACAACGCATGTTTCCTCGCTTGTGACGGTGACTGTACTTGATAAACCCTGCGCTAGGTCAGTGACATGAGAGCAACTACATGCAACATATTAGGACAACGCATGTTTCCTCGCTTGTGACGGTGACTGTACGTGATAAACCCTGCGCTAAGTCAGTGACATGAGAGCAACTACATGCAACATATGAAGACAACGCATGTTTCCTCGCTTGTGACGGTGACTGTACGTGATAAACCCTGCGCTAAGTCAGTGACATGAGAGCAACTACATGCAACATATGACGACAACGCATGTTTCACGCTTGTGACGGTGACTGTACTTGATAAACCCTGCGCTAAGTCAGTGACATGAAAGCAACTACATGCAACATATGAAGACAACGCATGTTTCCTCGCTTGTGACGGTGACTGTACGTGATAAACCCTGCGCTAAGTCAGTGACATGAGAGCAACTACATGCAACATATGAACACAACGCATGTTTCCTCCCTTGTGACGGTGACTGTACGTGATAAACCCTGCTCTAAGTCAGTGACATGAGAGCAACTACATGCAACATATGAAGACAACGCATGTTTCCTCGCTTGTGAAGGTGACTGTACTTGATAAACCCTGCGCTAAGTCAGTGACATGAGAGCAACTACATGCAACATATGAAGACAACGCATGTTTCCTCGCTTGTGAAGGTGACTGTACTTGATAAACCCTGCGCTAAGTCATTGACATGAGAGCAACTACATGAAACATATTAGGACAACGCATGTTTCCTCGCTTGTGACGGTGACTGTACGTGATAAACCCTGCTCTAAGTCAGTGACATGAGAGCAACTACATGCAACATATGAAGACAACGCATGTTTCCTCGCTTGTGAAGGTGACTGTACTTGATAAACCCTGCGCTAAGTCAGTGACATAAGAGCAACTACATGCAACATATGAAGACAACGCATGTTTCCTCGCTTGTGAAGGTGACTGTACTTGATAAACCCTGCGCTAAGTCAGTGACATGAGAGCAACTACATGCAACATATGAAGACAACGCATGTTTCCTTGGTTGTCACGGTAACTGTACATGATAAACCCTGCGCTAAGTCAGTGACATGAGAGCAACTACATGCAACATATTAGGACAATGCATGTTTCCTCGCTTGTGAAGGTGACTGTACTTGATAAACCCTGCGCTAAGTCAGTGACATGAGAGCAACTACATGCAACATATGAAGACAACACATGTTTCCTCGCTTGTGACGGTGACTGTACGTGATAAACCCTGCGTGAAGTCAGTGACATGAAAGCAACTACATGCAACATATTAGGACAACGCATGTTTCCTCGCTTGTGACGGTGACTGTACGTGATTAACCCTGCGCTAAGTCAGTGACATGAGAGCAACTACATGCAACATATGAAGACAACGCATGTTTCATCGCTTGTGACGGTGACTGTACTTGATAAACCCTGCGCTAAGTCAGTGACATGAAAGCAACTACATGCAACATATGAAGACAACGCATGTTTCCTCGCTTGTGACGGTGACTGTACGTGATAAACCCTGCGCTAAGTCAGTGACATGAGAGCAACTACATGCAACATATGAAGAAACTGATGTTTCCTCGCTTGTGACGGTGACTGTACTTGATAAACCCTGCGCTAAGTCAGTGACATGAGAGCAACTACATGCAACATATGAAGACAACACATGTTTCCTCGCTTATGAAGGTGACTGTACTTGATAAACCCTGCGCTAAGTCAGTGACATGAGAGCAACTACATGCAACATATGAAGACAACACATGTTTCCTCGCTTATGAAGGTGACTGTACTTGATTAACCCTGCGCTAAGTCAGTGACATGAGGGCAACTACATGCAACATATGAAGACAACGCATGTTCCCTCGCTTGTGAAGGTGACTGTACTTGATAAACCCTGCGCTAAGTCAGTGACATGAGAGCAACTACATGCAACATATGAAGACAATGAATGTTTCTTTGCTTGTGACGGTGACTGTACTTGATAAACCCTGCGCTAAGTCAGTGACATGAAAGCAACTACATGCAACATATGAAGACAACGCATGTTTCCTCGCTTGTGACGGTGACTGTACTTGATAACCCCTCCGCTAAGTCAGTGAAATGAGAGCAACTACATGCAACATATGAAGACAACTTATGTTTCCTCGCTTGTGACGGTGACTGTACGTGATAAACCCTGCGCTAAGTCAGTGACATTTGAGCAACTACATGCAACATATGAAGACAACGCATGTTTCAACGCTTGTGACGGTGACTGTACTTGATAAACCCTGCGCTAAGTCAGTGACATGAAAGCAACTACATGCAACATATGAAGACAACGCATGTTTCCTCGCTTGTGACGGTGACTGTACGTGATAAACCCTGCGCTAAGTCAGTGACATGAGGGCAACTACATGCAACATATGAAGAAACGCATGTTTCCTCGCTTGTGAAGGTGACTTTACTTGATAAACCCTGCGCTAAGTCAGTGACATGAGAGCAACTACATGCAACATATGAAGACAATGCATGTTTCCTCGCTTGTTACGGTGACTGTACTTGATAAACCCTGCGCTAAGTCAGTGACATGAGAGCAACTTCATGCAACATATTAGGACAACGCATGTTTCCTCGCTTGTGACGGTGACTGTACTTGATAAACCCTGCGCTAAGTCAGTGACATGAGAGCAACTACATGCAACATATTAGGACAACGCATGTTTCCTCGTTTGTGACGGTAACTGTACGTGATGAACCCTGCGCTAAGTCAGTGACATGAGAGCAACTTCATGCAACATATGAAGACAACGCATAATTCCTCGCTTGTGACGGTGACTGTACGTGATAAACCCTGCGCTAAGTCAGTGACATTTGAGCAACTACATGCAACATATGAAGACAACGCATGTTTCAACGCTTGTGACGGTGACTGTACTTGATAAACCCTGCGCTAAGTCAGTGACATGAAAGCAACTACATGCAACATATGAAGACAACACATGTTTCCTCGCTTGTGACGGTGACTGTACGTGATAAACCCTGCGCTAAGTCAGTGACATGAGAGCAACTACATGCAACATATGAAGACAACACATGTTTCCTCGCTTGTGACGGTGACTGTACGTGATAAACCCTGCGCTAAGTCAGTGACATGAGAGCAACTACATGCAACCTATTAGGACAACGCATGTTTTCTCGCTTGTGAAGGTGACTGTACTTGATAAACCATGCGCTAAGTCAGTGACATGAGAGCAACTACATGCAACATATGAAGACAATGAATGTTTCCTTGCTTGTGAAGGTGACTGTACTTAATAAACCCTGCGCTTAGTCAGTGACATGAGAGCAACTACATGCAACATAAGAAGACAACGCATGTTTCCTCGCTTGTCACGGTAACTGTACTTGATAAACCCTGCGCTAAGTCAGTGACATGAGAGCAACTACATGCAACATATGAAGACAACGCATGTTTCCTCGCTTGTGAAGGTGACTGTACTTGATAAACCCTGCGCTCAGTCAGTGACATGAGAGCAACTACATGCAACATATGAAGACAACGCATGTTTCATCGCTTGTTAAGGTGACTGTACGTGATAAACCCTGCGCCCAGTCAGTGACATGAGAGCAACTACATGCAACATATGAAGACAACGCATGTTTCCTCGCTTGTGAGGGTGACTGTACTTGATAAACCCTGCGCTAAGTCAGTGACATAAGGGCAACTACATGCAACATAAGAAGACAACGCATGTTTCCTCGCTTGTCACGGTAACTGTACTTGATAAACCCTGCGCTAAGTCAGTGACATGAGAGCAACTACATGCAACAAATTAGGACAACGCATGTTTCCTCGTTTGTGAAGGTGACTGTACGTGATAATCCCTGCGCTGAGTCAGTGACATGAGGGCAACTACATGAAACATATGAAGACAACGCATGTTTCCTCGCTTGTGAAGGTGACTGTACTTGATAAACCCTGCGCTAAGTCAGTGACATGAGAGCAACTACATGCAACATATTAGGACAACGCATGTTTCCTCGCTTGTGACGGTGACTGTACTTGATAAACCCTGCGCTAGGTCAGTGACATGAGAGCAACTACATGCAACATATTAGGACAACGCATGTTTCCTCGCTTGTGACGGTAACTGTACGTGATAAACCCTGCGCTAAGTCAGTGACATGAGAGCAACTACATGCAACATATGAAGTCAACGCATGTTTCCTCGCTTGTGACGGTGACTGTACGTGATAAACCCTGCGCTAAGTCAGTGACATGAGAACAACTACATGCAACATATGACGACAACGCATGTTTCATCGCTTGTGACGGTGACTGTACTTGATAAACCCTGCGCTAAGTCAGTGACATGAAAGCAACTACATGCAACATATGAAGACAACGCATGTTTCCTCGCTTGTGACGGTGACTGTACGAGATAAACCCTGCGCTAAGTCAGTGACATGAGAGCAACTACATGCAACATATGAACACAACGCATGTTTCCTCGCTTGTGAAGGTGACTGTACTTGATAAACCCTGCGCTAAGTCAGTGACATGAGAGCAACTACATGCAACATAAGAAGACAACGCATGTTTCCTCGCTTGTCACGGTAACTGTACTTGATAAACCCTGCGCTAAGTCAGTGACATGAGAGCAACTACATGCAACAAATTAGGACAACGCATGTTTCCTCGCTTGTGAAGGTGACTGTACTTGATAAACCCTGCGCTAAGTCATTGACATGAGAGCAACTACATGAAACATATTAGGACAACGCATGTTTCCTCGCTTGTGACGGTGACTGTACGTGATAAACCCTGCTCTAAGTCAGTGACATGAGAGCAACTACATGCAACATATGAAGACAACGCATGTTTCCTCGCTTGTGAAGGTGACTGTACTTGATAAACCCTGCGCTAAGTCAGTGACATGAGAGCAACTACATGCAACATATGAAGACAACGCATGTTTCCTCGCTTGTGAAGGTGACTGTACTTGATAAACCCTGCGCTAAGTCAGTGACATGAGAGCAACTACATGCAACATATGAAGACAACGCATGTTTCCTCGCTTGTCACGGTAACTGTACATGATAAACCCTGCGCTAAGTCAGTGACATGAGAGCAACTACATGCAACATATTAGGACAATGCATGTTTCCTCGCTTGTGAAGGTGACTGTACTTGATAAACCCTGCGCTAAGTCAGTGACATGAGAGCAACTACATGCAACATATGAAGACAACACATGTTTCCTCGCTTGTGACGGTGACTGTACGTGATAAACCCTGCGTGAAGTCAGTGACATGAAAGCAACTTCATGCAACATATTAGGACAACGCATGTTTCCTCGCTTGTGACGGTGACTGTACGTGATTAACCCTGCGCTAAGTCAGTGACATGAGAGCAACTACATGCAACATATGAAGACAACGCATGTTTCATCGCTTGTGACGGTGACTGTACTTGATAAACCCTGCGCTAAGTCAGTGACATGAAAGCAACTACATGCAACATATGAAGACAACGCATGTTTCCTCGCTTGTGACGGTGACTGTACGTGATAAACCCTGCGCTAAGTCAGTGACATGAGAGCAACTACATGCAACATATGAAGAAACTGATGTTTCCTCGCTTGTGACGGTGACTGTACTTGATAAACCCTGCGCTAAGTCAGTGACATGAGAGCAACTACATGCAACATATGAAGACAACACATGTTTCCTCGCTTATGAAGGTGACTGTACTTGATAAACCCTGCGCTAAGTCAGTGACATGAGAGCAACTACATGCAACATATGAAGACAACACATGTTTCCTCGCTTATGAAGTTGACTGTACTTGATAAACCCTGCTCTAAGTCAGTGACATGAGGGCAACTACTTGCAACATATGAAGACAACGCATGTTTCCTCGCTTGTGAAGGTGACTGTACTTGATAAACCCTGCGCTAAGTCAGTGACATGAGAGCAACTACATGCAACATATGAAGACAATGAATGTTTCCTCGCTTGTGATGGTGACTGTACTTGATAAACCCTGCGCTAAGTCAGTGACATGAAAGCAACTACATGCAACATATGAAGACAACGCATGTTTCCTCGCTTGTGACGGTGACTGTACTTGATAACCCCTCCGCTAAGTCAGTGAAATGAGAGCAACTACATGCAACATATGAAGACAACTTATGTTTCCTCGCTTGTGACGGTGACTGTACGTGATAAACCCTGCGCTAAGTCAGTGACATTTGAGCAACTACATGCAACATATGAAGACAACGCATGTTTCAACGCTTGTGACGGTGACTGTACTTGATAAACCCTGCGCTAAGTCAGTGACATGAAAGCAACTACATGCAACATATGAAGACAACGCATGTTTCCTCGCTTGTGACGGTGACTGTACGTGATTAACCCTGCGCTAAGTCAGTGACATGAGAGCAACTACATGCAACATATGAAGACAACGCATGTTTCATCGCTTGTGACGGTGACTGTACTTGATAAACCCTGCGCTAAGTCAGTGACATGAAAGCAACTACATGCAACATATGAAGACAACGCATGTTTCCTCGCTTGTGACGGTGACTGTACGTGATAAACCCTGCGCTAAGTCAGTGACATGAGAGCAACTACATGCAACATATGAAGAAACTGATGTTTCCTCGCTTGTGACGGTGACTGTACTTGATAAACCCTGCGCTAAGTCAGTGACATGAGAGCAACTACATGCAACATATGAAGACAACACATGTTTCCTCGCTTATGAAGGTGACTGTACTTGATAAACCCTGCGCTAAGTCAGTGACATGAGAGCAACTACATGCAACATATGAAGACAACACATGTTTCCTCGCTTATGAAGGTGACTGTACTTGATAAACCCTGCGCTAAGTCAGTGACATGAGAGCAACTACATGCAACATATGAAGACAACACATGTTTCCTCGCTTATGAAGGTGACTGTACTTGATAAACCCTGCGCTAAGTCAGTGACATGAGAGCAACTACATGCAACATATGAAGACAAAACATGTTTCCTCTCTTGTGACGATGACTGTACGTGATAAATCCTGCGTGAAGTCAGTGACATGAAAGCAACTACATGCAACATATTAGGACAACGCATGTTTCTTCGCTTGTGACGGTGACTGTACGTGATAAACCCTGCGCGTAGTCAGTGACATGAGAGCAACTACATGCAACCTATTAGGACAACGCATGTTTCCTCGCTTGTGAAGGTGACTGTACTTGATAAACCCTGCGCTAAGTCAGTGACATGAGAGCAACTACATGCAACATTATAGGACAACGCATGTTTCTTCGCTTGTGACGGTGACTGTACGTGATAAACCCTGCGCGTAGTCAGTGACATGAGAGCAACTACATGCAACCTATTAGGACAACGCATGTTTCCTCGCTTGTGAAGGTGACTGTACTTGATAAACCCTGCGCTAAGTCAGTGACATGAGAGCAACTACATGCAACATATTAGGACAACGCATGTTTCCTCGCTTGTGAAGGTGACTTTACTTGATAAACCCTGCGCTCAGTCAGTGACATGAGAGCAACTACATGCAACATATGAAGACAACGCATGTTTCATCGCTTGTTAAGGTGACTGTACGTGATAAACCCTGCGCCCAGTCAGTGACATGAGAGCAACTACATGCAACATATGAAGACAACGCATGTTTCCTCGCTTGTGAGGGTGACTGTACTTGATAAACCCTGCGCTAAGTCAGTGACATGAGGGCAACTACATGCAACATAAGAAGACAACGCATGTTTCCTCGCTTGTCACGGTAACTGTACTTGATAAACCCTGCGCTAAGTCAGTGACATGAGAACAACTACATGCAACAAATTAGGACAACGCATGTTTCCTCGTTTGTGAAGGTGACTGTACGTGATAATCCCTGCGCTGAGTCAGTGACATGAGGGCAACTACATGAAACATATGAAGACAACGCATGTTTCCTCGCTTGTGAAGGTGACTGTACTTGATAAACCCTGCGCTAAGTCAGTGACATGAGAGCAACTACATGCAACATATTAGGACAACGCATGTTTCCTCGCTTGTGACGGTGACTGTACTTGATAAACCCTGCGCTAGGTCAGTGACATGAGAGCAACTACATGCAACATATTAGGACAACGCATGTTTCCTCGCTTGTGACGGTGACTGTACGTGATAAACCCTGCGCTAAGTCAGTGACATGAGAGCAACTACATGCAACATATGAAGACAACGCATGTTTCCTCGCTTGTGACGGTGACTGTACGTGATAAACCCTGCGCTAAGTCAGTGACATGAGAGCAACTACATGCAACATATGACGACAACGCATGTTTCACGCTTGTGACGGTGACTGTACTTGATAAACCCTGCGCTAAGTCAGTGACATGAAAGCAACTACATGCAACATATGAAGACAACGCATGTTTCCTCGCTTGTGACGGTGACTGTACGTGATAAACCCTGCGCTAAGTCAGTGACATGAGAGCAACTACATGCAACATATGAACACAACGCATGTTTCCTCGCTTGTGACGGTGACTGTACGTGATAAACCCTGCTCTAAGTCAGTGACATGAGAGCAACTACATGCAACATATGAAGACAACGCATGTTTCCTCGCTTGTGAAGGTGACTGTACTTGATAAACCCTGCGCTAAGTCAGTGACATGAGAGCAACTACATGCAACATATGAAGACAACGCATGTTTCCTCGCTTGTGAAGGTGACTGTACTTGATAAACCCTGCGCTAAGTCATTGACATGAGAGCAACTACATGAAACATATTAGGACAACGCATGTTTCCTCGCTTGTGACGGTGACTGTACGTGATAAACCCTGCTCTAAGTCAGTGACATGAGAGCAACTACATGCAACATATGAAGACAACGCATGTTTCCTCGCTTGTGAAGGTGACTGTACTTGATAAACCCTGCGCTAAGTCAGTGACATAAGAGCAACTACATGCAACATATGAAGACAACGCATGTTTCCTCGCTTGTGAAGGTGACTGTACTTGATAAACCCTGCGCTAAGTCAGTGACATGAGAGCAACTACATGCAACATATGAAGACAACGCATGTTTCCTTGGTTGTCACGGTAACTGTACATGATAAACCCTGCGCTAAGTCAGTGACATGAGAGCAACTACATGCAACATATTAGGACAATGCATGTTTCCTCGCTTGTGAAGGTGACTGTACTTGATAAACCCTGCGCTAAGTCAGTGACATGAGAGCAACTACATGCAACATATGAAGACAACACATGTTTCCTCGCTTGTGACGGTGACTGTACGTGATAAACCCTGCGTGAAGTCAGTGACATGAAAGCAACTACATGCAACATATTAGGACAACGCATGTTTCCTCGCTTGTGACGGTGACTGTACGTGATTAACCCTGCGCTAAGTCAGTGACATGAGAGCAACTACATGCAACATATGAAGACAACGCATGTTTCATCGCTTGTGACGGTGACTGTACTTGATAAACCCTGCGCTAAGTCAGTGACATGAAAGCAACTACATGCAACATATGAAGACAACGCATGTTTCCTTGCTTGTGACGGTGACTGTACGTGATAAACCCTGCGCTAAGTCAGTGACATGAGAGCAACTACATGCAACATATGAAGAAACTGATGTTTCCTCGCTTGTGACGGTGACTGTACTTGATAAACCCTGCGCTAAGTCAGTGACATGAGAGCAACTACATGCAACATATGAAGACAACACATGTTTCCTCGCTTATGAAGGTGACTGTACTTGATAAACCCTGCGCTAAGTCAGTGACATGAGAGCAACTACATGCAACATATGAAGACAACACATGTTTCCTCGCTTATGAAGGTGACTGTACTTGATTAACCCTGCGCTAAGTCAGTGACATGAGGGCAACTACATGCAACATATGAAGACAACGCATGTTCCCTCGCTTGTGAAGGTGACTGTACTTGATAAACCCTGCGCTAAGTCAGTGACATGAGAGCAACTACATGCAACATATGAAGACAATGAATGTTTCTTTGCTTGTGACGGTGACTGTACTTGATAAACCCTGCGCTAAGTCAGTGACATGAAAGCAACTACATGCAACATATGAAGACAACGCATGTTTCCTCGCTTGTGACGGTGACTGTACTTGATAACCCCTCCGCTAAGTCAGTGAAATGAGAGCAACTACATGCAACATATGAAGACAACTTATGTTTCAACGCTTGTGACGGTGACTGTACTTGATAAACCCTGCGCTAAGTCAGTGACATGAAAGCAACTACATGCAACATATGAAGACAACGCATGTTTCCTCGCTTGTGACGGTGACTGTACTTGATAAACCCTGCGCTAAGTCAGTGACATGAAAGCAACTACATGCAACATATGAAGACAACGCATGTTTCCTCGCTTGTGACGGTGACTGTACGTGATAAACCCTGCGCTAAGTCAGTGACATGAGGGCAACTACATGCAACATATGAAGAAACGCATGTTTCCTCGCTTGTGAAGGTGACTGTACTTGATAAACCCTGCGCTAAGTCAGTGACATGAAAGCAACTACATGCAACATATGAAGACAACGCATGTTTCCTCGCTTGTGACGGTGACTGTACGTGATAAACCCTGCGCTAAGTCAGTGACATGAGGGCAACTACATGCAACATATGAAGAAACGCATGTTTCCTCGCTTGTGAAGGTGACTTTACTTGATAAACCCTGCGCTAAGTCAGTGACATGAGAGCAACTACATGCAACATATGAAGACAATGCATGTTTCCTCGCTTGTTACGGTGACTGTACTTGATAAACCCTGCGCTAAGTCAGTGACATGAGAGCAACTTCATGCAACATATTAGGACAACGCATGTTTCCTCGCTTGTGACGGTGACTGTACTTGATAAACCCTGCGCTAAGTCAGTGACATGAGAGCAACTACATGCAACATATTAGGACAACGCATGTTTCCTCGTTTGTGACGGTAACTGTACGTGATGAACCCTGCGCTAAGTCAGTGACATGAGAGCAACTTCATGCAACATATGAAGACAACGCATAATTCCTCGCTTGTGACGGTGACTGTACGTGATAAACCCTGCGCTAAGTCAGTGACATTTGAGCAACTACATGCAACATAGGAAGACAACGCATGTTTCAACGCTTGTGACGGTGACTGTACTTGATAAACCCTGCGCTAAGTCAGTGACATGAAAGCAACTACATGCAACATATGAAGACAACACATGTTTCCTCGCTTGTGACGGTGACTGTACGTGATAAACCCTGCGCTAAGTCAGTGACATGAGAGCAACTACATGCAACATATGAAGACAACACATGTTTCCTCGCTTGTGACGGTGACTGTACGTGATAAACCCTGCGCTAAGTCAGTGACATGAGAGCAACTACATGCAACCTATTAGGACAACGCATGTTTTCTCGCTTGTGAAGGTGACTGTACTTGATAAACCATGCGCTAAGTCAGTGACATGAGAGCAACTACATGCAACATATGAAGACAATGAATGTTTCCTTGCTTGTGAAGGTGACTGTACTTAATAAACCCTGCGCTTAGTCAGTGACATGAGAGCAACTACATGCAACATAAGAAGACAACGCATGTTTCCTCGCTTGTCACGGTAACTGTACTTGATAAACCCTGCGCTAAGTCAGTGACATGAGAGCAACTACATGCAACATATGAAGACAACGCATGTTTCCTCGCTTGTGAAGGTGACTGTACTTGATAAACCCTGCGCTCAGTCAGTGACATGAGAGCAACTACATGCAACATATGAAGACAACGCATGTTTCATCGCTTGTTAAGGTGACTGTACGTGATAAACCCTGCGCCCAGTCAGTGACATGAGAGCAACTACATGCAACATATGAAGACAACGCATGTTTCCTCGCTTGTGAGGGTGACTGTACTTGATAAACCCTGCGCTAAGTCAGTGACATAAGGGCAACTACATGCAACATAAGAAGACAACGCATGTTTCCTCGCTTGTCACGGTAACTGTACTTGATAAACCCTGCGCTAAGTCAGTGACATGAGAGCAACTACATGCAACAAATTAGGACAACGCATGTTTCCTCGTTTGTGAAGGTGACTGTACGTGATAATCCCTGCGCTGAGTCAGTGACATGAGGGCAACTACATGAAACATATGAAGACAACGCATGTTTCCTCGCTTGTGAAGGTGACTGTACTTGATAAACCCTGCGCTAAGTCAGTGACATGAGAGCAACTACATGCAACATATTAGGACAACGCATGTTTCCTCGCTTGTGACGGTGACTGTACTTGATAAACCCTGCGCTAGGTCAGTGACATGAGAGCAACTACATGCAACATATTAGGACAACGCATGTTTCCTCGCTTGTGACGGTAACTGTACGTGATAAACCCTGCGCTAAGTCAGTGACATGAGAGCAACTACATGCAACATATGAAGACAACGCATGTTTCCTCGCTTGTGACGGTGACTGTACGTGATAAACCCTGCGCTAAGTCAGTGACATGAGAACAACTACATGCAACATATGACGACAACGCATGTTTCATCGCTTGTGACGGTGACTGTACTTGATAAACCCTGCGCTAAGTCAGTGACATGAAAGCAACTACATGCAACATATGAAGACAACGCATGTTTCCTCGCTTGTGACGGTGACTGTACGAGATAAACCCTGCGCTAAGTCAGTGACATGAGAGCAACTACATGCAACATATAAACACAACGCATGTTTCCTCTCTTGTGAAGGTGACTGTACTTGATAAACCCTGCGCTAAGTCAGTGACATGAGAGCAACTACATGCAACATAAGAAGACAACGCATGTTTCCTCGCTTGTCACGGTAACTGTACTTGATAAACCCTGCGCTAAGTCAGTGACATGAGAGCAACTACATGCAACAAATTAGGACAACGCATGTTTCCTCGCTTGTGAAGGTGACTGTACTTGATAAACCCTGCGCTAAGTCATTGACATGAGAGCAACTACATGAAACATATTAGGACAACGCATGTTTCCTCGCTTGTGACGGTGACTGTACGTGATAAACCCTGCTCTAAGTCAGTGACATGAGAGCAACTACATGCAACATATGAAGACAACGCATGTTTCCTCGCTTGTGAAGGTGACTGTACTTGATAAACCCTGCGCTAAGTCAGTGACATGAGAGCAACTACATGCAACATATGAAGACAACGCATGTTTCCTCGCTTGTGAAGGTGACTGTACTTGATAAACCCTGCGCTAAGTCAGTGACATGAGAGCAACTACATGCAACATATGAAGACAACGCATGTTTCCTCGCTTGTCACGGTAACTGTACATGATAAACCCTGCGCTAAGTCAGTGACATGAGAGCAACTACATGCAACATATTAGGACAATGCATGTTTCCTCGCTTGTGAAGGTGACTGTACTTGATAAACCCTGCGCTAAGTCAGTGACATGAGAGCAACTACATGCAACATATGAAGACAACACATGTTTCCTCGCTTGTGACGGTGACTGTACGTGATAAACCCTGCGTGAAGTCAGTGACATGAAAGCAACTTCATGCAACATATTAGGACAACGCATGTTTCCTCGCTTGTGACGGTGACTGTACGTGATTAACCCTGCGCTAAGTCAGTGACATGAGAGCAACTACATGCAACATATGAAGACAACGCATGTTTCATCGCTTGTGACGGTGACTGTACTTGATAAACCCTGCGCTAAGTCAGTGACATGAAAGCAACTACATGCAACATATGAAGACAACGCATGTTTCCTCGCTTGTGACGGTGACTGTACGTGATAAACCCTGCGCTAAGTCAGTGACATGAGAGCAACTACATGCAACATATGAAGAAACTGATGTTTCCTCGCTTGTGACGGTGACTGTACTTGATAAACCCTGCGCTAAGTCAGTGACATGAGAGCAACTACATGCAACATATGAAGACAACACATGTTTCCTCGCTTATGAAGGTGACTGTACTTGATAAACCCTGCGCTAAGTCAGTGACATGAGAGCAACTACATGCAACATATGAAGACAACACATGTTTCCTCGCTTATGAAGTTGACTGTACTTGATAAACCCTGCTCTAAGTCAGTGACATGAGGGCAACTACTTGCAACATATGAAGACAACGCATGTTTCCTCGCTTGTGAAGGTGACTGTACTTGATAAACCCTGCGCTAAGTCAGTGACATGAGAGCAACTACATGCAACATATGAAGACAATGAATGTTTCCTCGCTTGTGATGGTGACTGTACTTGATAAACCCTGCGCTAAGTCAGTGACATGAAAGCAACTACATGCAACATATGAAGACAACGCATGTTTCCTCGCTTGTGACGGTGACTGTACTTGATAACCCCTCCGCTAAGTCAGTGAAATGAGAGCAACTACATGCAACATATGAAGACAACTTATGTTTCCTCGCTTGTGACGGTGACTGTACGTGATAAACCCTGCGCTAAGTCAGTGACATTTGAGCAACTACATGCAACATATGAAGACAACGCATGTTTCAACGCTTGTGACGGTGACTGTACTTGATAAACCCTGCGCTAAGTCAGTGACATGAAAGCAACTACATGCAACATATGAAGACAACGCATGTTTCCTCGCTTGTGACGGTGACTGTACGTGATAAACCCTGCGCTAAGTCAGTGACATGAGGGCAACTACATGCAACATATGAAGAAACGCATGTTTCCTCGCTTGTGAAAGTGACTGTACTTGATAAACCCTGCGCTAAGTCAGTGACATGAGAGCAACTACATGCAACATATGAAGACAATGCATGTTTCCTCGCTTGTTACGGTGACTGTACTTGATAAACCCTGCGCTAAGTCAGTGACATGAGAGCAACTTCATGCAACATATTAGGACAACGCATGTTTCCTCGCTTGTGACGGTGACTGTACTTGATAAACCCTGCGCTAAGTCAGTGACATGAGAGCAACTACATGCAACATATTAGGACAACGCATGTTTCCTCGTTTGTGACGGTGACTGTACGTGATGAACCCTGCGCTAAGTCAGTGACATGAGAGCAACTTCATGCAACATATGAAGACAACGCATGTTTCCTCGTTTGTGACGGTGACTGTACTTGATAAACCCTGCGCTAAGTCAGTGACATGAGAGCAACTACATGCAACAAATTAGGACAACGCATGTTTCCTCGTTTGTGAAGGTGACTGTACGTGATAATCCCTGCGCTGATTCAGTGACATGAGGGCAACTACATGAAACATATGAAGACAACGCATGTTTCCTCGCTTGTGAAGGTGACTGTACTTGATAAACCCTGCGCTAAGTCAGTGACATGAGAGCAACTACATGCAACATATTAGGACAACGCATGTTTCCTCGCTTGTGACGGTGACTGTACTTGATAAACCCTGCGCTAGGTCAGTGACATGAGAGCAACTACATGCAACATATTAGGACAACGCATGTTTCCTCGCTTGTGACGGTAACTGTACGTGATAAACCCTGCGCTAAGTCAGTGACATGAGAGCAACTACATGCAACATATGAAGACAACGCATGTTTCCTCGCTTGTGACGGTGACTGTACGTGATAAACCCTGCGCTAAGTCAGTGACATGAGAGCAACTACATGCAACATATGACGACAACGCATGTTTCATCGCTTGTGACGGTGACTGTACTTGATAAACCCTGCGCTAAGTCAGTGACATGAAAGCAACTACATGCAACATATGAAGACAACGCATGTTTCCTCGCTTGTGACGGTGACTGTACGTGATAAACCCTGCGCTAAGTCAGTGACATGAGAGCAACTACATGCAACATATGAACACAACGCATGTTTCCTCGCTTGTGAAGGTGACTGTACTTGATAAACCCTGCGCTAAGTCAGTGACATGAGAGCAACTACATGCAACATAAGAAGACAACGCATGTTTCCTCGCTTGTCACGGTAACTGTACTTGATAAACCCTGCGCTAAGTCAGTGACATGAGAGCAACTACATGCAACAAATTAGGACAACGCATGTTTCCTCGCTTGTGAAGGTGACTGTACTTGATAACCCCTGCGCTAAGTCATTGACATGAGAGCAACTACATGAAACATATTAGGACAACGCATGTTTCCTCGCTTGTGACGGTGACTGTACGTGATAAACCCTGCTCTAAGTCAGTGACATGAGAGCAACTACATGCAACATATGAAGACAACGCATGTTTCCTCGCTTGTGAAGGTGACTGTTCTTGATAAACCCTGCGCTAAGTCAGTGACATTAGAGCAACTACATGCAACATATGAAGACAACGCATGTTTCCTCGCTTGTGAAGGTGACTGTACTTGATAAACCCTGCGCTAAGTCAGTGACATGAGAGCAACTACATGCAACATATGAAGACAACGCATGTTTCCTCGCTTGTCACGGTAACTGTACATGATAAACCCTGCGCTAAGTCAGTGACATGAGAGCAACTACATGCAACATATTAGGACAATGCATGTTTCCTCGCTTGTGAAGGTGACTGTACTTGATAAACCCTGCGCTAAGTCAGTGACATGAGAGCAACTACATGCAACATATGAAGACAACACATGTTTCCTCGCTTGTGACGGTGACTGTACGTGATAAACCCTGCGTGAAGTCAGTGACATGAAAGCAACTTCATGCAACATATTAGGACAACGCATGTTTCCTCGCTTGTGACGGTGACTGTACGTGATTAACCCTGCGCTAAGTCAGTGACATGAGAGCAACTACATGCAACATATGAAGACAACGCATGTTTCATCGTTTGGACGGTGACTGTACTTGATAAACCCTGCGCTAAGTCAGTGACATGAAAGCAACTACATGCAACATATGAAGACAACGCATGTTTCCTCGCTTGTGACGGTGACTGTACGTGATAAACCCTGCGCTAAGTCAGTGACATGAGAGCAACTACATGCAACATATGAAGAAACTGATGTTTCCTCGCTTGTGACGGTGACTGTACTTGATAAACCCTGCGCTAAGTCAGTGACATGAGAGCAACTACATGCAACATATGAAGACAACACATGTTTCCTCGCTTATGAAGGTGACTGTACTTGATAAACCCTGCGCTAAGTCAGTGACATGAGAGCAACTACATGCAACATATGAAGACAACACATGTTTCCTCGCTTATGAAGTTGACTGTACTTGATAAACCCTGCGCTAAGTCAGTGACATGAGGGCAACTACATGCAACATATGAAGACAACGCATGTTTCCTCGCTTGTGAAGGTGACTGTACTTGATAAACCCTGCGCTAAGTCAGTGACATGAGAGCAACTACATGCAACATATGAAGACAATGAATGTTTCCTCGCTTGTGACGGTGACTGTACTTGATAAACCCTGCGCTAAGTCAGTGACATGAAAGCAACTACATGCAACATATGAAGACAACGCATGTTTCCTCGCTTGTGACGGTGACTGTACTTGATAACCCCTCCGCTAAGTCAGTGAAATGAGAGCAACTACATGCAACATATGAAGACAACTTATGTTTCCTCGCTTGTGACGGTGACTGTACGTGATAAACCCTGCGCTAAGTCAGTGACATTTGAGCAACTACATGCAACATATGAAGACAATGCATGTTTCCTCGCTTGTTACGGTGACTGTACTTGATAAACCCTGCGCTAAGTCAGTGACATGAGAGCAACTTCATGCAACATATTAGGACAACGCATGTTTCCTCGCTTGTGACGGTGACTGTACTTGATAAACCCTGCGCTAAGTCAGTGACATGAGAGCAACTACATGCAACATATTAGGACAACGCATGTTTCCTCGTTTGTGACGGTGACTGTACGTGATGAACCCTGCGCTAAGTCAGTGACATGAGAGCAACTTCATGCAACATATGAAGACAACGCATAATTCCTCGCTTGTGACGGTGACTGTACGTGATAAACCCTGCGCTAAGTCAGTGACATTTGAGCAACTACATGCAACATATGAAGACAACGCATGTTTCAACGCTTGTGACGGTGACTGTACGTGATAAACCCTGCGCTAAGTCAGTGACATGAGAGCAACTACATGCAACATATGAAGACAACACATGTTTCCTCGCTTGTGACGGTGACTGTACGTGATAAACCCTGCGCTAAGTCAGTGACATGAGAGCAACTACATGCAACATATGAAGACAACACATGTTTCCTCGCTTGTGACGTTGACTGTACGTGATAAACCCTGCGCTAAGTCAGTGACATGAGAGCAACTACATGCAACCTATTAGGACAACGCATGTTTCCTCGCTTGTGAAGGTGACTGTACTTGAT
Organism: Isoperla grammatica; assembly: GCA_945910005.1. Taxonomy (NCBI): domain Eukaryota; kingdom Metazoa; phylum Arthropoda; class Insecta; order Plecoptera; family Perlodidae; genus Isoperla; species Isoperla grammatica. The sequence goes on from OX246737.1 coordinate 83,984,807, forward strand.
AAACCATGCGCTAAGTCAGTGACATGACAGCAACTACATGAAACATATTAGGACAACGCATGTTTCCTCGCTTGTGACGGTGACTGTACGTGATAAACCCTGTGCTAAGTCAGTGACATGAGAGCAACTACATGCAACATATGAAGACAACGCAAGTTTCCTCGCTTGTGAAGGTGACTGTACTTGTAAACCCTGCGCTAAGTCAGTGACATGAGAGCAACTACATGCATTATATGAAGACAATGCATGTTTCCTCGCTTGTGACGGTGACTGTACTTGATAAACCCTGCGCTAAGTCAGTGACATGAGAGCAACTACATAAAACATATTAGGACAACGCTTGTTTCCTCGCTTGTGCCGGGGACTGTACGTGATAATCCCTGCGCTAAGTCAGTGACATGAGGGCAACTACATGCAACATATGAAGACAACGCTTGTTTCCTCGCTTGTGAAGGTGACTGTACTTGATAAACCCTGCGCTAAGTCAGTGACATGAGAGCAACTACATGCAACATATGAAGACAATGTATGTTTCCTCGCTTGTTACGGTGACTGTACTTGATAAACCCTGCGCTAAGTCAGTGACATGAGAGCAACTACATGCAACATATGAAGACAACGCATGTTTCCTCGCTTGTGAAGGTGACTGTACTTGATAAACCCTGGGCTAGGTCAGTGACATGAGAGCAACTACATGCAACATATTAGGACAACGCATGTTTCCTCGCTTGTGACGGTGACTGTACTTGATAAACCATGCGCTAAGTCAGTGACATGAGAGCAACTACATGCAACATATAAGGACAACGCATGTTTCCTCGTTTGTGACGGTGACTGTACGTGATAAACCCTGCGCTAAGTCAGTGACATGAGAGCAACTACATGCAACATATGAAGACAACGCATGTTTCCTCGCTTGTGACGGTGACTGTACGTGATAAACCCTGCGCTAAGTCAGTGACATTTGAGCAACTACATGCAACATATGAAGACAACGCATGTTTCAACGCTTGTGACGGTGACTGTACTTGATAAACCCTGCGCTAAGTCAGTGACATGAAAGCAACTACATGCAACATATGAAGACAACGCATGTTTCCTCGCTTGTGACGGTGACTGTACGTGATAAACCCTGCGCTAAGTCAGTGACATGAGAGCAACTACATGCAACATATGAAGACAACACATGTTTCCTCGCTTGTGACGGTGACTGTACGTGATAAACCCTGCGCTAAGTCAGTGACATGAGAGCAACTACATGCAACATAGGAAGACAACGCATGTTTCCTCGCTTGTGACGGTGACTGTACGTGATAAACCCTGCGCTAAGTCAGTGACATTTGAGCAACTACATGCAACATATGAAGACAACGCATGTTTCAACGCTTGTGACGGTGACTGTACTTGATTTACCCTGCGCTAAGTCAGTGACATGAAAGCAACTACATGCAACATATGAAGACAACGCATGTTTCATCGCTTGTTAAGGTGACTGTAAATGATAAACCCTGCGCTAAGTAAGTGACATGAGAGCAACTACATGCAACATATGAAGACAACGCATGTTTCGTCGCTTGTGACGGTGACTGTACTTGATAACCCCTCCGCTAAGTCAGTGACATAAGAGCAACTACATGCAACATATGAAGACAACGCATGTTTCCTCGCTTGTGACGGTGACTGTACGTGATAAACCCTACGCTAAGTCAGTGACATGAGAGCAACTACATGCAACATATGAAGACAACGCATGTTTCCTCGCTTGTGAAGGTGACTGTACTTGATAAACCCTGCGCTAAGTCAGTGACATGAGAGCAACTACATGCAACATAAGAAGACAACGCATGTTTCCTCGCTTGTCAGGGTAACTGTACTTGATAAACCCTGCGCTAAGTCAGTGACATGAGAGCAACTACATGCAACAAATTAGGACAACGCATGTTTCCTCGCTTGTGAAGGTGACTGTACTTGATAAACCCTGCGCTAAGTCAGTGACATGAGAGCAACTACATGAAACATATTAGGACAACGCATGTTTCCTCGCTTGTGATGGTGACTGTACGTGATAAACCCTGCGCTAAGTCAGTGACATGAGAGCAACTACATGCAACATATGAAGACAACGCATGTTTCCTCGCTTGTGAAGGTGACTGTACTTAATAAACCCTGCGCTAAGTCAGTGACATGAGGGCAACTACATGCAACATATGAAGACAACGCATGTTTCCTCGCTTGTGAAGGTGACTGTACTTGATAAACCCTGCGCTAAGTCAGTGACATGAGAGCAACTACATGCAACATATGAAGACAATGAATGTTTCCTTGCATGTGACGGTGACTGTACTTGATAAACCCTGCGCTAAGTCAGTGACATGAAAGCAACTACATGCAACATATGAAGACAACGCATGTTTCCTCGCTTGTGACGGTGACTGTACTTGATAACCCCTCCGCTAAGTCAGTGAAATGAGAGCAACTACATGCAACATATGAAGAAAACGCATGTTTCCTCGCTTGTGACGGTGACTGTACGTGATAAACCCTGCGCTAAGTCAGTAACATTTGAGCAACTACATGCAACATATGAAGACAACGCATGTTTCAACGCTTGTGACGGTGACTGTACTTGATAAACCCTGCGCTAAGTCAGTGACATGAAAGCAACTACATGCAACATATGAAGACAACGCATGTTTCCTCGCTTGTGACGGTGACTGTACGTGATAAACCCTGCGCTAAGTCAGTGACATGAGGGCAACTACATGCAACATATGAAGACAACGCATGTTTCCTCGCTTGTGAAGGTGACTGTACTTGATAAACCCTGCGCTAAGTCAGTGACATGAGAGCAACTACATGCAACATATTAGGACAACGCATGTTTCCTCGTTTGTGACGGTGACTGTACGTGATAAACCCTGCGCTAAGTCAGTGACATGAGAGCAACTACATGCAACATATGAAGACAACGCATGTTTCCTCGCTTGTGACGGTGACTGTACGTGATAAACCCTGCGCTAAGTCAGTGACATTTGAGCAACTACATGCAACTTATGAAGACAACGCATGTTTCAACGCTTGTGACGGTGACTGTACTTGATAAACCCTGCGCTAAGTCAGTGACATGAAAGCAACTACATGCAACATATGAAGACAACGCATGTTTCCTCGCTTGTGACGGTGACTGTACGTGATAAACCCTGCGCTAAGTCAGTGACATGAGAGCAACTACATGCAACATATGAAGACAACACATGTTTCCTCGCTTGTGACGGTGACTGTACGTGATAAACCCTGCGCTAAGTCAGTGACTTGAGAGAAACTACATGCAACATATAAAGACAACGCATGTTTCCTCGCTTGTGACGGTGACTGTACGTGATAAACCCTGCGCTAAGTCAGTGACATGAAAGCAACTACATGCAACATATGAAGACAACGCATGTTTCATCGCTTGTTAAGGTGACTGTACGTGATAAACCCTGCGCTCAGTCAGTGACATGAGAGCAACTACATGCAACATATGAAGACAACGCATGTTTCATCGCTTGTTAAGGTGACTGTACGTGATAAACCCTGCGCTAAGTAAGTGACATGAAAGCAACTACATGCAACATATGAAGACAACGCATGTTTCGTCGCTTGTGACGGTGACTGTACTTGATAACCCCTCCGCTAAGTCAGTGACATAAGAGCAACTACATGCAACATATGAAGACAACGCATGTTTCCTCGCTTGTGACGTTGACTGTACGTGATAAACCCTACGCTAAGTCAGTGACATGAGAGCAACTACATGCAACATATGAAGACAACGCATGTTTCCTCGCTTGTGAAGGTGACTGTACTTGATAAACCCTGCGCTAAGTCAGTGACATGAGAGCAACTACATGCAACATAAGAAGACAACGCATGTTTCCTCGCTTGTCAGGGTAACTGTACTTGATAAACCCTGCGCTAAGTCAGTGACATGAGAGCAACTACATGCAACAAATTAGGACAACGCATGTTTCCTCGCTTGTGAAGGTGACTGTACTTGATAAACCGGGCGCTAAGTCAGTGACATGAGAGCAACTACATGAAACATAGTAGGACAACGCATGTTTCCTCGCTTGTGATGGTGCCTGTACGTGATAAACCCTGCGCTAAGTCAGTGACATGAGAGCAACTACATGCAACATATGAAGACAACGCATGTTTCCTCGCTTGTGAAGGTGACTGTACTTAATAAACCATGCGCTAAGTCAGTGACATGAGGGCAACTACATGCAACATATGAAGACAACGCATGTTTCCTCGCTTGTGAAGGTGACTGTACTTGATAAACCCTGCGCTAAGTCAGTGACATGAGAGCAACTACATGCAACATATGAAGACAATGAATGTTTCCTCGCTTGTGACGGTGACTGTACTTGATAAACCCTGCGCTAAGTCAGTGACATGAAAGCAACTACATGCAACATATGAAGACAACGCATGGTTTCTCGCTTGTGACGGTGACTGTACTTGATAACCCCTCCGCTAAGTCAGTGAAATGAGAGCAACTACATGCAACATATGAAGACAACGCATGTTTCCTCGCTTGTGACGGTGACTGTACGTGATAAACCCTGCGCTAAGTCAGTGACATTTGAGCAACTACATGCAACATATGAAGACAACGCATGTTTCAACGCTTGTGACGGTAACTGTACTTGATAAACCCTGCGCTAAGTCAGTGACATGAAAGCAACTACATGCAACATATGAAGACAACGCATGTTTCCTCGCTTGTGACGGTGAATGTACGTGATAAACCCTGCGCTAAGTCAGTGACATGAGGGGAACTACATGCAACATATGAAGACAACGCATGTTTCCTCGCTTGTGAAGGTGACTGTACTTGATAAACCCTGCGCTAAGTCAGTGACATGAGAGCAACTACATGCAACATATGAAGACAATGCATGTTTCCTCGCTTGTTACGGTGACTGTACTTGATAAACCCTGCGCTAAGTCAGTGACATGAGAGCAACTTCATGCAACATATTAGGACAACGCATGTTTCCTCGCTTGTGACGGTGACTGTACTTGATAAACCCTGCGCTAAGTCAGTGACATGAGAGCAACTACATGCAACATATTAGGACAACGCATGTTTTCTCGTTTGTGATGGTGACTGTACGTGATAAACCCTGCGCTAAGTCAGTGACATGAGAGCAACTTCATGCAACATATGAAGACAACGCATAATTCCTCGCTTGTGACGGTGACTGTACGTGATAAACCCTGCGCTAAGTCAGTGACATTTGAGCAACTACATGCAACATATGAAGACAACGCATGTTTCAACGCTTGTGACGGTGACTGTACTTGATAAACCCTGCGCTAAGTCAGTGACATGAAAGCAACTACATGCAACATATGAAAACAACACATGTTTCCTCGCTTGTGACGGTGACTGTACGTGATAAACCCTGCGCTAAGTCAGTGACATGAGAGCAGTTACATGCAACATATGAAGACAACACATGTTTCCTCGCTTGTGACGGTGACTGTACGTGATAAACCCTGCGCTAAGTCAGTGACATGAGAGCAACTACATGCAACCTATTAGGACAACGCATGTTTCCTCGCTTGTGAAGGTGACTGTACTTGATAAACCATGCGCTAAGTCAGTGACATGAGAGCAACTACATGCAACATATGAAGACAATAAATGTTTCCTCGCTTGTGAAGGTGACTGTACTTGATAAACCCTGCGCTTAGTCAGTGACATGAGAGCAACTACATGCAACATAAGAAGACAACGCATGTTTCCTCGCTTGTCACGGTAACTGTACTTTATAAACCCTGCGCTAAGTCAGTGACATGAGAGCAACTACATGCAACATATGAAGACAACGCATGTTTCCTCGCTTGTGAAGGTGACTGTACTTGATAAATCCTGCGCTAAGTCAGTGACATGAGAGCAACTACATGCAACATATGAAGACAACGCATGTTTCCTCGCTTGTCACGGTAACTGTACATGATAAACCCTGCGCTAAGTCAGTGACATGAGAGCAACTACATGCAACAAATTAGGACAACGCATGTTTCCTTGCTTGTGAAGGTGACTGTACTTGATAAACCCTGCGCTTAGTCAGTGACATGACAGCAACTACATGAAACATATTAGGACAACGCATGTTTCCTCGCTTGTGACGGTAACTGTACGTGATAAACCCTGTGCTAAGTCAGTGACATGAGAGCAACTACATGCAACATATGAAGACAACGCAAGTTTCCTCGCTTGTGAAGGTGACTGTACTTGATAGACCCTGCGCTTAGTCAGTGACATGAGAGCAACTACATGCATTATATGAAGACAATGCATGTTTCCTCGCTTGTGACGGTGACTGTACTTGATAAACCCTGCGCTAAGTCAGTGACATGAGAGCAACTACATAAAACATATTAGGACAACGCTTGTTTCCTCGCTTGTGACGGTGACTGTACGTGATAATCCCTGCGCTAAGTCAGTGACATGAGGGCAACTACATGCAACATATGAAGACAACGCTTGTTTTCTCGCTTGTGAAGGTGACTGTACTTGATAAACCCTGCGCTAAGTCAGTGACATGAGAGCAACTACATGCAACATATTAAGACAATGTATGTTTCCTCGCTTGTTACGGTGACTGTACTTGATAAACCCTGCGCTAAGTCAGTGACATGAGAGCAACTACATGCAATATATGAAGACAACGCATGTTTCCTCGCTTGTGAAGGTGACTGTACTTGATAAACCCTGGGCTAAGTCAGTGACATGAGAGCAACTACATGCAACATATTAGGACAACGCATGTTTCCTCGCTTGTGACGGTGACTGTACTTGATAAACCATGCGCTAAGTCAGTGACATGAGAGCAACTACATGCAACATATAAGGACAACGCATGTTTCCTCGTTTGTGACGGTGACTGTACGTGATAAACCCTGCGCTTAGTCAGTGACATGAGAGCAACTACATGCAACATATGAAGACAACGCATGTTTCCTCGCTTGTGACGGTGACTGTACGTGATAAACCCTGCGCTTAGTCAGTGACATTTGAGCAACTACATGCAACATATGAAGACAACGCATGTTTCAACGCTTGTGACGGTGACTGTACTTGATAAACCCTGCGCTAAGTCAGTGACATGAAAGCAACTACATGCAACATATGAAGACAACGCATGTTTCCTCGCTTGTGACGGTGACTGTACGTGATAAACCCTGCGCTAAGTCAGTGACATGAGAGCAACTACATGCAACATATGAAGACAACACATGTTTCCTCGCTTGTGACGGTGACTGTACGTGATAAACCCTGCGCTAAGTCAGTGACATGAGAGCAACTACATGCAACATATGAAGACAACGCATGTTTCCTCGCTTGTGAAGGTGACTGTACGTGATAAACCCTGCGCTAAGTCAGTGACATTTGAGCAACTACATGCAACATATGAAGACAACGCATGTTTCAACGCTTGTGACGGTGACTGTACTTGATTTACCCTGCGCTAAGTCAGTGACATGAAAGCAACTACATGCAACATATGAAGACAACGCATGTTTCATCGCTTGTTAAGGTGACTGTACGTGATAAACCCTGCGCTCAGTCAGTGACATGAGAGCAACTACATGCAACATATGAAGACAACGCATGTTTCATCGCTTGTTAAGGTGACTGTACGTGATAAACCCTGCGCTAAGTAAGTGACATGAAAGCAACTACATGCAACATATGAAGACAACGCATGTTTCGTCGCTTGTGACGGTGACTGTACTTGATAACCCCTCCGCTAAGTCAGTGACATAAGAGCAACTACATGCAACATATGAAGACAACGCATGTTTCCTCGCTTGTGACGGTGACTGTACGTGATAAACCCTACGCTAAGTCAGTGACATGAGAGCAACTACATGCAACATATGAAGACAACGCATGTTTCCTCGCTTGTGAAGGTGACTGTACTTGATAAACCCTGCGCTAAGTCAGAGACATGAGAGCAACTACATGCAACATAAGAAGACAACGCATGTTTCCTCGCTTGTCAGGGTAACTGTACTTGATAAACCCTGCGCTAAGTCAGTGACATGAGAGCAACTACATGCAACAAATTAGGACAACGCATGTTTCCCCGCTTGTGAAGGTGACTGTACTTGATAAACCCTGCGCTAAGTCAGTGACATGAGAGCAACTACATGAAACATATTAGGACAACGCATGTTTCCTCGCTTGTGATGGTGACTGTACGTGATAAACCCTGCGCTAAGTCAGTGACATGAGAGCAACTACATGCAACATATGAAGACAACGCATGTTTCCTCGCTTGTGAAGGTGACTGTACTTAATAAACCCTGCGCTAAGTCAGTGACATGAGGGCAACTACATGCAACATATGAAGACAACGCATGTTTCCTCGCTTGTGAAGGTGACTGTACTTGATAAACCCTGCGCTAATTCAGTGACATGAGAGCAACTACATGCAACATATGAAGACAATGAATGTTTCCTCGCTTGTGACGGTGACTGTACTTGATAAACCCTGCGCTAAGTCAGTGACATGAAAGCAACTACATGCAACATATGAAGACAACGCATGTTTCCTCGCTTGTGACGGTGACTGTACTTGATAACCCCTCCGCTAAGTCAGTGAAATGAGAGCAACTACATGCAACATATGAAGACAACGCATGTTTCATCGCTTGTGACGGTGACTGTACTTGATAAACCCTGCGCTAAGTCAGTGACATGAAAGCAACTACATGCAACATATGAAGACAACGCATGTTTCCTCGCTTGTGACGGTGACTGTACGTGATAAACCCTGCGCTAAGTCAGTGACATGAGAGCAACTACATGCAACATATGAAGAAACTGATGTTTCCTCGCTTGTGACGGTGACTGTACTTGATAAACCCTGCGCTAAGTCAGTGACATGAGAGCAACTACATGCAACATATGAAGACAACACATGTTTCCTCGCTTATGAAGGTGACTGTACTTGATAAACCCTGCGCTAAGTCAGTGACATGAGAGCAACTACATGCAACATATGAAGACAACACATGTTTCCTCGCTTATGAAGGTGACTGTACTTGATAAACCCTGCGCTAAGTCAGTGACATGAGGGCAACTACATGCAACATATGAAGACAACGCATGTTCCCTCGCTTGTGAAGGTGACTGTACTTGATAAACCCTGCGCTAAGTCAGTGACATGAAAGCAACTACATACAAAATATGAAGACAACGCATGTTTCCTCGCTTGTGACGGTGACTGTACTTGATAACCCCTCCGCTAAGTCAGTGAAATGAGAGCAACTACATGCAACATATGAAGACAACTTATGTTTCCTCGCTTGTGACGGTTACTGTACGTGATAAACCCTGCGCTAAGTCAGTGACATTTGAGCAACTACATGCAACATATGAAGACAACGCATGTTTCAACGCTTGTGACGGTGACTGTACTTGATAAACCCTGCGCTAAGTCAGTGACATGAAAGCAACTACATGCAACATATGAAGACAACGCATGATTCCTCGCTTGTGACGGTGACTGTACGTGATAAACCCTGCGCTAAGTCAGTGACATGAGGGCAACTACATGCAACATATGAAGAAACGCATGTTTCCTCGCTTGTGAAGGTGACTGTACTTGATAAACCCTGCGCTAAGTCAGTGACATGAGAGCAACTACATGCAACATATGAAGACAATGCATGTTTCCTCGCTTGTTACGGTGACTGTACTTGATAAACCCTGCGCTAAGTCAGTGACATGAGAGCAACTTCATGCAACATATTAGGACAACGCATGTTTCCTCGCTTGTGACGGTGACTGTACTTGATAAACCCTGCGCTTAGTCAGTGACATGAGAGCAACTACATGCAACATATGAAAACAACACATGTTTCCTCGCTTGTGACGGTGACTGTACGTGATAAACCCTGCGCTAAGTCAGTGACATGAGAGCAGTTACATGCAACATATGAAGACAACACATGTTTCCTCGCTTGTGACGGTGACTGTACGTGATAAACCCTGCGCTAAGTCAGTGACATGAGAGCAACTACATGCAACCTATTAGGACAACGCATGTTTCCTCGCTTGTGAAGGTGACTGTACTTGATAAACCATGCGCTAAGTCAGTGACATGAGAGCAACTACATGCAACATATGAAGACAATAAATGTTTCCTCGCTTGTGAAGGTGACTGTACTTGATAAACCCTGCGCTTAGTCAGTGACATGAGAGCAACTACATGCAACATAAGAAGACAACGCATGTTTCCTCGCTTGTCACGGTAACTGTACTTTATAAACCCTGCGCTAAGTCAGTGACATGAGAGCAACTACATGCAACATATGAAGACAACGCATGTTTCCTCGCTTGTGAAGGTGACTGTACTTGATAAATCCTGCGCTAAGTCAGTGACATGAGAGCAACTACATGCAACATATGAAGACAACGCATGTTTCCTCGCTTGTCACGGTAACTGTACATGATAAACCCTGCGCTAAGTCAGTGACATGAGAGCAACTACATGCAACAAATTAGGACAACGCATGTTTCCTTGCTTGTGAAGGTGACTGTACTTGATAAACCCTGCGCTTAGTCAGTGACATGACAGCAACTACATGAAACATATTAGGACAACGCATGTTTCCTCGCTTGTGACGGTAACTGTACGTGATAAACCCTGTGCTAAGTCAGTGACATGAGAGCAACTACATGCAACATATGAAGACAACGCAAGTTTCCTCGCTTGTGAAGGTGACTGTACTTGATAGACCCTGCGCTTAGTCAGTGACATGAGAGCAACTACATGCATTATATGAAGACAATGCATGTTTCCTCGCTTGTGACGGTGACTGTACTTGATAAACCCTGCGCTAAGTCAGTGACATGAGAGCAACTACATAAAACATATTAGGACAACGCTTGTTTCCTCGCTTGTGACGGTGACTGTACGTGATAATCCCTGCGCTAAGTCAGTGACATGAGGGCAACTACATGCAACATATGAAGACAACGCTTGTTTTCTCGCTTGTGAAGGTGACTGTACTTGATAAACCCTGCGCTAAGTCAGTGACATGAGAGCAACTACATGCAACATATTAAGACAATGTATGTTTCCTCGCTTGTTACGGTGACTGTACTTGATAAACCCTGCGCTAAGTCAGTGACATGAGAGCAACTACATGCAATATATGAAGACAACGCATGTTTCCTCGCTTGTGAAGGTGACTGTACTTGATAAACCCTGGGCTAAGTCAGTGACATGAGAGCAACTACATGCAACATATTAGGACAACGCATGTTTCCTCGCTTGTGACGGTGACTGTACTTGATAAACCATGCGCTAAGTCAGTGACATGAGAGCAACTACATGCAACATATAAGGACAACGCATGTTTCCTCGTTTGTGACGGTGACTGTACGTGATAAACCCTGCGCTTAGTCAGTGACATGAGAGCAACTACATGCAACATATGAAGACAACGCATGTTTCCTCGCTTGTGACGGTGACTGTACGTGATAAACCCTGCGCTTAGTCAGTGACATTTGAGCAACTACATGCAACATATGAAGACAACGCATGTTTCAACGCTTGTGACGGTGACTGTACTTGATAAACCCTGCGCTAAGTCAGTGACATGAAAGCAACTACATGCAACATATGAAGACAACGCATGTTTCCTCGCTTGTGACGGTGACTGTACGTGATAAACCCTGCGCTAAGTCAGTGACATGAGAGCAACTACATGCAACATATGAAGACAACACATGTTTCCTCGCTTGTGACGGTGACTGTACGTGATAAACCCTGCGCTAAGTCAGTGACATGAGAGCAACTACATGCAACATATGAAGACAACGCATGTTTCCTCGCTTGTGAAGGTGACTGTACGTGATAAACCCTGCGCTAAGTCAGTGACATTTGAGCAACTACATGCAACATATGAAGACAACGCATGTTTCAACGCTTGTGACGGTGACTGTACTTGATTTACCCTGCGCTAAGTCAGTGACATGAAAGCAACTACATGCAACATATGAAGACAACGCATGTTTCATCGCTTGTTAAGGTGACTGTACGTGATAAACCCTGCGCTCAGTCAGTGACATGAGAGCAACTACATGCAACATATGAAGACAACGCATGTTTCATCGCTTGTTAAGGTGACTGTACGTGATAAACCCTGCGCTAAGTAAGTGACATGAAAGCAACTACATGCAACATATGAAGACAACGCATGTTTCGTCGCTTGTGACGGTGACTGTACTTGATAACCCCTCCGCTAAGTCAGTGACATAAGAGCAACTACATGCAACATATGAAGACAACGCATGTTTCCTCGCTTGTGACGGTGACTGTACGTGATAAACCCTACGCTAAGTCAGTGACATGAGAGCAACTACATGCAACATATGAAGACAACGCATGTTTCCTCGCTTGTGAAGGTGACTGTACTTGATAAACCCTGCGCTAAGTCAGAGACATGAGAGCAACTACATGCAACATAAGAAGACAACGCATGTTTCCTCGCTTGTCAGGGTAACTGTACTTGATAAACCCTGCGCTAAGTCAGTGACATGAGAGCAACTACATGCAACAAATTAGGACAACGCATGTTTCCCCGCTTGTGAAGGTGACTGTACTTGATAAACCCTGCGCTAAGTCAGTGACATGAGAGCAACTACATGAAACATATTAGGACAACGCATGTTTCCTCGCTTGTGATGGTGACTGTACGTGATAAACCCTGCGCTAAGTCAGTGACATGAGAGCAACTACATGCAACATATGAAGACAACGCATGTTTCCTCGCTTGTGAAGGTGACTGTACTTAATAAACCCTGCGCTAAGTCAGTGACATGAGGGCAACTACATGCAACATATGAAGACAACGCATGTTTCCTCGCTTGTGAAGGTGACTGTACTTGATAAACCCTGCGCTAAGTCAGTGACATGAGAGCAACTACATGCAACATATGAAGACAATGAATGTTTCCTCGCTTGTGACGGTGACTGAACTTGATAAACCCTGCGCTAAGTCAGTGACATGAAAGCAACTACATGCAACATATGAAGACAACGCATGTTTCCTCGCTTGTGACGGTGACTGTACTTGATAACCCCTCCGCTAAGTCAGTGAAATGAGAGCAACTACATGCAACATATGAAGACAACGCATGTTTCATCGCTTGTGACGGTGACTGTACTTGATAAACCCTGCGCTAAGTCAGTGACATGAAAGCAACTACATGCAACATATGAAGACAACGCATGTTTCCTCGCTTGTGACGGTGACTGTACGTGATAAACCCTGCGCTAAGTCAGTGACATGAGAGCAACTACATGCAACATATGAAGAAACTGATGTTTCCTCGCTTGTGACGGTGACTGTACTTGATAAACCCTGCGCTAAGTCAGTGACATGAGAGCAACTACATGCAACATATGAAGACAACACATGTTTCCTCGCTTATGAAGGTGACTGTACTTGATAAACCCTGCGCTAAGTCAGTGACATGAGAGCAACTACATGCAACATATGAAGACAACACATGTTTCCTCGCTTATGAAGGTGACTGTACTTGATAAACCCTGCGCTAAGTCAGTGACATGAGGGCAACTACATGCAACATATGAAGACAACGCATGTTCCCTCGCTTGTGAAGGTGACTGTACTTGATAAACCCTGCGCTAAGTCAGTGACATGAAAGCAACTACATACAACATATGAAGACAACGCATGTTTCCTCGCTTGTGACGGTGACTGTACTTGATAACCCCTCCGCTAAGTCAGTGAAATGAGAGCAACTACATGCAACATATGAAGACAACTTATGTTTCCTCGCTTGTGACGGTTACTGTACGTGATAAACCCTGCGCTAAGTCAGTGACATTTGAGCAACTACATGCAACATATGAAGACAACGCATGTTTCAACGCTTGTGACGGTGACTGTACTTGATAAACCCTGCGCTAAGTCAGTGACATGAAAGCAACTACATGCAACATATGAAGACAACGCATGATTCCTCGCTTGTGACGGTGACTGTACGTGATAAACCCTGCGCTAAGTCAGTGACATGAGGGCAACTACATGCAACATATGAAGAAACGCATGTTTCCTCGCTTGTGAAGGTGACTGTACTTGATAAACCCTGCGCTAAGTCAGTGACATGAGAGCAACTACATGCAACATATGAAGACAATGCATGTTTCCTCGCTTGTTACGGTGACTGTACTTGATAAACCCTGCGCTAAGTCAGTGACATGAGAGCAACTTCATGCAACATATTAGGACAACGCATGTTTCCTCGCTTGTGACGGTGACTGTACTTGATAAACCCTGCGCTAAGTCAGTGACATGAGAGCAACTACATGCAACATATTAGGACAACGCATGTTTCCTCGTTTGTGACGGTAACTGTACGTGATGAACCCTGCGCTAAGTCAGTGACATGAGAGCAACTTCATGCAACATATGAAGACAACGCATAATTCTTCGCTTGTGACGGTGACTGTACGTGATAAACCCTGCGGTAAGTCAGTGACATTTGAGCAACTACATGCAACATATGAAGACAACGCATGTTTCAACGCTTGTGACGGTGACTGTACTTGATAAACCCTGCGCTAAGTCAGTGACATGAAAGCAACTACATGCAACATATGAAGACAACACATGTTTCCTCGCTTGTGACGGTGACTGTACGTGATAAACCCTGCGCTAAGTCAGTGACATGAGAGCAACTACATGCAACATATGAAGACAACACATGTTTCCTCGCTTGTGACGGTGACTGTACGTGATAAACCCTGCGCTAAGTCAGTGACATGAGAGCAACTACATGCAACCTATTAGGACAACGCATGTTTCCTCGCTTGTGATGGTGACTGTACTTGATAATCCCTGCGCTAAGTCAGTGACATGAGGGCAACTACATGCAACATATGAAGACAACGCTTGTTTCCTCGCTTGTGAAGGTGACTGTACTTGATAAACCCTGCGCTAAGTCAGTGACATGAGAGCAACTACATGCAACATATGAAGACAATGTATGTTTCCTCGCTTGTTACGGTGACTGTACTTGATAAACCCTGCGCTAAGTCAGTGACATGAGAGCAACTACATGCAACATATGAAGACAACGCATGTTTCCTCGCTTGTGAAGGTGACTGTACTTGATAAACCCTGCGCTAAGTCAGTGACATGAGAGCAACTACATGCAACATATTAGGACAACGCATGTTTCCTCGCTTGTGAAGGTGACTGTACTTGATAAACCCTGCGCTCAGTCAGTGACATGAGAGCAACTACATGCAACATATGAAGACAACGCATGTTTCATCGCTTGTTAAGGTGACTGTACGTGATAAACCCTGCGCCCAGTCAGTGACATGAGAGCAACTACATGCAACATATGAAGACAACGCATGTTTCCTCGCTTGTGAGGGTGACTGTACTTGATAAACCCTAAGCTAAGTCAGTGACATGAGGGCAACTACATGCAACATAAGAAGACAACGCATGTTTCCTCGCTTGTCACGGATACTGTACTTGATAAACCCTGCGCTAAGTCAGTGACATGAGAGCAACTACATGCAACAAATTAGGACAACGCATGTTTCCTCGTTTGTGAAGGTGACTGTACGTGATAATCCTTGCGCTGAGTCAGTGACATGAGGGCAACTACATGAAACATATGAAGACAACGCATGTTTCCTCGCTTGTGAAGGTGACTGTACTTGATAAACCCTGCGCTAAGTCAGTGACATGAGAGCAACTACATGCAACATATTAGGACAACGCATGTTTCCTCGCTTGTGACGGTGACTGTACTTGATAAACCCTGCGCTAGGTCAGTGACATGAGAGCAACTACATGCAACATATTAGGACAACGCATGTTTCCTCGCTTGTGACGGTAACTGTACGTGATAAACCCTGCGCTAAGTCAGTGACATGAGAGCAACTACATGCAACATATGAAGACAACGCATGTTTCCTCGCTTGTGACGGTGACTGTACGTGATAAACCCTGCGCTAAGTCAGTGACATGAGAGCAACTACATGCAACATATGACGACAACGCATGTTTCATCGCTTGTGACGGTGACTGTACTTGATAAACCCTGCGCTAAGTCAGTGACATGAAAGCAACTACATGCAACATATGAAGACAACGCATGTTTCCTCGCTTGTGACGGTGACTGTACGTGATAAACCCTGCGCTAAGTCAGTGACATTAGAGCAACTACATGCAACATATGAACACAACGCATGTTTCCTCGCTTGTGAAGGTGACTGTACTTGATAAACCCTGCGCTAAGTCAGTGACATGAGAGCAACTACATGCAACATAAGAAGACAACGCATGTTTCCTCGCTTGTCACGGTAACTGTGCTTGATAAACCCTGCGCTAAGTCAGTGACATGAGAGCAACTACATGCAACAAATTAGGACAACGCATGTTTCCTCGCTTGTGAAGGTAACTGTACTTGATAAACACTGCGCTAAGTCATTGACATGAGAGCAACTACATGAAACATATTAGGACAACGCATGTTTCCTCGCTTGTGACGGTGACTGTACGTGATAAACCCTGCTCTAAGTCAGTGACATGAGAGCAACTACATGCAACATATGAAGACAACGCATGTTTCCTCGCTTGTGAAGGTGACTGTACTTGATAAACCCTGCGCTAAGTCAGTGACATGAGAGCAACTACATGCAACATATGAAGACAACGCATGTTTCCTCGCTTGTGAAGGTGACTGTACTTGATAAACCCTGCGCTAAGTCAGTGACATGAGAGCAACTACATGCAACATATGAAGACAACGCATGTTTCCTCGCTTGTCACGGTAACTGTACATGATAAACCCTGCGCTAAGTCAGTGACATGAGAGCAACTACATGCAACATATTAGGACAATGCATGTTTCCTCGCTTGTGAAGGTGACTGTACTTGATAAACCCTGCGCTAAGTCAGTGACATGAGAGCAACTACATGCAACATATGAAGACAACACATGTTTCCTCGCTTGTGACGGTGACTGTACGTGATAAACCCTGCGTGAAGTCAGTGACATGAAAGCAACTACATGCAACATATTAGGACAACGCATGTTTCCTCGCTTGTGACGGTGACTGTACGTGATTAACCCTGCGCTAAGTCAGTGACATGAGAGCAACTACATGCAACATATGAAGACAACGCATGTTTCATCGCTTGTGACGGTGACTGTACTTGATAAACCCTGCGCTAAGTCAGTGACATGAAAGCAACTACATGCAACATATGAAGACAACGCATGTTTCCTCGCTTGTGACGGTGACTGTACGTGATAAACCCTGCGCTAAGTCAGTGACATGAGAGCAACTACATGCAACATATGAAGAAACTGATGTTTCCTCGCTTGTGACGGTGACTGTACTTGATAAACCCTGCGCTAAGTCAGTGACATGAGAGCAACTACATGCAACATATGAAGACAACACATGTTTCCTCGCTTATGAAGGTGACTGTACTTGATAAACCCTGCGCTAAGTCAGTGACATGAGAGCAACTACATGCAACATATGAAGACAACACATGTTTCCTCGCTTATGAAGTTGACTGTACTTGATAAACCCTGCGCTAAGTCAGTGACATGAGGGCAACTACATGCAACATATGAAGACAACGCATGTTTCCTCGCTTGTGAAGGTGACTGTACTTGATAAACCCTGCGCTAAGTCAGTGACATGAGAGCAACTTCATGCAACATATGAAGACAATGAATGTTTCCTCGCTTGTGACGGTGACTGTACTTGATAAACCCTGCGCTAAGTCAGTGACATGAAAGCAACTACATGCAACATATGAAGACAACGCATGTTTCCTCGCTTGTGACGGTGACTGTACTTGATAACCCCTCCGCTAAGTCAGTGAAATGAGAGCAACTACATGCAACATATGAAGACAACTTATGTTTCCTCGCTTGTGACGGTGACTGTACGTGATAAACCCTGCGCTAAGTCAGTGACATTTGAGCAACTACATGCAACATATGAAGACAACGCATGTTTCAACGCTTGTGACGGTGACTGTACTTGATAAACCCTGCGCTAAGTCAGTGACATGAAAGCAACTACATGCAACATATGAAGACAACGCATGTTTCCTCGCTTGTGACGGTGACTGTACGTGATAAACCCTGCGCTAAGTCAGTGACATGAGGGCAACTACATGCAACATATGAAGAAACGCATGTTTCCTCGCTTGTGAAGGTGACTGTACTTAATAAACCCTGCGCTAAGTCAGTGACATGAGAGCAACTACATGCAACATATGAAGACAATGCATGTTTCCTCGCTTGTTACGGTGACTGTACTTGATAAACCCTGCGCTAAGTCAGTGACATGAGAGCAACTTCATGCAACATATTAGGACAACGCATGTTTCCTCGCTTGTGACGGTGACTGTACTTGATAAACCCTGCGCTAAGTCAGTGACATGAGAGCAACTACATGCAACATATTAGGACAACGCATGTTTCCTCGTTTGTGACGGTGACTGTACGTGATGAACCCTGCGCTAAGTCAGTGACATGAGAGCAACTTCATGCAACATATGAAGACAACGCATAATTCCTCGCTTGTGACGGTGACTGTACGTGATAAACCCTGCGCTAAGTCAGTGACATTTGAGCAACTACATGCAACATATGAAGACAACGCATGTTTCAACGCTTGTGACGGTGACTGTACGTGATAAACCCTGCGCTAAGTCAGTGACATGAAAGCAACTACATGCAACATATGAAGACAACACATGTTTCCTCGCTTGTGACGGTGACTGTACGTGATAAACCCTGCGCTAAGTCAGTGACATGAGAGCAACTACATGCAACATATGAAGACAACGCATGTTTCCTCGCTTGTGACGGTGACTGTACGTGATAAACCCTGTGCTAAGTCAGTGACATGAGAGCAACTACATGCAACATATGAAGACAACGCAAGTTTCCTCGCTTGTGAAGGTGACTGTACTTGATAAACCCTGCGCTAAGTCAGTGACATGAGAGCAACTACATGCATTATATGAAGACAATGCATGTTTCCCTGCTTGTGACGGTGACTGTACTTGATAAACCCTGCGCTAAGTCAGTGACATGAGAGCAACTACATAAAACATATAAGGACAACGCTTGTTTCCTCGCTTGTGCCGGGGACTGTACGTGATAATCCCTGCGCTAAGTCAGTGACATAAGAGCAACTACATGTAACATATGAAGACAACGCATGTTTCGTCGCTTGTGACGGTGACTGTACGTGATAAACCCTGCGCTAAGTCAGTGACATTTGAGCAACTACATGCAACATATGAAGACAACGCATGTTTCAACGCTTGTGACGGTGACTGTACTTGATTTACCCTGCGCTAAGTCAGTGACAAGAAAGCAACTACATGCAACATATGAAAACAACGCATGTTTCATCGCTTGTTAAGGTGACTGTAAATGATAAACCCTGCGCTCAGTCAGTGACATGAGAGCAACTACATGCAACATATGAAGACAACGCATGTTTCATCGCTTGTTAAGGTGACTGTACGTGATAAACCCTGCGCTAAGTAAGTGACATGAAAGCAACTACATGCAACATATGAAGACAACGCATGTTTCGTCGCTTGTGACGGTGACTGTACTTGATAACCCCTCCGCTAAGTCAGTGACATAAGAGCAACTACATGCAACATATGAAGACAACGCATGTTTCCTTGCTTGTGACGGTGACTGTACGTGATAAACCCTACGCTAAGTCAGTGACATGAGAGCAACTACATGCAACATATGAAGACAACGCATGTTTCCTCGCTTGTGAAGGTGACTGTACTTGATAAACCCTGCGCTAAGTCAGTGACATGAGAGCAACTACATGCAACATAAGAAGACAACGCATGTTTCCTCGCTTGTCAGGGTAACTGTACTTGATAAACCCTGCGCTAAGTCAGTGACATGAGAGCAACTACATGCAACAAATTAGGACAACGCATGTTTCCTCGCTTGTGAAGGTGACTGTACTTGATAAACCCTGCGCTAAGTCAGTGACATGAGAGCAACTACATGAAACATATTAGGACAACGCATGTTTCCTCGCTTGTGAAGGTGACTGTACTTGATAAACCCTGCGCTAAGTCAGTGACATGAGAGCAACTACATGCAACATATGAAGACAATGAATGTTTCCTCGCTTGTGACGGTGACTGTACTTGATAAACCCTGCGCTAAGTCAGTGACATGAAAGCAACAACATGCAACATATGAAGACAACGCATGTTTCCTCGCTTGTGGCGGTGACTGTACTTGATAACCCCTCCGCTAAGTCAGTGAAATGAGAGCAACTACATGCAACATATGAAGACAACGCATGTTTCCTCGCTTGTGACGGTGACTGTACGTGATAAACCCTGCGCTAAGTCAGTGACATTTGAGCAACTACATGCAACATATGAAGACAACGCATGTTTCAACGCTTGTGACGGTGACTGTACTTGATAAACCCTGCGCTAAGTCAGTGACATGAAAGCAACTACATGCAACATATGAAGACAACGCATGTTTCCTCGCTTGTGACGGTGACTGTACGTGATAAACCCTGCGCTAAGTCAGTGACATGAGGGCAACTACATGCAACATATGAAGACAACGCATGTTTCCTCGCTTGTGAAGGTGACTGTACTTGATAAACCCTGCGCTAAGTCAGTGACATGAGAGCAACTACATGCAACATATGAAGACAATGCATGTTTCCTCGCTTGTTACGGTGACTGTACTTGATAAACCCTGCGCTAAGTCAGTGACATGAGAGCAACTTAATGCAACATATTAGGACAACGCATGTTTCCTCGCTTGTGACGGTGACTGTACTTGATAAACCCTGCGCTAAGTCAGTGACATGAGAGCAACTACATGCAACATATTAGGACAACGCATGTTTCCTCGTTTGTGACGGTGACTGTACGTGATAAACCCTGCGCTAAGTTAGTGACATGAGAGCAACTACATGCAACATATGAAGACAACGCATGTTTCCTCGCTTGTGACGGTGACTGTACGTGATAAACCCTGCGCTAAGTCAGTGACATTTGAGCAACTCCATGCAACTTATGAAGACAACGCATGTTTCAACGCTTGTGACGGTGACTGTACTTGATAAACCCTGCGCTAAGTCAGTGACATGAAAGCAACTACATGCAACATATGAAGACAACGCATGTTTCCTCGCTTGTGACGGTGACTGTACGTGATAAACCCTGCGCTAAGTCAGTGACATGAGAGCAACTACATGCAACATATGAAGACAACACATGTTTCCTCGCTTGTGACGGTGACTGTACGTGATAAACCCTGCGCTAAGTCAGTGACATGAGAGCAACTACATGCAACATGTGAAGACAACGCATGTTTCCTCGCTTGTGACGGTGACTGTACGTGATAAACCCTGCGCATAGTCAGTGACATTTGAGCAACTACATGCAACATATGAAGACAACGCATGTTTCAACGCTTGTGACGGTGACTGTACTTGATTTACCCAGCGCTAAGTCAGTGACATGAAAGCAACTACATGCAACATATGAAGACAACGCATGTTTCATCGCTTGTTAAGGTGACTGTACGTGATAAACCCTGCGCTCAGTCAGTGACATGAGAGCAACTACATGCAACATATGAAGACAACGCATGTTTCATCGCTTGTTAAGGTGACTGTACGTGATAAACCCTGCGCTAAGTAAGTGACATGAAAGCAACTACATGCAACATATGAAGACAACGCATGTTTCGTCGCTTGTGACGGTGACTGTACTTGATAACCCCTCCGCTAAGTCAGTGACATAAGAGCAACTACATGCAACATATGAAGACAACGCATGTTTCCTCGCTTGTGACGGTGACTGTACGTGATAAACCCTACGCTAAGTCAGTGACATGAGAGCAACTACATGCAACATATGAAGACAACGCATGTTTCCTCGCTTGTGAAGGTGACTGTACTTGATAAACCCTGCGCTAAGTCAGTGACATGAGAGCAACTACATGCAACATAAAAAGACAACGCATGTTTCCTCGCTTGTCAGGGTAACTGTACTTGATAAACCCTGCGCTAAGTCAGTGACATGAGAGCAACTACATGCAACAAATTAGGACAACGCATGTTTCCTCGCTTGTGAAGGTGACTGTACTTGATAAACCCTGCGCTAAGTCAGTGACATGAGAGCAACTACATGAAACATATTAGGACAACGCATGTTTCCTCGCTTGTGATGGTGACTGTACGTGATAAACCCTGCGCTAAGTCAGTGACATGAGAGCAACTACATGCAACATATGAAGACAACGCATGTTTCCTCGCTTGTGAAGGTGACTGTACTTAATAAACCCTGCGCTAAGTCAGTGACATGAGGGCAACTTCATGCAACATATGAAGACAACGCATGTTTCCTCGCTTGTGAAGGTGACTGTACTTGATAAACCCTGCGCTAAGTCAGTGACATGAGAGCAACTACATGCAACATATGAAGACAATGAATGTTTCCTCGCTTGTGACGGTGACTGTACTTGATAAACCCTGCGCTAAGTCAGTGACATGAAAGCAACTACATGCAACATATGAAGACAACGCATGTTTCCTCGCTTGTGACGGTGACTGTACTTGAGAACCCCTCCGCTAAGTCAGTGAAATGAGAGCAACTACATGCAACATATGAAGACAACGCATGTTTACTCGCTTGTGACGGTGACTGTACGTGATAAACCCTGCGCTAAGTCAGTGACATTTGAGCAACTACATGCAACATATGAAGACAACGCATGTTTCAACGCTTGTGACGGTGACTGTACTTGATAAACCCTGCGCTAAGTCAGTGACATGAAAGCAACTACATGCAACATATGAAGACAACGCATGTTTCCTCGCTTGTGACGGTGAATGTACGTGATAAACCCTGCGCTAAGTCAGTGACATGAGGGCAACTACATGCAACATATAAAGACAACGCATGTTTCCTCGCTTGTGAAGGTGACTGTACTTGATAAACCCTGCGCTAAGTCAGTGACATGAGAGCAACTACATGCAACATATGAAGACAATGCATGTTTCCTCGCTTGTTACGGTGACTGTACTTGATAAACCCTGCGCTAAGTCAGTGACATGAGAGCAACTTCATGCAACATATTAGGACAACGCATGTTTCCTCGCTTGTGACGGTGACTGTACTTGATAAACCCTGCGCTAAGTCAGTGACATGAGAGCAACTACATGCAACATATTAGGACAACGCATGTTTCCTCGTTTGTGACGGTGACTGTACGTGATAAACCCTGCGCTAAGTCAGTGACATGAGAGCAACTTCATGCAACATATGAAGACAACGCATAATTCCTCGCTTGTGACGGTGACTGTACGTGATAAACCCTGCGCTAAGTCAGTGACATTTGAGCAACTACATGCAACATATGAAGACAACGCATGTTTCAACGCTTGTGACGGTGACTGTACTTGATAAACCCTGCGCTAAGTCAGTGACATGAAAGCAACTACATGCAACATATGAAGACAACACATGTTTCCTCGCTTGTGACGGTGACTGTACGTGATAAACCCTGCGCTAAGTCAGTGACATGAGAGCAGTTACATGCAACATATGAAGACAACACATGTTTCCTCGCTTGTGACGGTGACTGTACGTGATAAACCCTGCGCTAAGTCAGTGACATGAGAGCAACTACATGCAACCTATTAGGACAACGCATGTTTCCTCGCTTGTGAAGGTGACTGTACTTGATAAACCATGCGCTAAGTCAGTGACATGAGAGCAACTACATGCAACATATGAAGACAATAAATGTTTCCTCGCTTGTGAAGGTGACTGTACTTGATAAACCCTGCGCTTAGTCAGTGACATGAGAGCAACTACATGCAACATAAGAAGACAACGCATGTTTCCTCGCTTGTCACGGTAACTGTACTTTATAAACCCTGCGCTAAGTCAGTGACATGAGAGCAACTACATGCAACATATGAAGACAACGCATGTTTCCTCGCTTGTGAAGGTGACTGTACTTGATAAATCCTGCGCTAAGTCAGTGACATGAGAGCAACTACATGCAACATATGAAGACAACGCATGTTTCCTCGCTTGTCACGGTAACTGTACATGATAAACCCTGCGCTAAGTCAGTGACATGATAGCAACTACATGCAACAAATTAGGACAACGCATGTTTCCTTGCTTGTGAAGGTGACTGTACTTGATAAACCCTGCGCTAAGTCAGTGACATGACAGCAACTACATGAAACATATTAGGACAACGCATGTTTCCTCGCTTGTGACGGTGACTGTACGTGATAAACCCTGTGCTAAGTCAGTGACATGAGAGCAACTACATGCAACATATGAAGACAACGCAAGTTTCCTCGCTTGTGAAGGTGACTGTACTTGATAAACCCTGCGCTAAGTCAGTGACATGAGAGCAACTACATGCATTATATGAAGACAATGCATGTTTCCTCGCTTGTGACGGTGACTGTACTTGATAAACCCTGCGCTAAGTCAGTGACATGAGAGCAACTACATAAAACATATTAGGACAACGCTTGTTTCCTCGCTTGTGACGGTGACTGTACGTGATAATCCCTGCGCTAAGTCAGTGACATGAGGGCAACTACATGCAACATATGAAGACAACGCTTGTTTCCTCGCTTGTGAAGGTGACTGTACTTGATAAACCCTGCGCTAAGTCAGTGACATGAGAGCAACTACATGCAACATATTAAGACAATGTATGTTTCCTCGCTTGTTACGGTGACTGTACTTGATAAACCCTGCGCTAAGTCAGTGACATGAGAGCAACTACATGCAACATATGAAGACAACGCATGTTTCCTCGCTTGTGAAGGTGACTGTACTTGATAAACCCTGGGCTAAGTCAGTGACATGAGAGCAACTACATGCAACATATTAGGACAACGCATGTTTCCTCGCTTGTGACGGTGACTGTACTTGATAAACCATGCGCTAAGTCAGTGACATGAGAGCAACTACATGC
This sequence comes from Isoperla grammatica, assembly GCA_945910005.1. Lineage (NCBI taxonomy): Eukaryota > Metazoa > Arthropoda > Insecta > Plecoptera > Perlodidae > Isoperla > Isoperla grammatica. The sequence continues at coordinate 84,009,939 of OX246737.1, forward strand.
AACATATAAGGACAACGCATGTTTCCTCGTTTGTGACGGTGACTGTACGTGATAAACCCTGCGCTAAGTCAGTGACATGAGAGCAACTACATGCAACATATGAAGACAACGCATGTTTCCTCGCTTGTGACGGTGACTGTACGTGATAAACCCTGCGCTAAGTCAGTGACATTTGCGCAACTACATGCAACATATGAAGACAACGCATGTTTCAACGCTTGTGACGGTGACTGTACTTGATAAACCCTGCGCTAAGTCAGTGACATGAAAGCAACTACATGCAACATATGAAGACAACGCATGTTTCCTCGCTTGTGACGGTGACTGTACGTAATAAACCCTGCGCTAAGTCAGTGACATGAGAGCAACTACATGCAACATATGAAGACAACACATGTTTCCTCGCTTGTGACGGTGACTGTACGTGATAAACCCTGCGCTAAGTCAGTGACATGAGAGCAACTACATGCAACATATGAAGACAACGCATGTTTCCTCGCTTGTGAAGGTGACTGTACGTGATAAACCCTGCGCTAAGTCAGTGACATTTGAGCAACTACATGCAACATATGAAGACAACGCATGTTTCAACGCTTGTGACGGTGACTGTACTTGATTTACCCTGCGCTAAGTCAGTGACATGAAAGCAACTACATGCAACATATGAAGACAACGCATGTTTCATCGCTTGTTAAGGTGACTGTACGTGATAAACCCTGCGCTCAGTCAGTGACATGAGAGCAACTACATGCAACATATGAAGACAACGCATGTTTCATCGCTTGTTAAGGTGACTGTACGTGATAAACCCTGCGCTAAGTTAGTGACATGAAAGCAACTACATGCAACATATGAAGACAACGCATGTTTCGTCGCTTGTGACGGTGACTGTACTTGATAACCCCTCCGCTAAGTCAGTGACATAAGAGCAACTACATGCAACATATGAAGACAACGCATGTTTCCTCGCTTGTGACGGTGACTGTACGTGATAAACCCTACGCTAAGTCAGTGACATGAGAGAAACTACATGCAACATATGAAGACAACGCATGTTTCCTCGCTTGTGAAGGTGACTGTACTTGATAAACCCTGCGCTAAGTCAGTGACATGAGAGCAACTACATGCAACATAAGAAGACAACGCATGTTTCCTCGCTTGTCAGGGTAACTGTACTTGATAAACCCTGCGCTAAGTCAGTGACATGAGAGCAACTACATGCAACAAATTAGGACAACGCATGTTTCCTCGCTTGTGAAGGTGACTGTACTTGATAAACCCTGCGCTAAGTCAGTGACATGAGAGCAACTACATGAAACATAGAAGGACAACGCATGTTTCCTCGCTTGTGATGGTGACTGTACGTGATAAACCCTGCGCTAAGTCAGTGACATGAGAGCAACTACATGCAACATATGAAGACAACGCATGTTTCCTCGCTTGTGAAGGTGACTGTACTTAATAAACCCTGCGCTTAGTCAGTGACATGAGAGCAACTACATGCAACATATAAGGACAACGCATGTTTCCTCGTTTGTGACGGTGACTGTACGTGATAAACCCTGCGCTAAGTCAGTGACATGAGAGCAACTACATGCAACATATGAAGACAACGCATGTTTCCTCGCTTGTGACGGTGACTGTACGTGATAAACCCTGCGCTAAGTCAGTGACATTTGAGCAACTACATGCAACATATGAAGACAACGCATGTTTCAACGCTTGTGACGGTGACTGTACTTGATAAACCCTGCGCTAAGTCAGTGACATGAAAGCAACTACATGCAACATATGAAGACAACGCATGTTTCCTCGCTTGTGACGGTGACTGTACGTGATAAACCCTGCGCTAAGTCAGTGACATGAGAGCAACTACATGCAACATATGAAGACAACACATGTTTCCTCGCTTGTGACGGTGACTGTACGTGATAAACCCTGCGCTAAGTCAGTGACATGAGAGCAACTACATGCAACATATGAAGACAACGCATGTTTCCTCGCTTGTGAAGGTGACTGTACTTGATAAACCCTGCGCTAAGTCAGTGACATGAGAGCAACTACATGCAACATATTAGGGCAACGCATGTTTCCTCGCTTGTGAAGGTGACTGTACTTGATAAACCCTGCGCTCAGTCAGTGACATGAGAGCAACTACATGCAACATATGAAGACAACGCATGTTTCATCGCTTGTTAAGGTGACTGTTCGTGATAAACCTTGCGCTCAGTCAATGACATGAGAGCAACTACATGCAACATATGAAGACAACGCATGTTTCATCGCTTGTTAAGGTGACTGTACGTGATAAACCCTGCGCTAAGTTAGTGACATGAAAGCAACTACATGCAACATATGAAGACAACGCATGTTTCGTCGCTTGTGACGGTGACTGTACTTGATAACCACTCCGCTAAGTCAGTGACATGAGAGCAACTACATGCAACATATGAAGACAACGCATAATTCCTCGCTTGTGACGGTGACTGTACGTGATAAACCCTGCGCTAAGTCAGTGACATTTGAGCAACTACATGTAACATATGAAGACAACGCATGTTTCAACGCTTGTGACGGTGACTGTACTTGATAAACCCTGCGCTAAGTCAGTAACATGAAAGCAACTACATGCAACATATGAAGACAACACATGTTTCCTCGCTTGTGACGGTGACTGTACGTGATAAACCCTGCGCTAAGTCAGTGACATGAGAGCAGTTACATGCAACATATGAAGACAACACATGTTTTCTGGCTTGTGACGGTGACTGTACGTGATAAACCCTGCGCTAAGTCAGTGACATGAGAGCAACTACATGCAACCTATTAGGACAACGCATGTTTCCTCGCTTGTGAAGGTGACTGTACTTGATAAACCATGCGCTAAGTCAGTGACATGAGAGCAACTACATGCAACATATGAAGACAATAAATGTTTCCTCGCTTGTGAAGGTGACTGTACTTGATAAACCCTGCGCTTAGTCAGTGACATGAGAGCAACTACATGCAACATAAGAAGACAACGCATGTTTCCTCGCTTGTCACGGTAACTGTTCTTTATAAACCCTGCGCTAAGTCAGTGACATGAGAGCAACTACATGCAACATATGAAGACAACGCATGTTTCCTCGCTTGTGAAGGAGACTGTACTTGATAAATCCTGCGCTAAGTCAGTGACATGAGAGCAACTACATGCAACATATGAAGACAACGCATGTTTCCTCGCTTGTCACGGTAACTGTACATGATAAACCCTGCGCTTAGTCAGTGACATGAGAGCAACTACATGCAACAAATTAGGACAACGCATGTTTCCTTGCTTGTGAAGGTGACTGTACTTGATAAACCCTGCGCTAAGTCAGTGACATGACAGCAACTACATGAAACATATTAGGACAACGCATGTTTCCTCGCTTGTTTCGGTGACTGTACGTGATAAACCCTGTGCTAAGTCAGTGACATGAGAGCAACTACATGCAACATATGAAGACAACGCAAGTTTCCTCGCTTGTGAAGGTGACTGTACTTGATAAACCCTGCGCTAAGTCAGTGACATGAGAGCAACTACATGCATTATATGAAGACAATGCATGTTTCCTCGCTTGTGACGGTGACTGTACTTGATAAACCCTGCGCTAAGTCAGTGACATGAGAGCAACTACATAAAACATATTAGGACAACGCTTGTTTCCTCGCTTGTGACGGTGACTGTACGTGATAATCCCTGCGCTAAGTCAGTGACATGAGGGCAACTACATGCAACATATGAAGACAACGCTTGTTTCCTCGCTTGTGAAGGTGACTGTACTTGATAAACCCTGCGCTAAGTCAGTGACATGAGAGCAACTACATGCAACATATTAAGACAATGTATGTTTCCTCGCTTGTAACGGTGACTGTACTTGATAAACCCTGCGCTAAGTCAGTGACATGAGAGCAACTACATGCAACATATGAAGACAACGCATGTTTCCTCGCTTGTGAAGGTGACTGTACTTGATAAACCCTGGGCTAAGTCAGTGACATGAGAGCAACTACATGCAACATATTAGGACAACGCATGTTTCCTCGCTTGTGACGGTGACTGTACTTGATAAACCATGCGCTAAGTCAGTGACATGAGAGCAACTACATGCAACATATAAGGACAACGCATGTTTCCTCGTTTGTGACGGTGACTGTACGTGATAAACCCTGCGCTTAGTCAGTGACATGAGAGCAACTACATGCAACATATGAAGACAACGCATGTTTCCTCGCTTGTGACGGTGACTGTACGTGATAAACCCTGCGCTAAGTCAGTGACATTTGAGCAACTACATGCAACATATGAAGACAACGCATGTTTCAACGCTTGTGACGGTGACTGTACTTGATAAACCCTGCGCTAAGTCAGTGACATGAAAGCAACTACATGCAACATATGAAGACAACGCATGTTTCCTCGCTTGTGACGGTGACTATACGTGATAAACCCTGCGCTAAGTCAGTGACATGAGAGCAACTACATGCAACATAAGAAGACAACACATGTTTCCTCGCTTGTGACGGTGACTGTACGTGATAAACCCTGCGCTAAGTCAGTGACATGAGAGCAACTACATGCAACATATGAAGACAACGCATGTTTCCTCGCTTGTGAAGGTGACTGTACGTGATAAACCCTGCGCTAAGTCAGTGACATTTGAGCAACTACATGCAACATATGAAGACAACGCATGTTTCAACGCTTGTGACGGTGACTGTACTTGATAAACCATGCGCTAAGTCAGTGACATGAAAGCAACTACATGCAACATATGAAGACAACGCATGTTTCATCGCTTGTTAAGGTGACTGTACGTGATAAACCCTGCGCTCAGTCAGTGACATGAAAGCAACTACATGCAACATATGAAGACAACGCATGTTTCGTCGCTTGTGACGGTGACTGTACTTGATAACCCCTCCGCTAAGTCAGTGACATAAGAGCAACTACATGCAACATATGAAGACAACGCATGTTTCCTCGCTTGTGACGGTGACTGTACGTGATAAACCCTACGCTAAGTCAGTGACATGAGAGCAACTACATGCAACATATGAAGACAACGCATGTTTCCTCGCTTGTGAAGGTGACTGTACTTAATAAACCCTGCGCTAAGTCAGTGACATGAGGGCAACTACATGCAACATATGAAGACAACGCATGTTTCCTCGCTTGTGAAGGTGACTGTACTTGATAAACCCTGCGCTAAGTTAGTGACATGAGAGCAACTACATGCAACATATGAAGACAATGAATGTTTCCTCGCTTGTGACGGTGACTGTACTTGATAAACCCTGCGCTAAGTCAGTGACATGAAAGCAACTGACAACGCATGTTTCCTCGCTTGTGACGGTGACTGTACTTGATAACCCCTCCGCTAAGTCAGTGAAATGAGAGCAACTACATGCAACATATGAAGACAACGCATGTTTCCTCGCTTGTGACGGTGACTGTACGTGATAAACCCTGCGCTAAGTCAGTGACATTTGAGCAACTACATGCAACATATGAAGACAACGCATGTTTCAACGCTTGTGACGGTGACTGTACTTGATAAACCCTGCGCTAAGTCAGTGACATGAAAGCAACTACATGCAACAAATGAAGACAACGCATGTTTCCTCGCTTGTGACGGTGACTGTACGTGATAAACCCTGCGCTAAGTCAGTGACATGAGGGCAACTACATGCAACATATGAAGACAACGCATGTTTCCTCGCTTGTGAAGGTGACTGTACTTGATAAACCCTGCGCTAAGTCAGTGACATGAGAGCAACTACATGCAACATATGAAGACAATGCATGTTTCCTCGCTTGTGAAGGTGACTGTACTTGATAAACCCTGCGCTAAGTCAGTGACATGAGAGCAACTTCATGCAACATATGAAGACAACGCATGTTTCCTCGCTTGTGACGGTGACTGTACTTGATAAACCCTGCGCTAAGTCAGTGACATGAGAGCAACTACATGCAACATATTAGGACAACGCATGTTTCCTCGTTTGTGACGGTGACTGTACGTGATAAACCCTGCGCTAAGTCAGTGACATGAGAGCAACTTCATGCAACATATGAAGACAACGCATAATTCCTCGCTTGTGACGGTGACTGTACGTGATAAACCCTGCGCTAAGTCAGTGACATTTGAGCAACTACATGCAACATATGAAGACAACGCATGTTTCAACGCTTGTGACGGTGACTGTACTTGATAAACCCTGCGCTAAGTCAGTGACATGAAAGCAACTACATGCAACATATGAAGACAACACATGTTTCCTCGCTTGTGACGGTGACTGTACGTGATAAACCCTGCGCTAAGTCAGTGACATGAGAGCAACTACATGCAACATATGAAGACAACACATGTTTCCTCGCTTGTGACGGTGACTGTACGTGATAAACCCTGCGCTAAGTCAGTGATATGAGAGCAACTACATGCAACCTATTAGGACAACGCATGTTTCCTCGCTTGTGAAAGTGACTGTACTTGATAAACCATGCGCTAAGTCAGTGACATGAGAGCAACTACATGCAACATATGAAGACAATGAATGTTTCCTCGCTTGTGAAGGTGACTGTACTTGATAAACCCTGCGCTTAGTCAGTGACATGAGAGCAACTACATGCAACATAAGAAGACAACGCATGTTTCCTCGCTTGTCACGGTAACTGTACTTTATAAACCCTGCGCTAAGTCAGTGACATGAGAGCAACTACATGCAACATATGAAGACAACGCATGTTTCCTCGCTTGTGAAGGTGACTGTACTTGATAAATCCTGCGCTAAGTCAGTGACATGAGAGCAACTACATGCAACATATGAAGACAACGTATGTTTCCCCGCTTGTCACGGTAACTGTACATGATAAACCCTGCGCTAAGTCAGTGACATGAGAGCAACTACATGCAACAAATTAGGACAACGCATGTTTCCTTGCTTGTGAAGGTGACTGTACTTGATAAACCCTGCGCTAAGTCAGTGACATGACAGCAACTACATGAAACATATTAGGACAACGCATGTTTCCTCGCTTGTGACGGTGACTGTACGTGATAAACCCTGTGCTAAGTCAGTGACATGAGAGCAACTACATGCAACATATGAAGACAACGCAAGTTTCCTCGCTTGTGAAGGTGACTGTACTTGAAAAACCCTGCGCTAAGTCAGTGACATGAGAGCAACTACATGCATTATATGAAGACAATGCATGTTTCCTCGCTTGTGACGGTGACTGTACTTGATAAACCCTGCGCTAAGTCAGTGACATGAGAGCAACTACATAAAACATATTAGGACAACGCTTGTTTCCTCGCTTGTGACGGTGACTGTACGTGATAATCCCTGCGCTAAGTCAGTGACATGAGGGCAACTACATGCAACATATGAAGACAACGCTTGCTTCCTCGCTTGTGAATGTGACTGTACTTGATAAACCCTGCGCTAAGTCAGTGACATGAGAGCAACTACATGCAACATATGAAGACAATGTATGTTTCCTCGCTTGTTACGGTGACTGTACTTGATAAACCCTGCGCTAAGTCAGTGACATGAGAGCAACTACATGCAACATATGAAGACAACGCATGTTTCCTCGCTTGTGAAGGTGACTGTACTTGATAAACCCTGGGCTAAGTCAGTGACATGAGAGCAACTACATGCAACATATTAGGACAACGCATGTTTCCTCGCTTGTGACAGTGACTGTACTTGATAAACCATGCGCTAAGTCAGTGACATGAGAGCAACTACATGCAACATATAAGGACAACGCATGTTTCCTCGTTTGTGACGGTGACTGTACGTGATAAACCCTGCGCTAAGTCAGTGACATGAGAGCAACTACATGCAACATATGAAGACAACGCATGTTTCCTCGCTTGTGACGGTGACTGTACGTGATAAACCCTGCGCTAAGTCAGTGACATTTGAGCAACTACATGCAACATATGGAGACAACGCATGTTTCAACGCTTGTGACGGTGACTGTACTTGATAAACCCTGCGCTAAGTCAGTGACATGAAAGCAACTACATGCAACATATGAAGACAACGCATGTTTCCTCGCTTGTGACGGTGACTGTACGCGATAAACCTTGCGCTAAGTCAGTGACATGAGAGCAACTACATGCAACATATGAAGACAACGCATGTTTTCTCCCTTGTGACGGTGACTGTACGTGATACACCCTGCGCTAAGTCAGTCACATGAGAGCAACTAAATGCAACATATGAAGGCAACATATGAAGACAACACATGTATCCTCGTTTGTGACGGTAACAGTACTTGATAAACCCTGCGCTAAGTCAGTGACATGAGAGCAACTACATGCAACATATGAAGACAACGCATGTTTCCTCGCTTGTGAAGGTGACTGTACTTGATAAACCCTGCGCTAAGTCAGTGACATGAGAGCAACTACATGAAACATATTAGGACAACGCATGTTTCCTCGCTTGTGATGGTGACTGTACGTGATAAACCCTGCGCTAAGTCAGTGACATGAGAGCAACTACATGCAACATATGAAGACAACGCATGTTTCCTCGCTTGTGAAGGTGACTGTACTTAATAAACCCTGCGCTAAGTCAGTGACATGAGGGCAACTACATGCAACATATGAAGACAACGCATGTTTCCTCGCTTGTGAGGGTGACTGTACTTGATAAACCCTGCGCTAAGTCAGTGACATGAGAGCAACTACATGCAACATATGAAGACAATGAATGTTTCCTCGCTTGTGACGGTGACTGTACTTGATAAACCCTGCGCTAAGTCAGTGACATGAAAGCAACTACATGCAACATATGAAGACAACGCATGTTTCCTCGCTTGTGACGGTGACTGTACTTGATAACCCCTCCGCTAAGTCAGTGAAATGAGAGCAACTACATGCAACATATGAAGACAACGCATGTTTCATCGCTTGTGACGGTGACTGTACTTGATAAACCCTGCGCTAAGTCAGTGACATGAAAGCAACTACATGCAACATATGAAGACAACGCATGTTTCCTCGCTTGTGACGGTGACTGTACGTGATAAACCCTGCGCTAAGTCAGTGACATGAGAGCAACTACATGCAACATATGAAGAAACTGATGTTTCCTCGCTTGTGACGGTGACTGTACTTGATAAACCCTGCGCTAAGTCAGTGACATGAGAGCAACTACATGCAACATATGAAGACAACACATGTTTCCTCGCTTATGAAGGTGACTGTACTTGATAAACCCTGCGCTAAGTCAGTGACATGAGAGCAACTACATGCAACATATGAAGACAACACATGTTTCCTCGCTTATGAAGGTGACTGTACTTGATAAACCCTGCGCTAAGTCAGTGACATGAGGGCAACTACATGCAACATATGAAGACAACGCATGTTCCCTCGCTTGTGAAGGTGACTGTACTTGATAAACCCTGCGCTAAGTCAGTGACATGAGAGCAACTACATGCAACATATGAAGACAATGAATGTTTCCTCGCTTGTGACGGTGACTGTACTTGATAAACCCTGCGCTAAGTCAGTGACATGAAAGAAACTACATGCAACATATGAAGACAACGCATGTTTCCTCGCTTGTGACGGTGACTGTACTTGATAACCCCTCCGCTAAGTCAGTGAAATGAGAGCAACTACATGCAACATATGAAGACAACTTATGTTTCCTCACTTGTGACGGTTACTGTACGTGATAAACCCTGCGCTAAGTCAGTGACATTTGAGCAACTACATGCAACATATGAAGACAACGCATGTTTCAACGCTTGTGACGGTGACTGTACTTGATAAACCCTGCGCTAAGTCAGTGACATGAAAGCAACTACATGCAACATATGAAGACAACGCATGTTTCCTCGCTTGTGACGGTGACTGTACGTGATAAACCCTGCGCTAAGTCAGTGACATGAGGGCAACTACATGCAACATATGAAGAAACGCATGTTTCCTCGCTTGTGAAGGTGACTGTACTTGATAAACCCTGCGCTAAGTCAGTGACATGAGAGCAACTACATGAAACATATTAGGACAACGCATGTTTCCTCGCTTGTGATGGTGACTGTACGTGATAAACCCTGCGCTAAGTCAGTGACATGAGAGCAACTACATGCATTATATGAAGACAATGCATGTTTCCTCGCTTGTGACGGTGACTGTACTTGATAAACCCTGCGCTAAGTCAGTGACATGAGAGCAACTACATAAAACATATAAGGACAACGCTTGTTTCCTCGCTTGTGACGGTGACTGTACGTGATAATCCCTGCGCTAAGTCAGTGACATGAGGGCAACTACATGCAACATATGAAGACAACGCTTGTTTCCTCGCTTGTGAAGGTGACTGTACTTGATAAACCCTGCGCTAAGTCAGTGACATGAGAGCAACTACATGCAACATATTAAGACAATGTATGTTTCCTCGCTTGTTACGGTGACTGTACTTGATAAACCCTGCGCTAAGTCAGTGACATGAGAGCAACTACATGCAACATATGAAGACAACGCATGTTTCCTCGCTTGTGAAGGTGACTGTACTTGATAAACCCTGGGCTAAGTCAGTGACATGAGAGCAACTACATGCAACATATTAGGACAACGCATGTTTCCTCGCTTGTGACGGTGACTGTACTTGATAAACCATGCGCTAAGTCAGTGACATGAGAGCAACTACATGCAACATATAAGGACAACGCATGTTTCCTCGTTTGTGACGGTGACTGTACGTGATAAACCCTGCGCTAAGTCAGTGACATGAGAGCAACTACATGCAACATATGAAGACAACGCATGTTTCCTCGCTTGTGACGGTGACTGTACGTGATAAACCCTGCGCTAAGTCAGTGACATTTGAGCAACTACATGCAACATATGAAGACAACGCATGTTTCAACGCTTGTGACGGTGACTGTACTTGATAAACCCTGCGCTAAGTCAGTGACATGAAAGCAACTACATGCAACATATGAAGACAACGCATGTTTCCTCGCTTGTGACGGTGACTGTACGTGATAAACCCTGCGCTAAGTCAGTGACATGAGAGCAACTACATGCAACATATGAAGACAACACATGTTTCCTCGCTTGTGACGGTGACTGTACGTGATAAACCCTGCGCTAAGTCAGTGACATGAGAGCAACTACATGCAACATATGAAGACAACGCATGTTTCCTCGCTTGTGAAGGTGACTGTACGTGATAAACCCTGCGCTAAGTCAGTGACATTTGAGCAACTACATGCAACATATGAAGACAACGCATGTTTCAACGCTTGTGACGGTGACTGTACTTGATTTACCCTGCGCTAAGTCAGTGACATGAAAGCAACTACATGCAACATATGAAGACAACGCATGTTTCATCGCTTGTTAAGGTGACTGTACGTGATAAACCCTGCGCTCAGTCAGTGACATGAGAGCAACTACATGCAACATATGAAGACAACGCATGTTTCATCGCTTGTTAAGGTGACTGTACGTGATAAACCCTGCGCTAAGTAAGTGACATGAAAGCAACTACATGCAACATATGAAGACAACGCATGTTTCGTCGCTTGTGACGGTGACTGTACTTGATAACCCCTCCGCTAAGTCAGTGACATAAGAGCAACTACATGCAACATATGAAGACAACGCATGTTTCCTCGCTTGTGACGGTGACTGTACGTGATAAACCCTACGCTAAGTCAGTGACATGAGAGCAACTACATGCAACATATGAAGACAACGCATGTTTCCTCGCTTGTGAAGGTGACTGTACTTGATAAACCCTGCGCTAAGTCAGTGACATGAGAGCAACTACATGCAACATAAGAAGACAACGCATGTTTCCTCGCTTGTCAGGGTAACTGTACTTGATAAACCCTGCGCTAAGTCCGTGACATGAGAGCAACTACATGCAACAAATTAGGACAACGCATGTTTCCTCGCTCGTGAAGGTGACTGTACTTGATAAACCCTGCGCTAAGTCAGTGACATGAGAGCAACTACATGAAACATATTAGGACAACGCATGTTTCCTCGCTTGTGATGGTGACTGTACGTGATAAACCCTGCGCTAAGTCAGTGACATGAGAGCAACTACATGCAACATATGAAGACAACGCATGTTTCCTCGCTTGTGAAGGTGACTGTACTTAATAAACCCTGCGCTAAGTCAGTGACATGAGGGCAACTACATGCAACATATGAAGACAACGCATGTTTCCTCGCTTGTGAAGGTGACTGTACTTGATAAACCCTGCGCTAAGTCAGTGACATGAGAGCAACTACATGCAACATATGAAGACAATGAATGTTTCCTCGCTTGTGACGGTGACTGTACTTGATAAACCCTGCGCTAAGTCAGTGACATGAAAGCAACTGACAACGCATGTTTCCTCGCTTGTGACGGTGACTGTACTTGATAACCCCTCCGCTAAGTCAGTGAAATGAGAGCAACTACATGCAACATATGAAGACAACGCATGTTTCCTCGCTTGTGACGGTGACTGTACGTGATAAACCCTGCGCTAAGTCAGTGACATTTGAGCAACTACATGCAACATATGAAGACAACGCATGTTTCAACGCTTGTGACGGTGACTGTACTTGATAAACCCTGCGCTAAGTCAGTGACATGAAAGCAACTACATGCAACAAATGAAGACAACGCATGTTTCCTCGCTTGTGACGGTGACTGTACGTGATAAACCCTGCGCTAAGTCAGTGACATGAGGGCAACTACATGCAACATATGAAGACAACGCATGTTTCCTCGCTTGTGAAGGTGACTGTACTTGATAAACCCTGCGCTAAGTCAGTGACATGAGAGCAACTACATGCAACATATGAAGACAATGCATGTTTCCTCGCTTGTGAAGGTGACTGTACTTGATAAACCCTGCGCTAAGTCAGTGACATGAGAGCAACTACATGCAACATATTAGGACAACGCATGTTTCCTCGTTTGTGACGGTGACTGTACGTGATAAACCCTGCGCTAAGTCAGTGACATGAGAGCAACTTCATGCAACATATGAAGACAACGCATAATTCCTCGCTTGTGACGGTGACTGTACGTGATAAACCCTGCGCTAAGTCAGTGACATTTGAGCAACTACATGCAACATATGAAGACAACGCATGTTTCAACGCTTGTGACGGTGACTGTTCTTGATAAACCCTGCGCTAAGTCAGTGACATGAAAGCAACTACATGCAACATATGAAGACAACACATGTTTCCTCGCTTGTGACGGTGACTGTACGTGATAAACCCTGCGCTAAGTCAGTGACATGAGAGCAACTACATGCAACATATGAAGACAACACATGTTTCCTCGCTTGTGACGGTGACTGTACGTGATAAACCCTGCGCTAAGTCAGTGACATGAGAGCAACTACATGCAACCTATTAGGACAACGCATGTTTCCTCGCTTGTGAAGGTGACTGTACTTGATAAACCATGCGCTAAGTCAGTGACATGAGAGCAACTACATGCAACATATGAAGACAATGAATGTTTCCTCGCTTGTGAAGGTGACTGTACTTGATAAACCCTGCGCTTAGTCAGTGACATGAGAGCAACTACATGCAACATAAGAAGACAACGCATGTTTCCTCGCTTGTCACGGTAACTGTACTTTATAAACCCTGCGCTAAGTCAGTGACATGAGAGCAACTACATGCAACATATGAAGACAACGCATGTTTCCTCGCTTGTGAAGGTGACTGTACTTGATAAATCCTGCGCTAAGTCAGTGACATGAGAGCAACTACATGCAACATATGAAGACAACGTATGTTTCCTCGCTTGTCACGGTAACTGTACATGATAAACCCTGCGCTAAGTCAGTGACATGAGAGCAACTACATGCAACAAATTAGGACAACGCATGTTTCCTTGCTTGTGAAGGTGACTGTACTTGATAAACCCTGCGCTAAGTCAGTGACATGACAGCAACTACATGAAACATATTAGGACAACGCATGTTTCCTCGCTTGTGACGGTGACTGTACGTGATAAACCCTGTGCTAAGTCAGTGACATGAGAGCAACTACATGCAACATATGAAGACAACGCAAGTTTCCTCGCTTGTGAAGGTGACTGTACTTGAAAAACCCTGCGCTAAGTCAGTGACATTAGAGCAACTACATGCATTATATGAAGACAATGCATGTTTCCTCGCTTGTGACGGTGACTGTACTTGATAAACCCTGCGCTAAGTCAGTGACATGAAAGCAACTACATGCAACATATGAAGACAACACATGTTTCCTCGCTTGTGACGGTGACTGTACGTGATAAACCCTGCGCTAAGTCAGTGACATGAGAGCAACTACATGCAACATATGAAGACAACACATGTTTCCTCGCTTGTGACGGTGACTGTACGTGATAAACCCTGCGCTAAGTCAGTGACATGAGAGCAACTACATGCAACCTATTAGGACAACGCATGTTTCCTCGTTTGTGACGGTGACTGTACGTGATAAACCCTGCGCTAAGTCAGTGACATGAGAGCAACTACATGCAACATATGAAGACAACGCATGTTTCCTCGCTTGTGACGGTGACTGTACGTGATAAACCCTGCGCTAAGTCAGTGACATTTGAGCAACTACATGCAACATATGAAGACAACGCATGTTTCAACGCTTGTGACGGTGACTGTACTTGATAAACCCTGCGCTAAGTCAGTGACATGAAAGCAACTACATGCAACATATGAAGACAACGCATGTTTCCTCGCTTGTGACGGTGACTGTACGTGATAAACCCTGCGCTAAGTCAGTGACATGAGAGCAACTACATGCAACATATGAAGACAACGCATGTTTTCTCCCTTGTGACGGTGACTGTACGTGATACACCCTGCGCTAAGTCAGTCACATGAGAGCAACTAAATGCAACATATGAAGGCAACATATGAAGACAACACATGTATCCTCGTTTGTGACGGTAACAGTACTTGATAAACCCTGCGCTAAGTCAGTGACATGAGAGCAACTACATGCAACATATGAAGACAACGCATGTTTCCTCGCTTGTGAAGGTGACTGTACTTGATAAACCCTGCGCTAAGTCAGTGACATGAGAGCAACTACATGAAACATATTAGGACAACGCATGTTTCCTCGCTTGTGATGGTGACTGTACGTGATAAACCCTGCGCTAAGTCAGTGACATGAGAGCAACTACATGCAACATATGAAGACAACGCATGTTTCCTCGCTTGTGAAGGTGACTGTACTTAATAAACCCTGCGCTAAGTCAGTGACATGAGGGCAACTACATGCAACATATGAAGACAACGCATGTTTCCTCGCTTGTGAAGGTGACTGTACTTGATAAACCCTGCGCTAAGTCAGTGACATGAGAGCAACTACATGCAACATATGATGACAATGAATGTTTCCTCGCTTGTGACGGTGACTGTACTTGATAAACCCTGCGCTAAGTCAGTGACATGAAAGCAACTACATGCAACATATGAAGACAACGCATGTTTCCTCGCTTGTGACGGTGACTGTACTTGATAACCCCTCCGCTAAGTCAGTGAAATGAGAGCAACTACATGCAACATATGAAGACAACGCAAGTTTCATCGCTTGTGACGGTGACTGTACTTGATAAACCCTGCGCTAAGTCAGTGACATGAAAGTAACTACATGCAACATATGAAGACAACGCATGTTTCCTCGCTTGTGACGGTGACTGTACGTGATAAACCCTGCGCTAAGTCAGTGACATGAGAGCAACTACATGCAACATATGAAGAAACTGATGTTTCCTCGCTTGTGACGGTGACTGTACTTGATAAACCCTGCGCTAAGTCAGTGACATGAGAGCAACTACATGCAACATATGAAGACAACACATGTTTCCTCGCTTATGAAGGTGACTGTACTTGATAAACCCTGCGCTAAGTCAGTGACATGAGAGCAACTACATGCAACATATGAAGACAACACATGTTTCCTCGCTTATGAAGGTGACTGTACTTGATAAACCCTGCGCTAGGTCAGTGACATGAGGGCAACTACATGCAACATAATATGAAGACAACGCATGTTCCCTCGCTTGTGAAGGTGACTGTACTTGATAAACCCTGCGCTAAGTCAGTGACATGAGAGCAACTACATGCAACATATGAAGACAATGAATGTTTCCTCGCTTGTGACGGTGACTGTACTTGATAAACCCTGCGCTAAGTCAGTGACATGAAAGCAACTACATGCAACATATGAAGACAACGCATGTTTCCTCGCTTGTGACGGTGACTGTACTTGATAACCCCTCCGCTAAGTCAGTGAAATGAGAGCAACTACATGCAACATATGAAGACAACTTATGTTTCCTCGCTTGTGACGGTTACTGTACGTGATAAACCCTTCGCTAAGTCAGTGACATTTGAGCAACTACATGCAACATATGAAGACAACGCATGTTTCAACGCTTGTGACGGTGACTGTACTTGATAAACCCTGCGATAAGTCAGTGACATGAAAGCAACTACATGCAACATATGAAGACAACGCATGTTTCCTCGCTTGTGACGGTGACTGTACGTGATAAACCCTGCGCTAAGTCAGTGACATGAGGACAACTACATGCAACATATGAAGAAACGCATGTTTCCTCGCTTGTGAAGGTGACTGTACTTGATAAACCCTGCGCTAAGTCAGTGACATGAGAGCAACTACATGAAACATATTAGGACAACGCATGTTTCCTCGCTTGTGATGGTGACTGTACGTGATAAACCCTGCGCTAAGTCAGTGACATGAGAGCAACTACATGCAACATATGAAGACAACGCATGTTTCCTCGCTTGTGAAGGTGACTGTACTTAATAAACCCTGCGCTAAGTCAGTGACATGAGGGCAACTACATGCAACATATGAAGACAACGCATGTTTCCTCGCTTGTGAAGGTGACTGTACTTGATAAACCCTGCGCTAAGTCAGTGACATGAGAGCAACTACATGCAACATATGAAGACAATGAATGTTTCCTCGCTTGTGACGGTGACTGTACTTGATAAACCCTGCGCTAAGTCAGTGACATGAAAGCAACTACATGCAACATATGAAGACAACGCATGTTTCCTCGCTTGTGACGGTGACTGTACTTGATAACCCCTCCGCTAAGTCAGTGAAATGAGAGCAACTACATGCAACATATGAAGACAACGCATGTTTCATCGCTTGTGACGGTGACTGTACTTGATAAACCCTGCGCTAAGTCAGTGACATGAAAGCAACTACATGCAACATATGAAGACAACGCATGTTTCCTCGCTTGTGACGGTGACTGTACGTGATAAACCCTGCGCTAAGTCAGTGACATGAGAGCAACTACATGCAACATATGAAGAAACTGATGTTTCCTCGCTTGTGACGGTGACTGTACTTGATAAACCCTGCGCTAAGTCAGTGACATGAGAGCAACTACATGCAACATATGAAGACAACACATGTTTCCTCGCTTATGAAGGTGACTGTACTTGATAAACCCTGCGCTAAGTCAGTGACATGAGAGCAACTACATGCAACATATGAAGACACATGTTTCCTCGCTTATGAAGGTGACTGTACTTGATAAACCCTGCGCTAAGTCAGTGACATGAGGGCAACTACATGCAACATATGAAGACAACGCATGTTCCCTCGCTTGTGAAGGTGACTGTACTTGATAAACCCTGCGCTAAGTCAGTGACATGAGAGCAACTACATGCAACATATGAAGACAATGAATGTTTCCTCGCTTGTGACGGTGACTGTACTTGATAAACCCTGCGCTAAGTCAGTGACATGAAAGCAACTACATGCAACATATGAAGACAACGCATGTTTCCTCGCTTGTGACGGTGACTGTACTTGATAACCCCTCCGCTAAGTCAGTGAAATGAGAGCAACTACATGCAACATATGAAGACAACTTATGTTTCCTCGCTTGTGACGGTTACTGTACGTGATAAACCCTGCGCTAAGTCAGTGACATTTGAGCAACTACATGCAACATATGAAGACAACGCATGTTTCAACGCTTGTGACGGTGACTGTACTTGATAAACCCTGCGCTAAGTCAGTGACATGAAAGCAACTACATGCAACATATGAAGACAACGCATGTTTCCTCGCTTGTGACGGTGACTGTACGTGATAAACCCTGCGCTAAGTCAGTGACATGAGGGCAACTACATGCAACATATGAAGAAACGCATGTTTCCTCGCTTGTGAAGGTGACTGTACTTGATAAACCCTGCGCTAAGTCAGTGACATGAGAGCAACTACATGCAACATATGAAGACAATGCATGTTTCCTCGCTTGTTACGGTGACTGTACTTGATAAACCCTGCGCTAAGTCAGTGACATGAGAGCAACTTCATGCAACATATTAGGACAACGCATGTTTCCTCGCTTGTGACGGTGACTGTACTTGATAAACCCTGCGCTAAGTCAGTGACATGAGAGCAACTACATGCAACATATTAGGACAACGCATGTTTCCTCGTTTGTGACGGTAACTGTACGTGATGAACCCTGCGCTAAGTCAGTGACATGAGAGCAACTTCATGCAACATATGAAGACAACGCATAATTCTTCGCTTGTGACGGTGACTGTACGTGATAAACCCTGCGGTAAGTCAGTGACATTTGAGCAACTACATGCAACATATGAAGACAACGCATGTTTCAACGCTTGTGACGGTGACTGTACTTGATAAACCCTGCGCTAAGTCAGTGACATGAAAGCAACTACATGCAACATATGAAGACAACACATGTTTCCTCGCTTGTGACGGTGACTGTACGTGATAAACCCTGCGCTAAGTCAGTGACATGAGAGCAACTACATGCAACCTATTAGGACAACGCATGTTTCCTCGCTTGTGAAGGTGACTGTACTTGATAATCCCTGCGCTAAGTCAGTGACATGAGGGCAACTTCATGCAACATATGAAGACAACGCTTGTTTCCTCGCTTGTGAAGGTGACTGTACTTGATAAACCCTGCGCTAAGTCAGTGACATGAGAGCAACTACATGCAACATATGAAGACAATGTATGTTTCCTCGCTTGTTACGGTGACTGTACTTGATAAACCCTGCGCTAAGTCAGTGACATGAGAGCAACTACATGCAACATATGAAGACAACGCATGTTTCCTCGCTTGTGAAGGTGACTGTACTTGATAAACCCTGCGCTAAGTCAGTGACATGAGAGCAACTACATGCAACATATTAGGACAACGCATGTTTCCTCGCTTGTGAAGGTGACTGTACTTGATAAACCCTGCGCTCAGTCAGTGACATGAGAGCAACTACATGCAACATATGAAGACAACGCATGTTTCATCGCTTGTTAAGGTGACTGTACGTGATAAACCCTGCGCCCAGTCAGTGACATGAGAGCAACTACATGCAACATATGAAGACAACGCATGTTTCCTCGCTTGTGAGGGTGACTGTACTTGATAAACCCTGCGCTAAGTCAGTGACATGAGGGCAACTACATGCAACATAAGAAGACAACGCATGTTTCCTCGCTTGTCACGGATACTGTACTTGATAAACCCTGCGCTAAGTCAGTGACATGAGAGCAACTACATGCAACAAATTAGGACAACGCATGTTTCTTCGTTTGTAAAGGTGACTGTACGTGATAATCCTTGCGCTGAGTCAGTGACATGAGGGCAACTACATGAAACATATGAAGACAACGCATGTTTCCTCGCTTGTGAAGGTGACTGTACTTGAAAAACCCTGCGCTAAGTCAGTGACATGAGAGCAACTACATGCAACATATTAGGACAACGCATGTTTCCTCGCTTGTGACGGTGACTGTACTTGATAAACCCTGCGCTAGGTCAGTGACATGAGAGCAACTACATGCAACATATTAGGACAACGCATGTTTCCTCGCTTGTGACGGTAACTGTACGTGATAAACCCTGCGCTAAGTCAGTGACATGAGAGCAACTACATGCAACATATGAAGACAACGCATGTTTCCTCGCTTGTGACGGTGACTGTACGTGATAAACCCTGCGCTAAGTCAGTGACATGAGAGCAACTACATGCAACATATGACGACAACGCATGTTTCATCGCTTGTGACGGTGACTGTACTTGATAAACCCTGCGCTAAGTCAGTGACATGAAAGCAACTACATGCAACATATGAAGACAACGCATGTTTCCTCGCTTGTGACGGTGACTGTACGTGATAAACCCTGCGCTAAGTCAGTGACATTAGAGCAACTACATGCAACATATGAACACAACGCATGTTTCCTCGCTTGTGAAGGTGACTGTACTTGATAAACCCTGCGCTAAGTCAGTGCCATGAGAGCAACTACATGCAACATAAGAAGACAACGCATGTTTCCTCGCTTGTCACGGTAACTGTACTTGATAAACCCTGCGCTAAGTCAGTAACATGAGAGCAACTACATGCAACAAATTAGGACAACGCATGTTTCCTCGCTTGTGAAGGTGACTGTACTTGATAAACCCTGCGCTAAGTCATTGACATGAGAGCAACTACATGAAACATATTAGGACAACGCATGTTTCCTCGCTTGTGACGGTGACTGTACGTGATAAACCCTGCTCTAAGTCAGTGACATGAGAGCAACTACATGCAACATATGAAGACAACGCATGTTTCCTCGCTTGTGAAGGTGACTGTACTTGATAAACCCTGCGCTAAGTCAGTGACATGAGAGCAACGTCATGCAACATATGAAGACAACGCATGTTTCCTCGCTTGTGAAGGTGACTGTACTTGATAAACCCTGCGCTAAGTCAGTGACATGAGAGCAACTACATGCAACATATGAAGACAAGACATGTTTCCTCGCTTGTCACGGTAACTGTACATGATAAACCCTGCGCTAAGTCAGTGACATGAGAGCAACTACATGCAACATATTAGGACAATGCATGTTTCCTCGCTTGTGAAGGTGACTGTACTTGATAAACCCTGCGCTAAGTCAGTGACATGAGAGCAACTACATGCAACATATGAAGACAACACATGTTTCCTCGCTTGTGACGGTGACTGTACGTGATAAACCCACCGTGAAGTCAGTGACATGAAAGCAACTACATGCAACATATTAGGACAACGCATGTTTCCTCGCTTGTGACGGTGACTGTACGTGATTAACCCTGCGCTAAGTCAGTGACATGAGAGCAACTACATGCAACATATGAAGACAACGCATGTTTCATCGCTTGTGACGGTGACTGTACTTGATAAACCCTGCGCTAAGTCAGTGACATGAAAGCAACTACATGCAACATATGAAGACAACGCATGTTTCCTCGCTTATGAAGTTGACTGTACTTGATAAACCCTGCGCTAAGTCAGTGACATGAGGGCAACTACATGCAACATATGAAGACAACGCATGTTTCCTCGCTTGTGAATGTGACTGTACTTGATAAACCCTGCGCTAAGTCAGTGACATGAGAGCAACTTCATGCAACATATGAAGACAATGAATGTTTCCTCGCTTGTGACGGTGACTGTACTTGATAAACCCTGCGCTAAGTCAGTGACATGAAAGCAACTACATGCAACATATGAAGACAACGCATGTTTCCTCGCTTGTGACGGTGACTGTACTTGATAACCCCTCCGCTAAGTCAGTGAAATGAGAGCAACTACATGCAACATATGAAGACAACTTATGTTTCCTCGCTTGTGACGGTGACTGTACGTGATAAACCCTGCGCTAAGTCAGTGACATTTGAGCAACTACATGCAACATATGAAGACAACGCATGTTTCAACGCTTGTGACGGTGACTGTACTTGATAAACCCTGCGCTAAGTCAGTGACATGAAAGCAACTACATGCAACATATGAAGACAACGCATGTTTCCTCGCTTGTGACGGTGACTGTACGTGATAAACCCTGCGCTAAGTCAGTGACATGAGGGCAACTACATGCAACATATGAAGAAACGCATGTTTCCTCGCTTGTGAAGGTGACTGTACTTAATAAACCCTGCGCTAAGTCAGTGACATGAGAGCAACTACATGCAACATATGAAGACAATGCATGTTTCCTCGCTTGTGACGGTGACTGTACGTGATAAACCCTGCGCTAAGTCAGTGACATTTGAGCAACTACATGCAACATATGAAGACAACGCATGTTTCAACGCTTGTGACGGTGACTGTACGTGATAAACCCTGCGCTAAGTCAGTGACATGAAAGCAACTACATGCAACATATGAAGACAACACATGTTTCCTCGCTTGTGACGGTGACTGTACGTGATAAACCCTGCGCTAAGTCAGTGACATGAGAGCAACTACATGCAACATATGAAGACAACGCATGTTTCCTCGCTTGTGACGGTGACTGTACGTGATAAACCCTGTGCTAAGTCAGTGACATGAGAGCAACTACATGCAACATATGAAGACAACGCAAGTTTCCTCGCTTGTGAAGGTGACTGTACTTGATAAACCCTGCGCTAAGTCAGTGACATGAGAGCAACTACATGCATTATATGAAGACAATGCATGTTTCCTCGCTTGTGACGGTGACTGTACTTGATAAACCCTGCGCTAAGTCAGTGACATGAGAGCAACTACATAAAACATATAAGGACAACGCTTGTTTACTCGCTTGTGCCGGGGACTGTACGTGATAATCCCTGCGCTAAGTCAGTGACATAAGAGCAACTACATGCAACATATGAAGACAACGCATGTTTCGTCGCTTGTGACGGTGACTGTACGTGATAAACCCTGCGCTAAGTCAGTGACATTTGAGCAACTACATGCAACATATGAAGACAACGCATGTTTCAACGCTTGTGACGGTGACTGTACTTGATTTACCCTGCGCTAAGTCAGTGACATGAAAGCAACTACATGCAACATATGAAGACAACGCATGTTTCATCGCTTGTTAAGGTGACTGTAAATGATAAACCCTGCGCTCAGTCAGTGACATGAGAGCAACTACATGCAACATATGAAGACAACGCATGTTTCATCGCTTGTTAAGGTGACTGTACGTGATAAACCCTGCGCTAAGTAAGTGACATGAAAGCAACTACATGCAACATATGAAGACAACGCATGTTTCGTCGCTTGTGACGGTGACTGTACTTGATAACCCCTCCGCTAAGTCAGTGACATAAGAGCAACTACATGCAACATATGAAGACAACGCATGTTTCCTTGCTTGTGACGGTGACTGTACGTGATAAACCCTACGCTAAGTCAGTGACATGAGAGCAACTACATGCAACATATGAAGACAACGCATGTTTCCTCGCTTGTGAAGGTGACTGTACTTGATAAACCCTGCGCTAAGTCAGTGACATGAGAGCGACTACATGCAACATAAGAAGACAACGCATGTTTCCTCGCTTGTCAGGGTAACTGTACTTGATAAACCCTGCGCTAAGTCAGTGACATGAGAGCAACTACATGCAACAAATTAGGACAACGCATGTTTCCTCGCTTGTGAAGGTGACTGTACTTGATAAACCCTGCGCTAAGTCAGTGACATGAGAGCAACTACATGAAACATATTAGGACAACGCATGTTTCCTCGCTTGTGATGGTGACTGTACGTGATAAACCCTGCGCTAAGTCAGTGACATGAGAGCAACTACATGCAACATATGAAGACAACGCATGTTTCCTCGCTTGTGAAGGTGACTGTACTTAATAAACCCTGCGCTAAGTCAGTGACATGAGGGCAACTACATGCAACATATGAAGACAACGCATGTTTCCTCGCTTGTGAAGGTGACTGTACTTGATAAACCCTGCGCTAAGTCAGTGACATGAGAGCAACTACATGCAACATATGAAGACAATGAATGTTTCCTCGCTTGTGACGGTGACTGTACTTGATAAACCCTGCGCTAAGTCAGTGACATGAAAGCAACTACATGCAACATATGAAGACAACGCATGTTTCCTCGCTTGTGACGGTGACTGTACTTGATAACCCCTCCGCTAAGTCAGTGAAATGAGAGCAACTACATGCAACATATGAAAACAACGCATGTTTCCTCGCTTGTGACGGTGACTGTACGTGATAAACCCTGCGCTAAGTCAGTGACATTTGAGCAACTACATGCAACATATGAAGACAACGCATGTTTCAACGCTTGTGACGGTGACTGTACTTGATAAACCCTGCGCTAAGTCAGTGACATGAAAGCAACTACATGCAACATATGAAGAAAACGCATGTTTCCTCGCTTGTGACGGTGACTGTACGTGATAAACCCTGCGCTAAGTCAGTGACATGAGGGCAACTACATGCAACATATGAAGACAACGCATGTTTCCTCGCTTGTGAAGGTGACTGTACTTGATAAACCCTGCGCTAAGTCAGTGACATGAGAGCAACTACATGCAACATATGAAGACAATGCATGTTTCCTCGCTTGTTACGGTGACTGTACTTGATAAACCCTGCGCTAAGTCAGTGACATGAGAGCAACTTCATGCAACATATTAGGACAACTCATGTTTCCTCGCTTGTGACGGTGACTGTACTTGATAAACCCATCGCTAAGTCAGTGACATGAGAGCAACTACATGCAACATATTAGGACAACGCATGTTTCCTCGTTTGTGACGGTGACTGTACGTGATAAACCCTGCGCTAAGTCAGTGACATGAGAGCAACTACATGCAACATATGAAGACAACGCATGTTTCCTCGCTTGTGACGGTGACTGTACGTGATAAACCCTGCGCTAAGTCAGTGACATTTGAGCAACTACATGCAACTTATGAAGACAACGCATGTTTCAACGCTTGTGACGGTGACTGTACTTGATAAACCCTGCGCTAAGTCAGTGACATGAAAGCAACTACATGCAACATATGAAGACAACGCATGTTTCCTCGCTTGTGACGGTGACTGTACGTGATAAACCCTGCGCTAAGTCAGTGACATGAGAGCAACTACATGCAACATATGAAGACAACACATGTTTCCTCGCTTGTGACGGTGACTGTACGTGATAAACCCTGCGCTAAGTCAGTGACATGAGAGCAACTACATGCAACATGTGAAGACAACGCATGTTTCCTCGCTTGTGACGGTGACTGTACGTGATAAACCCTGCGCATAGTCAGTGACATTTGAGCAACTACATGCAACATATGAAGACAACGCATGTTTCAACGCTTGTGACGGTGACTGTACTTGATTTACCCTGCGCTAAGTCAGCGACATGAAAGCAACTACATGCAACATATGAAGACAACGCATGTTTCATCGCTTGTTAAGGTGACTGTAAGTGATAAACCCTGCGCTCAGTCAGTGACATGAGAGCAACTACATGCAACATATGAAGACAACGCATGTTTCATCGCTTGTTAAGGTGACTGTACGTGATAAACCCTGCGCTAAGTAAGTGACATGAAAGCAACTACATGCAACATATGAAGACAACGCATGTTTCCTCGCTTGTGACGGTGACTGTACGTGATAAACCCTACGCTAAGTCAGTGACATGAGAGCAACTACATGCAACATATGAAGACAACGCATGTTTCCTCGCTTGTGAAGGTGACTGTACTTGATAAACCCTGCGCTAAGTCAGTGACATGAGAGCAACTACATGCAACATAAGAAGACAACGCATGTTTCCTCGCTTGTCACGGTAACTGTACTTTATAAACCCTGCGCTAAGTCAGTGACATGAGAGCAACTACATGCAACAAATTAGGACAACGCATGTTTCCTCGCTTGTGAAGGTGACTGTACTTGATAAACCCTGCGCTAAGTCAGTGACATGAGAGCAACTACATGAAACATATTAGGACAACGCATGTTTCCTCGCTTGTGATGGTGACTGTACGTGATAAACCCTGCGCTAAGTCAGTGACATGAGAGCAACTACATGCAACATATGAAGACAACGCATGTTTCCTCGCTTGTGAAGGTGACTGTACTTAATAAACCCTGCGCTAAGTCAGTGACATGAGGGCAACTACATGCAACATATGAAGACAACGCATGTTTCCTCGCTTGTGAAGGTGACTGTACTTGATAAACCCTGCGCTAAGTCAGTGACATGAGAGCAACTACATGCAACATATGAAGACAATGAATGTTTCCTCGCTTGTGACGGTGACTGTACTTGATAAACCCTGCGCTAAGTCAGTGACATGAAAGCAACTACATGCAACATATGAAGACAACGCATGTTTCCTCGCTTGTGACGGTGACTGTACTTGAGAACCCCTCCGCTAAGTCAGTGAAATGAGAGCAACTACATGCATCATATGAAGACAACGCATGTTTACTCGCTTGTGACGGTAACTGTACTTTATAAACCCTGCGCTAAGTCAGTGACATGAGAGCAACTACATGCAACAAATTAGGACAACGCATGTTTCCTCGCTTGTGAAGGTGAATGTACTTGATAAACCCTGCGCTAAGTCAGTGACATGAGAGCAACTACATGAAACATATTAGGACAACGCATGTTTCCTCGCTTGTGATGGTGACTGTACGTGATAAACCCTGCGCTAAGTCAGTGACATGAGAGCAACTACATGCAACATATGAAGACAACGCATGTTTCCTCGCTTGGGAAGGTGACTGTACTTAAAAAACCCTGCGCTAAGTCAGTGACATGAGGGCAACTACATGCAACATATGAAGACAACGCATGTTTCCTCGCTTGTGAAGGTGACTGTACTTGATAAACCCTGCGCTAAGTCAGTGACATGAGAGCAACTACATGCAACATATGAAGACAATGAATGTTTCCTCGCTTGTGACGGTGACTGTACTTGATAAACCCTGCGCTAAGTCAGTGACATGAAAGCAACTACATGCAACATATGAAGACAACGCATGTTTCCTCGCTTGTGACGGTGACTGTACTTGAGAACCCCTCCGCTAAGTCAGTGAAATGAGAGCAACTACATGCAACATATGAAGACAACGCATGTTTACTCGCTTGTGACGGTGACTGTACGTGATAAACCCTGCGCTAAGTCAGTGACATTTGAGCAACTACATGCAACATATGAAGACAACGCATGTTTCAACGCTTGTGACGGTGACTGTACTTGATAAACCCTGCGCTAAGTCAGTGACATGAAAGCAACTACATGCAACATATGAAGACAACGCATGTTTCCTCGCTTGTGACGGTGAATGTACGTGATAAACCCTGCGCTAAGTCAGTGACATGAGGGCAACTACATGCAACATATAAAGACAACGCATGTTTCCTCGCTTGTGAAGGTGACTGTACTTGATAAACCCTGCGCTAAGTCAGTGACATGAGAGCAACTACATGCAACATATGAAGACAATGCATGTTTCCTCGCTTGTTACGGTGACTGTACTTGATAAACCCTGCGCTAAGTCAGTGACATGAGAGCAACTTCATGCAACATATTAGGACAACGCATGTTTCCTCGCTTGTGACGGTGACTGTACTTGATAAACCCTGCGCTAAGTCAGTGACATGAGAGCAACTACATGCAACATATTAGGACAACGCATGTTTCCTCGTTTGTGACGGTGACTGTACTTGATAAACCCTGCGCTAAGTCAGTGACATGAGAGCAACTACATGCAACATATGAAGAAACTGATGTTTCCTCGCTTGTGACGGTGACTGTACTTGATAAACCCTGCGCTAAGTCAGTGACATGAGAGCAACTACATGCAACATATGAAGACAACACATGTTTCCTCGCTTATGAAGGTGACTGTACTTGATAAACCCTGCGCTAAGTCAGTGACATGAGAGCAACTACATGCAACATATGAAGACAACACATGTTTCCTCGCTTATGAAGGTGACTGTACTTGATAAACCCTGCGCTAAGTCAGTGACATGAGGGCAACTACATGCAACATATGAAGACAACGCATGTTCCCTCGCTTGTGAAGGTGACTGTACTTGATAAACCCTGCGCTAAGTCAGTGACATGAGAGCAACTACATGCAACATATGAAGACAATGAATGTTTCCTCGCTTGTGACGGTGACTGTACTTGATAAACCCTGCGCTAAGTCAGTGACATGAAAGCAACTACATGCAACATATGAAGACAACGCATGTTTCCTCGCTTGTGACGGTGACTGTACTTGATAACCCCTCCGCTAAGTCAGTGAAATGAGAGCAACTACATGCAACATATGAAGACAACTTATGTTTCCTCGCTTGTGACGGTTACTGTACGTGATAAACCCTGCGCTAAGTCAGTGACATTTGAGCAACTACATGCAACATATGAAGACAACGCATGTTTCAACGCTTGTGACGGTGACTGTACTTGATAAACCCTGCGCTAAGTCAGTGACATGAAAGCAACTACATGCAACATATGAAGACAACGCATGTTTCCTCGCTTGTGACGGTGACTGTACGTGATAAACCCTGCGCTAAGTCAGTGACATGAGGGCAACTACATGCAACATATGAAGAAACGCATGTTTCCTCGCTTGTGAAGGTGACTGTACTTGATAAACCCTGCGCTAAGTCAGTGACATGAGAGCAACTACATGCAACATATGAAGACAATGCATGTTTCCTCGCTTGTTACGGTGACTGTACTTGATAAACCCTGCGCTAAGTCAGTGACATGAGAGCAACTTCATGCAACATATTAGGACAACGCATGTTTCCTCGCTTGTGACGGTGACTGTACTTGATAAACCCTGCGCTAAGTCAGTGACATGAGAGCAACTACATGCAACATATTAGGACAACGCATGTTTCCTCGTTTGTGACGGTAACTGTACGTGATGAACCCTGCGCTAAGTCAGTGACATGAGAGCAACTTCATGCAACATATGAAGACAACGCATAATTCTTCGCTTGTGACGGTGACTGTACGTGATAAACCCTGCGGTAAGTCAGTGACATTTGAGCAACTACATGCAACATATGAAGACAAGGCATGTTTCAACGCTTGTGACGGTGACTGTACTTGATAAACCCTGCGCTAAGTCAGTGACATGAAAGCAACTACATGCAACATATGAAGACAACACATGTTTCCTCGCTTGTGACGGTGACTGTACGTGATAAACCCTGCGCTAAGTCAGTGACATGAGAGCAACTACATGCAACATATGAAGACAACACATGTTTCCTCGCTTGTGACGGTGACTGTACGTGATAAACCCTGCGCTAAGTCAGTGACATGAGAGCAAGTGCATGCAACCTATTAGGACAACGCATGTTTTCTCGCTTGTGAAGGTGACTGTACTTGATAATCCTGCGCTAAGTCAGTGACATGAGGGCAACTACATGCAACATATGAAGACAACGCTTGTTTCCTCGCTTGTGAAGGTGACTGTACTTGAAAAACCCTGCGCTAAGTCAGTGACATGAGAGCAACTACATGCAACATATTAGGACAACGCATGTTTCCTCGCTTGTGACGGTGACTGTACTTGATAAACCCTGCGCTAGGTCAGTGACATGAGAGCAACTACATGCAACATATTAGGACAACGCATGTTTCCTCGCTTGTGACGGTAACTGTACGTGATAAACCCTGCGCTAAGTCAGTGACATGAGAGCAACTACATGCAACATATGAAGACAACGCATGTTTCCTCGCTTGTGACGGTGACTGTACGTGATAAACCCTGCGCTAAGTCAGTGACATGAGAGCAACTACATGCAACATATGACGACAACGCATGTTTCATCGCTTGTGACGGTGACTGTACTTGATAAACCCTGCGCTAAGTCAGTGACATGAAAGCAACTACATGCAACATATGAAGACAACGCATGTTTCCTCGCTTGTGACGGTGACTGTACGTGATAAACCCTGCGCTAAGTCAGTGACATTAGAGCAACTACATGCAACATATGAACACAACGCATGTTTCCTCGCTTGTGAAGGTGACTGTACTTGATAAACCCTGCGCTAAGTCAGTGCCATGAGAGCAACTACATGCAACATAAGAAGACAACGCATGTTTCCTCGCTTGTCACGGTAACTGTACTTGATAAACCCTGCGCTAAGTCAGTGACATGAGAGCAACTACATGCAACAAATTAGGACAACGCATGTTTCCTCGCTTGTGAAGGTGACTGTACTTGATAAACCCTGCGCTAAGTCATTGACATGAGAGCAACTACATGAAACATATTAGGACAACGCATGTTTCCTCGCTTGTGACGGTGACTGTACGTGATAAACCCTGCTCTAAGTCAGTGACATGAGAGCAACTACATGCAACATATGAAGACAACGCATGTTTCCTCGCTTGTGAAGGTGACTGTACTTGATAAACCCTGCGCTAAGTCAGTGACATGAGAGCAACGTCATGCAACATATGAAGACAACGCATGTTTCCTCGCTTGTGAAGGTGACTGTACTTGATAAACCCTGCGCTAAGTCAGTGACATGAGAGCAACTACATGCAACATATGAAGACAACGCATGTTTCCTCGCTTGTCACGGTAACTGTACATGATAAACCCTGCGCTAAGTCAGTGACATGAGAGCAACTACATGCAACATATTAGGACAATGCATGTTTCCTCGCTTGTGAAGGTGACTGTACTTGATAAACCCTGCGCTAAGTCAGTGACATGAGAGCAACTACATGCAACATATGAAGACAACACATGTTTCCTCGCTTGTGACGGTGACTGTACGTGATAAACCCACCGTGAAGTCAGTGACATGAAAGCAACTACATGCAACATATTAGGACAACGCATGTTTCCTCGCTTGTGACGGTGACTGTACGTGATTAACCCTGCGCTAAGTCAGTGACATGAGAGCAACTACATGCAACATATGAAGACAACGCATGTTTCATCGCTTGTGACGGTGACTGTACTTGATAAACCCTGCGCTAAGTCAGTGACATGAAAGCAACTACATGCAACATATGAAGACAACGCATGTTTCCTCGCTTATGAAGTTGACTGTACTTGATAAACCCTGCGCTAAGTCAGTGACATGAGGGCAACTACATGCAACATATGAAGACAACGCATGTTTCCTCGCTTGTGAAGGTGACTGTACTTGATAAACCCTGCGCTAAGTCAGTGACATGAGAGCAACTTCATGCAACATATGAAGACAATGAATGTTTCCTCGCTTGTGACGGTGACTGTACTTGATAAACCCTGCGCTAAGTCAGTGACATGAAAGCAACTACATGCAACATATGAAGACAACGCATGTTTCCTCGCTTGTGACGGTGACTGTACTTGATAACCCCTCCGCTAA
This sequence comes from Isoperla grammatica, assembly GCA_945910005.1. Classification (NCBI taxonomy): domain Eukaryota; kingdom Metazoa; phylum Arthropoda; class Insecta; order Plecoptera; family Perlodidae; genus Isoperla; species Isoperla grammatica. The sequence continues at coordinate 84,041,198 of OX246737.1, forward strand.
GTCAGTGAAATGAGAGCAACTACATGCAACATATGAAGACAACTTATGTTTCCTCGCTTGTGACGGTGACTGTACGTGATAAACCCTGCGCTAAGTCAGTGACATTTGAGCAACTACATGCAACATATGAAGACAACGCATGTTTCAACGCTTGTGACGGTGACTGTACTTGATTTACCCTGCGCTAAGTCAGTGACATGAAAGCAACTACATGCAACATATGAAGACAACGCATGTTTCATCGCTTGTTAAGGTGACTGTAAATGATAAACCCTGCGCTCAGTCAGTGACATGAGAGCAACTACATGCAACATATGAAGACAACGCATGTTTCATCGCTTGTTAAGGTGACTGTACGTGATAAACCCTGCGCTAAGTAAGTGACATGAAAGCAACTACATGCAACATATGAAGACAACGCATGTTTCGTCGCTTGTGACGGTGACTGTACTTGATAACCCCTCCGCTAAGTCAGTGACATAAGAGCAACTACATGCAACATATGAAGACAACGCATGTTTCCTTGCTTGTGACGGTGACTGTACGTGATAAACCCTACGCTAAGTCAGTGACATGAGAGCAACTACATGCAACATATGAAGACAACGCATGTTTCCTCGCTTGTGAAGGTGACTGTACTTGATAAACCCTGCGCTAAGTCAGTGACATGAGAGCGACTACATGCAACATAAGAAGACAACGCATGTTTCCTCGCTTGTCAGGGTAACTGTACTTGATAAACCCTGCGCTAAGTCAGTGACATGAGAGCAACTACATGCAACAAATTAGGACAACGCATGTTTCCTCGCTTGTGAAGGTGACTGTACTTGATAAACCCTGCGCTAAGTCAGTGACATGAGAGCAACTACATGAAACATATTAGGACAACGCATGTTTCCTCGCTTGTGATGGTGACTGTACGTGATAAACCCTGCGCTAAGTCAGTGACATGAGAGCAACTACATGCAACATATGAAGACAACGCATGTTTCCTCGCTTGTGAAGGTGACTGTACTTAATAAACCCTGCGCTAAGTCAGTGACATGAGGGCAACTACATGCAACATATGAAGACAACGCATGTTTCCTCGCTTGTGAAGGTGACTGTACTTGATAAACCCTGCGCTAAGTCAGTGACATGAGAGCAACTACATGCAACATATGAAGACAATGAATGTTTCCTCGCTTGTGACGGTGACTGTACTTGATAAACCCTGCGCTAAGTCAGTGACATGAAAGCAACTACATGCAACATATGAAGACAACGCATGTTTCCTCGCTTGTGACGGTGACTGTACTTGATAACCCCTCCGCTAAGTCAGTGAAATGAGAGCAACTACATGCAACATATGAAAACAACGCATGTTTCCTCGCTTGTGACGGTGACTGTACGTGATAAACCCTGCGCTAAGTCAGTGACATTTGAGCAACTACATGCAACATATGAAGACAACGCATGTTTCAACGCTTGTGACGGTGACTGTACTTGATAAACCCTGCGCTAAGTCAGTGACATGAAAGCAACTACATGCAACATATGAAGAAAACGCATGTTTCCTCGCTTGTGACGGTGACTGTACGTGATAAACCCTGCGCTAAGTCAGTGACATGAGGGCAACTACATGCAACATATGAAGACAACGCATGTTTCCTCGCTTGTGAAGGTGACTGTACTTGATAAACCCTGCGCTAAGTCAGTGACATGAGAGCAACTACATGCAACATATGAAGACAATGCATGTTTCCTCGCTTGTTACGGTGACTGTACTTGATAAACCCTGCGCTAAGTCAGTGACATGAGAGCAACTTCATGCAACATATTAGGACAACTCATGTTTCCTCGCTTGTGACGGTGACTGTACTTGATAAACCCTGCGCTAAGTCAGTGACATGAGAGCAACTACATGCAACATATTAGGACAACGCATGTTTCCTCGTTTGTGACGGTGACTGTACGTGATAAACCCTGCGCTAAGTCAGTGACATGAGAGCAACTACATGCAACATATGAAGACAACGCATGTTTCCTCGCTTGTGACGGTGACTGTACGTGATAAACCCTGCGCTAAGTCAGTGACATTTGAGCAACTACATGCAACTTATGAAGACAACGCATGTTGCAACGCTTGTGACGGTGACTGTACTTGATAAACCCTGCGCTAAGTCAGTGACATGAAAGCAACTACATGCAACATATGAAGACAACGCATGTTTCCTCGCTTGTGACGGTGACTGTACGTGATAAACCCTGCGCTAAGTCAGTGACATGAGAGCAACTACATGCAACATATGAAGACAACACATGTTTCCTCGCTTGTGACGGTGACTGTACGTGATAAACCCTGCGCTAAGTCAGTGACATGAGAGCAACTACATGCAACATGTGAAGACAACGCATGTTTCCTCGCTTGTGACGGTGACTGTACGTGATAAACCCTGCGCATAGTCAGTGACATTTGAGCAACTACATGCAACATATGAAGACAACGCATGTTTCAACGCTTGTGACGGTGACTGTACTTGATTTACCCTGCGCTAAGTCAGCGACATGAAAGCAACTACATGCAACATATGAAGACAACGCATGTTTCATCGCTTGTTAAGGTGACAGTAAGTGATAAACCCTGCGCTCAGTCAGTGACATGAGAGCAACTACATGCAACATATGAAGACAACGCATGTTTCATCGCTTGTTAAGGTGACTGTACGTGATAAACCCTGCGCTAAGTAAGTGACATGAAAGCAACTACATGCAACATATGAAGACAACGCATGTTTCCTCGCTTGTGACGGTGACTGTACGTGATAAACCCTACGCTAAGTCAGTGACATGAGAGCAACTACATGCAACATATGAAGACAACGCATGTTTCCTCGCTTGTGAAGGTGACTGTACTTGATAAACCCTGCGCTAAGTCAGTGACATGAGAGCAACTACATGCAACATAAGAAGACAACGCATGTTTCCTCGCTTGTCACGGTAACTGTACTTTATAAACCCTGCGCTAAGTCAGTGACATGAGAGCAACTACATGCAACAAATTAGGACAACGCATGTTTCCTCGCTTGTGAAGGTGACTGTACTTGATAAACCCTGCGCTAAGTCAGTGACATGAGAGCAACTACATGAAACATATTAGGACAACGCATGTTTCCTCGCTTGTGATGGTGACTGTACGTGATAAACCCTGCGCTAAGTCAGTGACATGAGAGCAACTACATGCAACATATGAAGACAACGCATGTTTCCTCGCTTGTGAAGGTGACTGTACTTAATAAACCCTGCGCTAAGTCAGTGACATGAGGGCAACTACATGCAACATATGAAGACAACGCATGTTTCCTCGCTTGTGAAGGTGACTGTACTTGATAAACCCTGCGCTAAGTCAGTGACATGAGAGCAACTACATGCAACATATGAAGACAATGAATGTTTCCTCGCTTGTGACGGTGACTGTACTTGATAAACCCTGCGCTAAGTCAGTGACATGAAAGCAACTACATGCAACATATGAAGACAACGCATGTTTCCTCGCTTGTGACGGTGACTGTACTTGAGAACCCCTCCGCTAAGTCAGTGAAATGAGAGCAACTACATGCATCATATGAAGACAACGCATGTTTACTCGCTTGTGACGGTAACTGTACTTTATAAACCCTGCGCTAAGTCAGTGACATGAGAGCAACTACATGCAACAAATTAGGACAACGCATGTTTCCTCGCTTGTGAAGGTGAATGTACTTGATAAACCCTGCGCTAAGTCAGTGACATGAGAGCAACTACATGAAACATATTAGGACAACGCATGTTTCCTCGCTTGTGATGGTGACTGTACGTGATAAACCCTGCGCTAAGTCAGTGACATGAGAGCAACTACATGCAACATATGAAAACAACGCATGTTTCCTCGCTTGGGAAGGTGACTGTACTTAAAAAACCCTGCGCTAAGTCAGTGACATGAGGGCAACTACATGCAACATATGAAGACAACGCATGTTTCCTCGCTTGTGAAGGTGACTGTACTTGATAAACCCTGCGCTAAGTCAGTGACATGAGAGCAACTACATGCAACATATGAAGACAATGAATGTTTCCTCGCTTGTGACGGTGACTGTACTTGATAAACCCTGCGCTAAGTCAGTGACATGAAAGCAACTACATGCAACATATGAAGACAACGCATGTTTCCTCGCTTGTGACGGTGACTGTACTTGAGAACCCCTCCGCTAAGTCAGTGAAATGAGAGCAACTACATGCAACATATGAAGACAACGCATGTTTACTCGCTTGTGACGGTGACTGTACGTGATAAACCCTGCGCTAAGTCAGTGACATTTGAGCAACTACATGCAACATATGAAGACAACGCATGTTTCAACGCTTGTGACGGTGACTGTACTTGATAAACCCTGCGCTAAGTCAGTGACATGAAAGCAACTACATGCAACATATGAAGACAACGCATGTTTCCTCGCTTGTGACGGTGAATGTACGTGATAAACCCTGCGCTAAGTCAGTGACATGAGGGCAACTACATGCAACATATAAAGACAACGCATGTTTCCTCGCTTGTGAAGGTGACTGTACTTGATAAACCCTGCGCTAAGTCAGTGACATGAGAGCAACTACATGCAACATATGAAGACAATGCATGTTTCCTCGCTTGTTACGGTGACTGTACTTGATAAACCCTGCGCTAAGTCAGTGACATGAGAGCAACTTCATGCAACATATTAGGACAACGCATGTTTCCTCGCTTGTGACGGTGACTGTACTTGATAAACCCTGCGCTAAGTCAGTGACATGAGAGCAACTACATGCAACATATTAGGACAACGCATGTTTCCTCGTTTGTGACGGTGACTGTACTTGATAAACCCTGCGCTAAGTCAGTGACATGAGAGCAACTTCATGCAACATATGAAGACAACGCATAATTCCTCGCTTGTGACGGTGACTGTACGTGATAAACCCTGCGCTAAGTCAGTGACATTTGAGCAACTACATGCAACATATGAAGACAACGAATGTTTCAACGCTTGTGACGGTGACTGTACTTGATAAACCCTGCGCTAAGTCAGTGACATGAAAGCAACTACATGCAACATATGAAGACAACACATGTTTCCTCGCTTGTGACGGTTACTGTACGTGATAAACCCTTCGCTAAGTCAGTGACATTTGAGAAACTACATGCAACATATGAAGACAACGCATGTTTCAACGCTTGTGACGGTGACTGTACTTGATAAACCCTGCGCTAAGTCAGTGACATGAAAGCAACTACATGCAACATATGAAGACAACGCATGTTTCCTCGCTTGTGACGGTGACTGTACGTGATAAACCCTGCGCTAAGTCAGTGACATGAGAGCAACTACATGAAACATATTAGGACAACGCATGTTTCCTCGCTTGTGATGGTGACTGTACGTGATAAACCCTGCGCTAAGTCAGTGACATGAGAGCAACTAAATGCAACATATGAAGACAACGCATGTTTCCTCGCTTGTGAAGGTGACTGTACTTAATAAACCCTGCGCTAAGTCAGTGACATGAGGGCAACTACATGCAACATATGAAGACAACGCATGTTTCCTCGCTTGTGAAGGTGACTGTACTTGATAAACGCTGCGCTAAGTCAGTGACATGAGAGCAACTACATGCAACATATGAAGACAATGAATGTTTCCTCGCTTGTGACGGTGACTGTACTTGATAAACCCTGCGCTAAGTCAGTGACATGAAAGCAACTACATGCAACATATGAAGAAAACGCATGTTTCCTCGCTTGTGACGGTGACTGTACGTGATAAACCCTGCGCTAAGTCAGTGACATGAGAGCAACTACATGCAACATATGAAGAAACTGATGTTTCCTCGCTTGTGACGGTGACTGTACTTGATAAACCCTGCGCTAAGTCAGTGACATGAGAGCAACTACATGCAACATATGAAGACAACACATGTTTCCTCGCTTATGAAGGTGACTGTACTTGATAAACCCTGCGCTAAGTCAGTGACATGAGAGCAACTACATGCAACATATGAAGACAACACATGTTTCCTCGCTTATGAAGGTGACTGTACTTGATAAACCCTGCGCTAAGTCAGTGACATGAGGGCAACTACATGCAACATATGAAGACAACGCATGTTCCCTCGCTTGTGAAGGTGACTGTACTTGATAAACCCTGCGCTAAGTCAGTGACATGAGAGCAACTACATGCAACATATGAAGACAATGAATGTTTCCTCGCTTGTGACGGTGACTGTACTTGATAAACCCTGCGCTAAGTCAGTGACATGAAAGCAACTACATGCAACATATGAAGACAACGCATGTTTCCTCGCTTGTGACGGTGACTGTACTTGATAACCCCTCCGCTAAGTCAGTGAAATGAGAGCAACTACATGCAACATATGAAGACAACTTATGTTTCCTCGCTTGTGACGGTTACTGTACGTGATAAACCCTGCGCTAAGTCAGTGACATTTGAGCAACTACATGCAACATATGAAGACAACGCATGTTTCAACGCTTGTGACGGTGACTGTACTTGATAAACCCTGCGCTAAGTCAGTGACATGAAAGCAACTACATGCAACATATGAAGACAACGCATGTTTCCTCGCTTGTGACGGTGACTGTACGTGATAAACCCTGCGCTAAGTCAGTGACATGAGGGCAACTACATGCAACATATGAAGAAACGCATGTTTCCTCGCTTGTGAAGGTGACTGTACTTGATAAACCCTGCGCTAAGTCAGTGACATGAGAGCAACTACATGCAACATATGAAGACAATGCATGTTTCCTCGCTTGTTACGGTGACTGTACTTGATAAACCCTGCGCTAAGTCAGTGACATGAGAGCAACTTCATGCAACATATTAGGACAACGCATGTTTCCTCGCTTGTGACGGTGACTGTACTTGATAAACCCTGCGCTAAGTCAGTGACATGAGAGCAACTACATGCAACATATTAGGACAACGCATGTTTCCTCGTTTGTGACGGTAACTGTACGTGATGAACCCTGCGCTAAGTCAGTGACATGAGAGCAACTTCATGCAACATATGAAGACAACGCATAATTCTTCGCTTGTGACGGTGACTGTACGTGATAAACCCTGCGGTAAGTCAGTGACATTTGAGCAACTACATGCAACATATGAAGACAACGCATGTTTCAACGCTTGTGACGGTGACTGTACTTGATAAACCCTGCGCTAAGTCAGTGACATGAAAGCAACTACATGCAACATATGAAGACAACACATGTTTCCTCGCTTGTGACGGTGACTGTACGTGATAAACCCTGCGCTAAGTCAGTGACATGAGAGCAACTACATGCAACATATGAAGACAACACATGTTTCCTCGCTTGTGACGGTGACTGTACGTGATAAACCCTGCGCTAAGTCAGTGACATGAGAGCAACTACATGCAACCTATTAGGACAACGCATGTTTTCTCGCTTGTGAAGGTGACTGTACTTGATAATCCCTGCGCTAAGTCAGTGACATGAGGGCAACTACATGCAACATATGAAGACAACGCTTGTTTCCTCGCTTGTGAAGGTGACTGTACTTGAAAAACCCTGCGCTAAGTCAGTGACATGAGAGCAACTACATGCAACATATTAGGACAACGCATGTTTCCTCGCTTGTGACGGTGACTGTACTTGATAAACCCTGCGCTAGGTCAGTGACATGAGAGCAACTACATGCAACATATTAGGACAACGCATGTTTCCTCGCTTGTGACGGTAACTGTACGTGATAAACCCTGCGCTAAGTCAGTGACATGAGAGCAACTACATGCAACATATGAAGACAACGCATGTTTCCTCGCTTGTGACGGTGACTGTACGTGATAAACCCTGCGCTAAGTCAGTGACATGAGAGCAACTACATGCAACATATGACGACAACGCATGTTTCATCGCTTGTGACGGTGACTGTACTTGATAAACCCTGCGCTAAGTCAGTGACATGAAAGCAACTACATGCAACATATGAAGACAACGCATGTTTCCTCGCTTGTGACGGTGACTGTACGTGATAAACCCTGCGCTAAGTCAGTGACATTAGAGCAACTACATGCAACATATGAACACAACGCATGTTTCCTCGCTTGTGAAGGTGACTGTACTTGATAAACCCTGCGCTAAGTCAGTGCCATGAGAGCAACTACATGCAACATAAGAAGACAACGCATGTTTCCTCGCTTGTCACGGTAACTGTACTTGATAAACCCTGCGCTAAGTCAGTGACATGAGAGCAACTACATGCAACAAATTAGGACAACGCATGTTTCCTCGCTTGTGAAGGTGACTGTACTTGATAAACCCTGCGCTAAGTCATTGACATGAGAGCAACTACATGAAACATATTAGGACAACGCATGTTTCCTCGCTTGTGACGGTGACTGTACGTGATAAACCCTGCTCTAAGTCAGTGACATGAGAGCAACTACATGCAACATATGAAGACAACGCATGTTTCCTCGCTTGTGAAGGTGACTGTACTTGATAAACCCTGCGCTAAGTCAGTGACATGAGAGCAACGTCATGCAACATATGAAGACAACGCATGTTTCCTCGCTTGTGAAGGTGACTGTACTTGATAAACCCTGCGCTAAGTCAGTGACATGAGAGCAACTACATGCAACATATGAAGACAACGCATGTTTCCTCGCTTGTCACGGTAACTGTACATGATAAACCCTGCGCTAAGTCAGTGACATGAGAGCAACTACATGCAACATATTAGGACAATGCATGTTTCCTCGCTTGTGAAGGTGACTGTACTTGATAAACCCTGCGCTAAGTCAGTGACATGAGAGCAACTACATGCAACATATGAAGACAACACATGTTTCCTCGCTTGTGACGGTGACTGTACGTGATAAACCCACCGTGAAGTCAGTGACATGAAAGCAACTACATGCAACATATTAGGACAACGCATGTTTCCTCGCTTGTGACGGTGACTGTACGTGATTAACCCTGCGCTAAGTCAGTGACATGAGAGCAACTACATGCAACATATGAAGACAACGCATGTTTCATCGCTTGTGACGGTGACTGTACTTGATAAACCCTGCGCTAAGTCAGTGACATGAAAGCAACTACATGCAACATATGAAGACAACGCATGTTTCCTCGCTTATGAAGTTGACTGTACTTGATAAACCCTGCGCTAAGTCAGTGACATGAGGGCAACTACATGCAACATATGAAGACAACGCATGTTTCCTCGCTTGTGAAGGTGACTGTACTTGATAAACCCTGCGCTAAGTCAGTGACATGAGAGCAACTTCATGCAACATATGAAGACAATGAATGTTTCCTCGCTTGTGACGGTGACTGTACTTGATAAACCCTGCGCTAAGTCAGTGACATGAAAGCAACTACATGCAACATATGAAGACAACGCATGTTTCCTCGCTTGTGACGGTGACTGTACTTGATAACCCCTCCGCTAAGTCAGTGAAATGAGAGCAACTACATGCAACATATGAAGACAACTTATGTTTCCTCGCTTGTGACGGTGACTGTACGTGATAAACCCTGCGCTAAATCAGTGACATTTGAGCAACTACATGCAACATATGAAGACAACGCATGTTTCAACGCTTGTGACGGTGACTGTACTTGATAAACCCTGCGCTAAGTCAGTGACATGAAAGCAACTACATGCAACATATGAAGACAACGCATGTTTCCTCGCTTGTGACGGTGACTGTACGTGATAAACCCTGCGCTAAGTCAGTGACATGAGGGCAACTACATGCAACATATGAAGAAACGCATGTTTCCTCGCTTGTGAAGGTGACTGTACTTAATAAACCCTGCGCTAAGTCAGTGACATGAGAGCAACTACATGCAACATATGACGACAATGCATGTTTCCTCGCTTGTGACGGTGACTGTACGTGATAAACCCTGCGCTAAGTCAGTGACATTTGAGCAACTACATGCAACATATGAAGACAACGCATGTTTCAACGCTTGTGACGGTGACTGTACGTGATAAACCCTGCGCTAAGTCAGTGACATGAAAGCAACTACATGCAACATATGAAGACAACACATGTTTCCTCGCTTGTGACGGTGACTGTACGTGATAAACCCTGCGCTAAGTCAGTGACATGAGAGCAACTACATGCAACATATGAAGACAACGCATGTTTCCTCGCTTGTGACGGTGACTGTACGTGATAAACCCTGTGCTAAGTCAGTGACATGAGAGCAACTACATGCAACATATGAAGACAACGCAAGTTTCCTCGCTTGTGAAGGTGACTGTACTTGATAAACCCTGCGCTAAGTCAGTGACATGAGAGCAACTACATGCATTATATGAAGACAATGCATGTTTCCTCGCTTGTGACGGTGACTGTACTTGATAAACCCTGCGCTAAGTCAGTGACATGAGAGCAACTACATAAAACATATAAGGACAACGCTTGTTTACTCGCTTGTGCCGGGGACTGTACGTGATAATCCCTGCGCTAAGTCAGTGACATAAGAGCAACTACATGCAACATATGAAGACAACGCATGTTTCGTCGCTTGTGACGGTGACTGTACGTGATAAACCCTGCGCTAAGTCAGTGACATTTGAGCAACTACATGCAACATATGAAGACAACGCATGTTTCAACGCTTGTGACGGTGACTGTACTTGATTTACCCTGCGCTAAGTCAGTGACATGAAAGCAACTACATGCAACATATGAAGACAACGCATGTTTCATCGCTTGTTAAGGTGACTGTAAATGATAAACCCTGCGCTCAGTCAGTGACATGAGAGCAACTACATGCAACATATGAAGACAACGCATGTTTCATCGCTTGTTAAGGTGACTGTACGTGATAAACCCTGCGCTTAGTAAGTGACATGAAAGCAACTACATGCAACATATGAAGACAACACATGTTTCCTCGCTTGTGACGGTTACTGTACGTGATAAACCCTTCGCTAAGTCAGTGACATTTGAGAAACTACATGCAACATATGAAGACAACGCATGTTTCAACGCTTGTGACGGTGACTGTACTTGATAAACCCTGCGCTAAGTCAGTGACATGAAAGCAACTACATGCAACATATGAAGACAACGCATGTTTCCTCGCTTGTGACGGTGACTGTACGTGATAAACCCTGCGCTAAGTCAGTGACATGAGGGCAACTACATGCAACATATGAAGAAACGCATGTTTCCTCGCTTGTGAAGGTGACTGTACTTGATAAACCCTGCGCTAAGTCAGTGACATGAGAGCAACTACATGAAACATATTAGGACAACGCATGTTTCCTCGCTTGTGATGGTGACTGTACGTGATAAACCCTGCGCTAAGTCAGTGACATGAGAGCAACTACATGCAACATATGAAGACAACGCATGTTTCCTCGCTTGTGAAGGTGACTGTACTTAATAAACCCTGCGCTAAGTCAGTGACATGAGGGCAACTACATGCAACATATGAAGACAACGCATGTTTCCTCGCTTGTGAAGGTGACTGTACTTGATAAACGCTGCGCTAAGTCAGTGACATGAGAGCAACTACATGCAACATATGAAGACAATGAATGTTTCCTCGCTTGTGACGGTGACTGTACTTGATAAACCCTGCGCTAAGTCAGTGACATGAAAGCAACTACATGCAACATATGAAGACAACGCATGTTTCCTCGCTTGTGACGGTGACTGTACTTGATAACCCCTCCGCTAAGTCAGTGAAATGAGAGCAACTACATGCAACATATGAAGACAACGCATGTTTCATCGCTTGTGACGGTGACTGTACTTGATAAACCCTGCGCTAAGTCAGTGACATGAAAGCAACTACATGCAACATATGAAGACAACGCATGTTTCCTCGCTTGTGACGGTGACTGTACGTGATAAACCCTGCGCTAAGTCAGTGACATGAGAGCAACTACATGCAACATATGAAGAAACTGATGTTTCCTCGCTTGTGACGGTGACTGTACTTGATAAACCCTGCGCTAAGTCAGTGACATGAGAGCAACTACATGCAACATATGAAGACAACACATGTTTCCTCGCTTATGAAGGTGACTGTACTTGATAAACCCTGCGCTAAGTCAGTGACATGAGAGCAACTACATGCAACATATGAAGACAACACATGTTTCCTCGCTTATGAAGGTGACTGTACTTGATAAACCCTGCGCTAAGTCAGTGACATGAGGGCAACTACATGCAACATATGAAGACAACGCATGTTCCCTCGCTTGTGAAGGTGACTGTACTTGATAAACCCTGCGCTAAGTCAGTGACATGAGAGCAACTACATGCAACATATGAAGACAATGAATGTTTCCTCGCTTGTGACGGTGACTGTACTTGATAAACCCTGCGCTAAGTCAGTGACATGAAAGCAACTACATGCAACATATGAAGACAACGCATGTTTCCTCGCTTGTGACGGTGACTGTACTTGATAACCCCTCCGCTAAGTCAGTGAAATGAGAGCAACTACATGCAACATATGAAGACAACTTATGTTTCCTCGCTTGTGACGGTTACTGTACGTGATAAACCCTGCGCTAAGTCAGTGACATTTGAGCAACTACATGCAACATATGAAGACAACGCATGTTTCAACGCTTGTGACGGTGACTGTACTTGATAAACCCTGCGCTAAGTCAGTGACATGAAAGCAACTACATGCAACATATGAAGACAACGCATGTTTCCTCGCTTGTGACGGTGACTGTACGTGATAAACCCTGCGCTAAGTCAGTGACATGAGGGCAACTACATGCAACATATGAAGAAACGCATGTTTCCTCGCTTGTGAAGGTGACTGTACTTGATAAACCCTGCGCTAAGTCAGTGACATGAGAGCAACTACATGCAACATATGAAGACAATGCATGTTTCCTCGCTTGTTACGGTGACTGTACTTGATAAACCCTGCGCTAAGTCAGTGACATGAGAGCAACTTCATGCAACATATTAGGACAACGCATGTTTCCTCGCTTGTGACGGTGACTGTACTTGATAAACCCTGCGCTAAGTCAGTGACATGAGAGCAACTACATGCAACATATTAGGACAACGCATGTTTCCTCGTTTGTGACGGTAACTGTACGTGATGAACCCTGCGCTAAGTCAGTGACATGAGAGCAACTTCATGCAACATATGAAGACAACGCATAATTCTTCGCTTGTGACGGTGACTGTACGTGATAAACCCTGCGGTAAGTCAGTGACATTTGAGCAACTACATGCAACATATGAAGACAACGCATGTTTCAACGCTTGTGACGGTGACTGTACTTGATAAACCCTGCGCTAAGTCAGTGACATGAAAGCAACTACATGCAACATATGAAGACAACACATGTTTCCTCGCTTGTGACGGTGACTGTACGTGATAAACCCTGCGCTAAGTCAGTGACATGAGAGCAACTACATGCAACATATGAAGACAACACATGTTTCCTCGCTTGTGACGGTGACTGTACGTGATAAACCCTGCGCTAAGTCAGTGACATGAGAGCAAGTGCATGCAACCTATTAGGACAACGCATGTTTTCTCGCTTGTGAAGGTGACTGTACTTGATAATCCTGCGCTAAGTCAGTGACATGAGGGCAACTACATGCAACATATGAAGACAACGCTTGTTTCCTCGCTTGTGAAGGTGACTGTACTTGAAAAACCCTGCGCTAAGTCAGTGACATGAGAGCAACTACATGCAACATATTAGGACAACGCATGTTTCCTCGCTTGTGACGGTGACTGTACTTGATAAACCCTGCGCTAGGTCAGTGACATGAGAGCAACTACATGCAACATATTAGGACAACGCATGTTTCCTCGCTTGTGACGGTAACTGTACGTGATAAACCCTGCGCTAAGTCAGTGACATGAGAGCAACTACATGCAACATATGAAGACAACGCATGTTTCCTCGCTTGTGACGGTGACTGTACGTGATAAACCCTGCGCTAAGTCAGTGACATGAGAGCAACTACATGCAACATATGACGACAACGCATGTTTCATCGCTTGTGACGGTGACTGTACTTGATAAACCCTGCGCTAAGTCAGTGACATGAAAGCAACTACATGCAACATATGAAGACAACGCATGTTTCCTCGCTTGTGACGGTGACTGTACGTGATAAACCCTGCGCTAAGTCAGTGACATTAGAGCAACTACATGCAACATATGAACACAACGCATGTTTCCTCGCTTGTGAAGGTGACTGTACTTGATAAACCCTGCGCTAAGTCAGTGCCATGAGAGCAACTACATGCAACATAAGAAGACAACGCATGTTTCCTCGCTTGTCACGGTAACTGTACTTGATAAACCCTGCGCTAAGTCAGTGACATGAGAGCAACTACATGCAACAAATTAGGACAACGCATGTTTCCTCGCTTGTGAAGGTGACTGTACTTGATAAACCCTGCGCTAAGTCATTGACATGAGAGCAACTACATGAAACATATTAGGACAACGCATGTTTCCTCGCTTGTGACGGTGACTGTACGTGATAAACCCTGCTCTAAGTCAGTGACATGAGAGCAACTACATGCAACATATGAAGACAACGCATGTTTCCTCGCTTGTGAAGGTGACTGTACTTGATAAACCCTGCGCTAAGTCAGTGACATGAGAGCAACGTCATGCAACATATGAAGACAACGCATGTTTCCTCGCTTGTGAAGGTGACTGTACTTGATAAACCCTGCGCTAAGTCAGTGACATGAGAGCAACTACATGCAACATATGAAGACAACGCATGTTTCCTCGCTTGTCACGGTAACTGTACATGATAAACCCTGCGCTAAGTCAGTGACATGAGAGCAACTACATGCAACATATTAGGACAATGCATGTTTCCTCGCTTGTGAAGGTGACTGTACTTGATAAACCCTGCGCTAAGTCAGTGACATGAGAGCAACTACATGCAACATATGAAGACAACACATGTTTCCTCGCTTGTGACGGTGACTGTACGTGATAAACCCACCGTGAAGTCAGTGACATGAAAGCAACTACATGCAACATATTAGGACAACGCATGTTTCCTCGCTTGTGACGGTGACTGTACGTGATTAACCCTGCGCTAAGTCAGTGACATGAGAGCAACTACATGCAACATATGAAGACAACGCATGTTTCATCGCTTGTGACGGTGACTGTACTTGATAAACCCTGCGCTAAGTCAGTGACATGAAAGCAACTACATGCAACATATGAAGACAACGCATGTTTCCTCGCTTATGAAGTTGACTGTACTTGATAAACCCTGCGCTAAGTCAGTGACATGAGGGCAACTACATGCAACATATGAAGACAACGCATGTTTCCTCGCTTGTGAAGGTGACTGTACTTGATAAACCCTGCGCTAAGTCAGTGACATGAGAGCAACTTCATGCAACATATGAAGACAATGAATGTTTCCTCGCTTGTGACGGTGACTGTACTTGATAAACCCTGCGCTAAGTCAGTGACATGAAAGCAACTACATGCAACATATGAAGACAACGCATGTTTCCTCGCTTGTGACGGTGACTGTACTTGATAACCCCTCCGCTAAGTCAGTGAAATGAGAGCAACTACATGCAACATATGAAGACAACTTATGTTTCCTCGCTTGTGACGGTGACTGTACGTGATAAACCCTGCGCTAAGTCAGTGACATTTGAGCAACTACATGCAACATATGAAGACAACGCATGTTTCAACGCTTGTGACGGTGACTGTACTTGATAAACCCTGCGCTAAGTCAGTGACATGAAAGCAACTACATGCAACATATGAAGACAACGCATGTTTCCTCGCTTGTGACGGTGACTGTACGTGATAAACCCTGCGCTAAGTCAGTGACATGAGGGCAACTACATGCAACATATGAAGAAACGCATGTTTCCTCGCTTGTGAAGGTGACTGTACTTAATAAACCCTGCGCTAAGTCAGTGACATGAGAGCAACTACATGCAACATATGAAGACAATGCATGTTTCCTCGCTTGTGACGGTGACTGTACGTGATAAACCCTGCGCTAAGTCAGTGACATTTGAGCAACTACATGCAACATATGAAGACAACGCATGTTTCAACGCTTGTGACGGTGACTGTACGTGATAAACCCTGCGCTAAGTCAGTGACATGAAAGCAACTACATGCAACATATGAAGACAACACATGTTTCCTCGCTTGTGACGGTGACTGTACGTGATAAACCCTGCGCTAAGTCAGTGACATGAGAGCAACTACATGCAACATATGAAGACAACGCATGTTTCCTCGCTTGTGACGGTGACTGTACGTGATAAACCCTGTGCTAAGTCAGTGACATGAGAGCAACTACATGCAACATATGAAGACAACGCAAGTTTCCTCGCTTGTGAAGGTGACTGTACTTGATAAACCCTGCGCTAAGTCAGTGACATGAGAGCAACTACATGCATTATATGAAGACAATGCATGTTTCCTCGCTTGTGACGGTGACTGTACTTGATAAACCCTGCGCTAAGTCAGTGACATGAGAGCAACTACATAAAACATATAAGGACAACGCTTGTTTACTCGCTTGTGCCGGGGACTGTACGTGATAATCCCTGCGCTAAGTCAGTGACATAAGAGCAACTACATGCAACATATGAAGACAACGCATGTTTCGTCGCTTGTGACGGTGACTGTACGTGATAAACCCTGCGCTAAGTCAGTGACATTTGAGCAACTACATGCAACATATGAAGACAACGCATGTTTCAACGCTTGTGACGGTGACTGTACTTGATTTACCCTGCGCTAAGTCAGTGACATGAAAGCAACTACATGCAACATATGAAGACAACGCATGTTTCATCGCTTGTTAAGGTGACTGTAAATGATAAACCCTGCGCTCAGTCAGTGACATGAGAGCAACTACATGCAACATATGAAGACAACGCATGTTTCATCGCTTGTTAAGGTGACTGTACGTGATAAACCCTGCGCTTAGTAAGTGACATGAAAGCAACTACATGCAACATATGAAGACAACGCATGTTTCGTCGCTTGTGACGGTGACTGTACTTGATAACCCCTCCGCTAAGTCAGTGACATAAGAGCAACTACATGCAACATATGAAGACAACGCATGTTTCCTTGCTTGTGACGGTGACTGTACGTGATAAACCCTACGCTAAGTCAGTGACATGAGAGCAACTACATGCAACATATGAAGACAACGCATGTTTCCTCGCTTGTGAAGGTGACTGTACTTGATAAACCCTGCGCTAAGTCAGTGACATGAGAGCAACTACATGCAACATAAGAAGACAACGCATGTTTCCTCGCTTGTCAGGGTAACTGTACTTGATAAACCCTGCGCTAAGTCAGTGACATGAGAGCAACTACATGCAACAAATTAGGACAACGCATGTTTCCTCGCTTGTGAAGGTGACTGTACTTGATAAACCCTGCGCTAAGTCAGTGACATGAGAGCAACTACATGAAACATATTAGGACAACGCATGTTTCCTCGCTTGTGATGGTGACTGTACGTGATAAACCCTGCGCTAAGTCAGTGACATGAGAGCAACTACATGCAACATATGAAGACAACGCATGTTTCCTCGCTTGTGAAGGTGACTGTACTTAATAAACCCTGCGCTAAGTCAGTGACATGAGGGCAACTACATGCAACATATGAAGACAACGCATGTTTCCTCGCTTGTGAAGGTGACTGTACTTGATAAACCCTGCGCTAAGTCAGTGACATGAGAGCAACTACATGCAACATATGAAGACAATGAATGTTTCCTCGCTTGTGACGGTGACTGTACTTGATAAACCCTGCGCTAAGTCAGTGACATGAAAGCAACTACATGCAACATATGAAGACAACGCATGTTTCCTCGCTTGTGACGGTGACTGTACTTGATAACCCCTCCGCTAAGTCAGTGAAATGAGAGCAACTACATGCAACATATGAAAACAACGCATGTTTCCTCGCTTGTGACGGTGACTGTACGTGATAAACCCTGCGCTAAGTCAGTGACATTTGAGCAACTACATGCAACATATGAAGACAACGCATGTTTCAACGCTTGTGACGGTGACTGTACTTGATAAACCCTGCGCTAAGTCAGTGACATGAAAGCAACTACATGCAACATATGAAGACAACGCATGTTTCCTCGCTTGTGACGGTGACTGTACGTGATAAACCCTGCGCTAAGTCAGTGACATGAGGGCAACTACATGCAACATATGAAGACAACGCATGTTTCCTCGCTTGTGAAGGTGACTGTACTTGATAAACCCTGCGCTAAGTCAGTGACATGAGAGCAACTACATGCAACATATGAAGACAATGCATGTTTCCTCGCTTGTTACGGTGACTGTACTTGATAAACCCTGCGCTAAGTCAGTGACATGAGAGCAACTTCATGCAACATATTAGGACAACGCATGTTTCCTCGCTTGTGACGGTGACTGTACTTGATAAACCCTGCGCTAAGTCAGTGACATGAGAGCAACTACATGCAACATATTAGGACAACGCATGTTTCCTCGTTTGTGACGGTGACTGTACGTGATAAACCCTGCGCTAAGTCAGTGACATGAGAGCAACTACATGCAACATATGAAGACAACGCATGTTTCCTCGCTTGTGACGGTGACTGTACGTGATAAACCCTGCGCTAAGTCAGTGACATTTGAGCAACTACATGCAACTTATGAAGACAACGCATGTTTCAACGCTTGTGACGGTGACTGTACTTGATAAACCCTGCGCTAAGTCAGTGACATGAAAGCAACTACATGCAACATATGAAGACAACGCATGTTTCCTCGCTTGTGACGGTGACTGTACGTGATAAACCCTGCGCTAAGTCAGTGACATGAGAGCAACTACATGCAACATATGAAGACAACACATGTTTCCTCGCTTGTGACGGTGACTGTACGTGATAAACCCTGCGCTAAGTCAGTGACATGAGAGCAACTACATGCAACATGTGAAGACAACGCATGTTTCCTCGCTTGTGACGGTGACTGTACGTGATAAACCCTGCGCATAGTCAGTGACATTTGAGCAACTACATGCAACATATGAAGACAACGCATGTTTCAACGCTTGTGACGGTGACTGTACTTGATTTACCCTGCGCTAAGTCAGTGACATGAAAGCAACTACATGCAACATATGAAGACAACGCATGTTTCATCGCTTGTTAAGGTGACTGTAAGTGATAAACCCTGCGCTCAGTCAGTGACATGAGAGCAACTACATGCAACATATGAAGACAACGCATGTTTCATCGCTTGTTAAGGTGACTGTACGTGATAAACCCTGCGCTAAGTAAGTGACATGAAAGCAACTACATGCAACATATGAAGACAACGCATGTTTCCTCGCTTGTGACGGTGACTGTACGTGATAAACCCTACGCTAAGTCAGTGACATGAGAGCAACTACATGCAACATATGAAGACAACGCATGTTTCCTCGCTTGTGAAGGTGACTGTACTTGATAAACCCTGCGCTAAGTCAGTGACATGAGAGCAACTACATGCAACATAAGAAGACAACGCATGTTTCCTCGCTTGTCACGGTAACTGTACTTTATAAACCCTGCGCTAAGTCAGTGACATGAGAGCAACTACATGCAACAAATTAGGACAACGCATGTTTCCTCGCTTGTGAAGGTGACTGTACTTGATAAACCCTGCGCTAAGTCAGTGACATGAGAGCAACTACATGAAACATATTAGGACAACGCATGTTTCCTCGCTTGTGATGGTGACTGTACGTGATAAACCCTGCGCTAAGTCAGTGACATGAGAGCAACTACATGCAACATATGAAGACAACGCATGTTTCCTCGCTTGTGAAGGTGACTGTACTTAATAAACCCTGCGCTAAGTCAGTGACATGAGGGCAACTACATGCAACATATGAAGACAACGCATGTTTCCTCGCTTGTGAAGGTGACTGTACTTGATAAACCCTGCGCTAAGTCAGTGACATGAGAGCAACTACATGCAACATATGAAGACAATGAATGTTTCCTCGCTTGTGACGGTGACTGTACTTGATAAACCCTGCGCTAAGTCAGTGACATGAAAGCAACTACATGCAACATATGAAGACAACGCATGTTTCCTCGCTTGTGACGGTGACTGTACTTGAGAACCCCTCCGCTAAGTCAGTGAAATGAGAGCAACTACATGCATCATATGAAGACAACGCATGTTTACTCGCTTGTGACGGTAACTGTACTTTATAAACCCTGCGCTAAGTCAGTGACATGAGAGCAACTACATGCAACAAATTAGGACAACGCATGTTTCCTCGCTTGTGAAGGTGACTGTACTTGATAAACCCTGCGCTAAGTCAGTGACATGAGAGCAACTACATGAAACATATTAGGACAACGCATGTTTCCTCGCTTGTGATGGTGACTGTACGTGATAAACCCTGCGCTAAGTCAGTGACATGAGAGCAACTACATGCAACATATGAAGACAACGCATGTTTCCTCGCTTGGGAAGGTGACTGTACTTAAAAAACCCTGCGCTAAGTCAGTGACATGAGGGCAACTACATGCAACATATGAAGACAACGCATGTTTCCTCGCTTGTGAAGGTGACTGTACTTGATAAACCCTGCGCTAAGTCAGTGACATGAGAGCAACTACATGCAACATATGAAGACAATGAATGTTTCCTCGCTTGTGACGGTGACTGTACTTGATAAACCCTGCGCTAAGTCAGTGACATGAAAGCAACTACATGCAACATATGAAGACAACGCATGTTTCCTCGCTTGTGACGGTGACTGTACTTGAGAACCCCTCCGCTAAGTCAGTGAAATGAGAGCAACTACATGCAACATATGAAGACAACGCATGTTTACTCGCTTGTGACGGTGACTGTACGTGATAAACCCTGCGCTAAGTCAGTGACATTTGAGCAACTACATGCAACATATGAAGACAACGCATGTTTCAACGCTTGTGACGGTGACTGTACTTGATAAACCCTGCGCTAAGTCAGTGACATGAAAGCAACTACATGCAACATATGAAGACAACGCATGTTTCCTCGCTTGTGACGGTGAATGTACGTGATAAACCCTGCGCTAAGTCAGTGACATGAGGGCAACTACATGCAACATATAAAGACAACGCATGTTTCCTCGCTTGTGAAGGTGACTGTACTTGATAAACCCTGCACTAAGTCAGTGACATGAGAGCAACTACATGCAACCTATTAGGACAACGCATGTTTCCTCGCTTGTGAAGGTGACTGTACTTGATAAACCATGCGCTAAGTCAGTGACATGAGAGCAACTACATGCAACATATGAAGACAATAAATGTTTCCTCGCTTGTGAAGGTGACTGTACTTGATAAATCCTGCGCTTAGTCAGTGACATGAGAGCAACTACATGCAACATAAGAAGACAACGCATGTTTCCTCGCTTGTCACAGTAACTGTCCTTTATAAACCCTGCGCTAAGTTAGTGACATGAGAGCAACTACATGCAACATATGAAGACAACGCATGTTTCCTCGCTAGTGAAGGTGACTGTACTTGATAAATCCTGCGCTAAGTCAGTGACATGAGAGCAACTACATGCAACATATGAAGACAACGCATGTTTCCTCGCTTGTCACGGTAACTGTACATGATAAACCCTGCGCTAAGTCAGTGACATGAGAGCAAGTACATGCAACAAATTAGGACAACGCATGTTTCCTTGCTTGTGAAGGTGACTGTACTTGATAAACCCTGCGCTAAGTCAGTGACATGACAGCAACTACATGAAACATATTAGGACAACGCATGCTTCCTCGCTTGTGACGGTGACTGTACGTGATAAACCCTGCGCTAAGTCAGTGACATGAGAGCAACTACATGCAACATATGAAGACAACGCATGTTTCCTCGCTTGTGAAGGTGACTGTACTTGATAAACCCTGGGCTAAGTCAGTGACATGAGAGCAACCACATGCAACATATTAGGACAACGCATGTTTCCTCGCTTGTGACGGTGACTGTACTTGATAAACCATGCGCTAAGTCAGTGACATGAGAGCAACTACATGCAACATATAAGGACAACGCATGTTTCCTCGTTTGTGACGGTAACTGTACGTGATAAACCCTGCGCTAAGTCAGTGACATGAGAGCAACTACATGCAACATATGAAGACAACGCATGTTTCCTCGCTTGTGACGGTGACTGTACGTGATAAACCCTGCGCTAAGTCAGTGACATTTGAGCAACTACATGCAACATATGAAGACAACGCATGTTTCAACGCTTGTGACGGTGACTGTACTTGATAAACCCTGCGCTAAGTCAGTGACATGAAAGCAACTACATGCAACATATGAAGACAACGCATGTTTCCTCGCTTGTGACGGTGACTGTACGTGATAAACCCTGCGCTAAGTCAGTGACATGAGAGCAACTACATGCAACATATGAAGACAACACATGTTTCCTCGCTTGTGACGGTGACTGTACGTGATAAACCCTGCGCTAAGTCAGTGACATGAGAGCAACTACATGCAACATATGAAGACAACGCATGTTTCCTCGCTTGTGAAGGTGACTGTACGTGATAAACCCTGCGCTAAGTCAGTGACATTTGAGCAACTACATGCAACATATGAAGACAACGCATGTTTCAACGCTTGTGACGGTGACTGTACTTGATTTACCCTGCGCTAAGTCAGTGACATGAAAGCAACTACATGCAACATATGAAGACAACGCATGTTTCATCGCTTGTTAAGGTGACTGTACGTGATAAACCCTGCGCTCAGTCAGTGACATGAGAGCAACTACATGCAACATATGAAGACAACGCATGTTTCATCGCTTGTTAAGGTGACTGTACGTGATAAACCCTGCGCTAAGTAAGTGACATGAAAGCAACTACATGCAACATATGAAGACAACGCATGTTTCGTCGCTTGTGACGGTGACTGTACTTGATAACCCCTCCGCTAAGTCAGTGACATAAGAGCAACTACATGCAACATATGAAGACAACGCATGTTTCCTCGCTTGTGACGGTGACTGTACGTGATAAACCCTACGCTAAGTCAGTGACATGAGAGCAACTACATGCAACATATGAAGACAACGCATGTTTCCTCGCTTGTGAAGGTGACTGTACTTGATAAACCCTGCGCTAAGTCAGTGACATGGGAGCAACTACATGCAACATAAGAAGACAACGCATGTTTCCTCGCTTGTCAGGGTAACTGTACTTGATAAACCCTGCGCTAAGTCAGTGACATGAGAGCAACTACATGCAACAAATTAGGACAACGCATGTTTCCTCGCTTGTGAAGGTGACTGTACTTGATAAACCCTGCGCTAAGTCAGTGACATAAGAGCAACTACATGAAACATATTAGGACAACGCATGTTTCCTCGCTTGTGATGGTGACTGTACGTGATAAACCCTGCGCTAAGTCAGTGACATGAGAGCAACTACATGCAACATATGAAGACAACGCATGTTTCCTCGCTTGTGAAGGTGACTGTACTTAATAAACCCTGCGCTAAGTCAGTGACATGAGGGCAACTACATGCAACATATGAAGACAACGCATGTTTCCTCGCTTGTGAAGGTGACTGTACTTGATAAACCCTGCGCTTAGTCAGTGACATGAGAGCAACTACATGCAACATATGAAGACAATGAATGTTTCCTCGCTTGTGACGGTGACTGTACTTGATAAACCCTGCGCTAAGTCAGTGACATGAAAGCAACTACATGCAACATATGAAGACAACGCATGTTTCCTCGCTTGTGACGGTGACTGTACTTGATAACCCCTCCGCTAAGTCAGTGAAATGAGAGCAACTACATGCAACATATGAAGACAACGCATGTTTCCTCGCTTGTGACGGTGACTGAACGTGATAAACCCTGCGCTAAGTCAGTGACATTTGAGCAACTACATGCAACATATGAAGACAACGCATGTTTCAACGCGTTTGACGGTGACTGTATTTGATAAACCCTGCGCTAAGTCAGTGACATGAAAGCAACTACATGCAACAAATGAAGACAACGCATGTTTCCTCGCTTGTGACGGTGACTGTACGTGATAAACCCTGCGCTAAGTCAGTGACATGAGGGCAACTACATGCAACATATGAAGACAACGCATGTTTCCTCGCTTGTGAAGGTGACTGTACTTGATAAACCCTGCGCTAAGTCAGTGACATGAGAGCAACTACATGCAACATATGAAGACAATGCATGTTTCCTCGCTTGTTACGGTGACTGTACTTGATAAACCCTGCGCTAAGTCAGTGACATGAGAGCAACTTCATGCAACATATGAAGACAACGCATGTTTCCTCGCTTGTGACGGTGACTGTACTTGATAAACCCTGCGCTAAGTCAGTGACATGAGAGCAACTACATGCAACATATTAGGACAACGCATGTTTCCTCGTTTGTGACGGTGACTGTACGTGATAAACCCTGCGCTAAGTCAGTGACATGAGAGCAACTTCATGCAACATATGAAGACAACGCATAATTCCTCGCTTGTGACGGTGACTGTACGTGATAAACCCTGCGCTAAGTCAGTGACATTTGAGCAACTACATGCAACATATGAAGACAACGCATGTTTCAACGCTTGTGACGGTGACTGTACTTGATAAACCCTGCGCTAAGTCAGTGACATGAAAGCAACTACATGCAACATATGAAGACAACACATGTTTCCTCGCTTGTGACGGTGACTGTACGTGATAAACCCTGCGCTAAGTCAGTGACATGAGAGCAACTACATGCAACATATGAAGACAACACATGTTTCCTCGCTTCTGACGGTGACTGTACGTGATAAACCCTGCGCTAAGTCAGTGACATGAGAGCAACTACATGCAACCTATTAGGACAACGCATGTTTCCTCGCTTGTGAAGGTGACTGTACTTGATAAACCCTGCGCTAAGTCAGTGACATGAGAGCAACTACATGCAACATATGAAGACAACGCATGTTTCCTCGCTTGTGAAGGTGACTGTACTTGATAAACCCTGGGCTAAGTCAGTGACATGAGAGCAACTACATGCAACATATTAGGACAACGCATGTTTCCTCGCTTGTGACAGTGACTGTACTTGATAAACCATGCGCTAAGTCAGTGACATGAGAGCAACTACATGCAACATATAAGGACAACGCATGTTTCCTCGTTTGTGACGGTGACTGTACGTGATAAACCCTGCGCTAAGTCAGTGACATGAGAGCAACTACATGCAACATATGAAGACAACGCATGTTTCCTCGCTTGTGACGGTGACTGTACGTGATAAACCCTGCGCTAAGTCAGTGACATTTGAGCAACTACATGCAACATATGAAGACAACGCATGTTTCAACGCTTGTGACGGTGACTGTACTTGATAAACCCTGCGCTAAGTCAGTGACATGAAAGCAACTACATCCAACATATGAAGACAACGCATGTTTCCTCGCTTGTGACGGTGACTGTACGTGATAAACCCTGCGCTAAGTCAGTGACATGAGAGCAACTACATGCAAAATATGAAGACAACACATGTTTCCTCGCTTGTGACGGTGACTGTACGTGATAAACCCTGCGCTAAGTCAGTGACATGAGAGCAACTACATGCAACATATGAAGACAACGCATGTTTCCTCGCTTGTGAAGGTGACTGTACTTGATAAACCCTGCGCTAAGTCAGTGACATGAGAGCAACTACATGCAACATATTAGGGCAACGCATGTTTCCTCGCTTGTGAAGGTGACTGTACTTGATAAACCCTGCGCTCAGTCAGTGACATGAGAGCAACTACATGCAACATATGAAGACAACGCATGTTTCATCGCTTGTTAAGGTGACTGTTCGTGATAAACCCTGCGCTCAGTCAGTGACATGAGAGCAACTACATGCAACATATGAAGACAACGCATGTTTCATCGCTTGTTAAGGTGACTGTACGTGATAAACCCTGCGCTAAGTTAGTGACATGAAAGCAACTACATGCAACAAATGAAGACAACGCATGTTTCGTCGCTTGTGACGGTGACTGTACTTGATAACCACTCCGCTAAGTCAGTGACATGAGAGCAACTACATGCAACATATGAAGACAACGCATAATTCCTCGCTTGTGACGGTGACTGTACGTGATAAACCCTGCGCTTAGTCAGTGACATTTGAGCAACTACATGTAACATATGAAGACAACGCATGTTTCAACGCTTGTGTCGGTGACTGTACTTGATAAACCCTGCGCTAAGTCAGTAACATGAAAGCAACTACATGCAACATATGAAGACAACACATGTTTCCTCGCTTGTGACGGTGACTGTACGTGATAAACCCTGCGCTAAGTCAGTGACATGAGAGCAGTTACATGCAACATATGAAGACAACACATGTTTTCTGGCTTGTGACGGTGACTGTACGTGATAAACCCTGCGCTAAGTCAGTGACATGAGAGCAACTACATGCAACATATGAAGACAACGCATGTTTCAACGCTTGTGACGGTGACTGTACTTGATAAACCCTGCGCTAAGTCAGTGACATGAAAGCAACTACATGCAACATATGAAGACAACGCATGTTTCCTCGCTTGTGACGGTGACTGTACGTGATAAACCCTGCGCTAAGTCAGTGACATGAGAGCAACTACATGCAACATATGAAGACAACACATGTTTCCTCGCTTGTGACGGTGACTGTACGTGATAAACCCTGCGCTAAGTCAGTGACATGAGAGCAACTACATGCAACATATGAAGACAACGCATGTTTCCTCGCTTGTGAAGGTGACTGTACTTGATAAACCCTGCGCTAAGTCAGTGACATGAGAGCAACTACATGCAACATATTAGGGCAACGCATGTTTCCTCGCTTGTGAAGGTGACTGTACTTGATAAACCCTGCGCTCAGTCAGTGACATGAGAGCAACTACATGCAACATATGAAGACAACGCATGTTTCATCGCTTGTTAAGGTGACTGTTCGTGATAAACCCTGCGCTCAGTCAGTGACATGAGAGCAACTACATGCAACATATGAAGACAACGCATGTTTCATCGCTTGTTAAGGTGACTGTACGTGATAAACCCTGCGCTAAGTTAGTGACATGAAAGCAACTACATGCAACATATGAAGACAACGCATGTTTCGTCGCTTGTGACGGTGACTGTACTTGATAACCACTCCGCTAAGTCAGTGACATGAGAGCAACTACATGCAACATATGAAGACAACGCATAATTCCTCGCTTGTGACGGTGACTGTACGTGATAAACCCTGCGCTAAGTCAGTGACATTTGAGCAACTACATGTAACATATGACGACAACGCATGTTTCAACGCTTGTGACGGTGACTGTACTTGATAAACCCTGCGCTAAGTCAGTAACATGAAAGCAACTACATGCAACATATGAAGACAACACATGTTTCCTCGCTTGTGACGGTGACTGTACGTGATAAACCCTGCGCTAAGTCAGTGACATGAGAGCAGTTACATGCAACATATGAAGACAACACATGTTTTCTGGCTTGTGACGGTGACTGTACGTGATAAACCCTGCGCTAAGTCAGTGACATGAGAGCAACTACATGCAACCTATTAGGACAACGCATGTTTCCTCGCTTGTGAAGGTGACTGTACTTGATAAACCATGCGCTAAGTCAGTGACATGAGAGATACTACATGCAACATATGAAGACAATAAATGTTTCCTCGCTTGTGAAGGTGACTGTACTTGATAAACCCTGCGCTTAGTCAGTGACATGAGAGCAACTACATGCAACATAAGAAGACAACGCATGTTTCCTCGCTTGTCACGGTAACTGTACTTTATAAACCCTGCGCTAAGTCAGTGACATGAGAGCAACTACATGCAACATATGAAGACAACGCATGTTTCCTCGCTTGTGAAGGTGACTGTACTTGATAAATCCTGCGCTAAGTCAGTGACATGAGAGCAACTACATGCAACATATGAAGACAACGCATGTTTCCTCGCTTGTCACGGTAACTGTACATGATAAACCCTGCGCTAAGTCAGTGACATGAGAGCAACTACATGCAACAAATTAGGACAACGCATGTTGTCTTGCTTGTGAAGGTGACTGTACTTGATAAACCCTGCGCTAAGTCAGTGACATGAAAGCAACTACATGAAACATATTAGGACAACGCATGTTTCCTCGCTTGTGACGGTGACTGTACGTGATAAACCCTGTGCTAAGTCAGTGACATGAGAGCAACTACATGCAACATATGAAGACAACGCAAGTTTCCTCGCTTGTGAAGGTGACTGTACTTGATAAACCCTGCGCTAAGTCAGTGACATGAGAGCAACTACATGCATTATATGAAGACAATGCATGTTTCCTCGCTTGTGACGGTGACTGCACTTGATAAACCCTGCGCTAAGTCAGTGACAT
The DNA here is from genome assembly GCA_945910005.1 of Isoperla grammatica. Classification (NCBI taxonomy): domain Eukaryota; kingdom Metazoa; phylum Arthropoda; class Insecta; order Plecoptera; family Perlodidae; genus Isoperla; species Isoperla grammatica. Next base: position 84,069,683 of record OX246737.1, read on the forward strand.
GAGAGCAACTACATAAAACATATTAGGACAACGCTTGTTTCCTCGCTTGTGACGGTGACTGTACGTGATAATCCCTGCGCTAAGTCAGTGACATGAGGGCAACTACATGCAACATATGAAGACAACGCTTGTTTCCTCGCTTGTGAAGGTGACTGTACTTGATAAACCCTGCGCTAAGTCAGTGACATGAGAGCAACTACATGCAACATATTAAGACAATGTATGTTTCCTCGCTTGTTACGGTGACTGTACTTGATAAACCCTGCGCTAAGTCAGTGACATGAGAGCAACTACATGCAACATATGAAGACAACGCATGTTTCCTCGCTTGTGAAGGTGACTGTACTTGATAAACCCTGGGCTAAGTCAGTGACATGAGAGCAACTACATGCAACATATTAGGACAACGCATGTTTCCTCGCTTGTGACGGTGACTGTACTTGATAAACCATGCGCTAAGTCAGTGACATGAGAGCAACAACATGCAACATATAAGGACAACGCATGTTTCCTCGTTTGTGACGGTGACTGTACGTGATAAACCCTGCGCTAAGTCAGTGACATGAGAGCAACTACATGCAACATATGAAGACAACGCATGTTTCCTCGCTTGTGACGGTGACTGTACGTGATAAACCCTGCGCTAAGTCAGTGACATTTGAGCAACTACATGCAACATATGAAGACAACGCATGTTTCAACGCTTGTGACGGTGACTGTACTTGATAAACCCTGCGCTAAGTCAGTGACATGAAAGCAACTACATGCAACATATGAAGACAACGCATGTTTCCTCGCTTGTGACGGTGACTGTACGTGATAAACCCTGCGCTTAGTCAGTGACATGAGAGCAACTACATGCAACATATGAAGACAACACATGTTTCCTCGCTTGTGACGGTGACTGTACGTGATAAACCCTGCGCTAAGTCAGTGACATGAGAGCAACTACATGCAACATATGAAGACAACGCATGTTTCCTCGCTTGTGAAGGTGACTGTACGTGATAAACCCTGCGCTAAGTCAGTGACATTTGAGCAACTACATGCAACATATGAAGACAACGCATGTTTCAACGCTTGTGACGGTGACTGTACTTGATTTACCCTGCGCTAAGTCAGTGACATGAAAGCAACTACATGCAACATATGAAGACAACGCATGTTTCATCGCTTGTTAAGGTGACTGTACGTGATAAACCCTGCGCTCAGTCAGTGACATGAGAGCAACTACATGCAACATATGTAGACAACGCATGTTTCATCGCTTGTTAAGGTGACTGTACGTGATAAACCCTGCGCTAAGTAAGTGACATGAAAGCAACTACATGCAACATATGAAGACAACGCATGTTTCGTCGCTTGTGACGGTGACTGTACTTGATAACCCCTCCGCTAAGTCAGTGACATAAGAGCAACTACATGCAACATATGAAGACAACGCATGTTTCCTCGCTTGTGACGGTGACTGTACGTGATAAACCCTACGCTAAGTCAGTGACATGAGAGCAACTACATGCAACATATGAAGACAACGCATGTTTCCTCGCTTGTGAAGGTGACTGTACTTGATAAACCCTGCGCTAAGTCAGTGACATGAGAGCAACTACATGCAACATAAGAAGACAACGCATGTTTCCTCGCTTGTCAGGGTAACTGTACTTGATAAACCCTGCGCTAAGTCCGTGACATGAGAGCAACTACATGCAACAAATTAGGACAACGCATGTTTCCTCGCTCGTGAAGGTGACTGTACTTGATAAACCCTGCGCTAAGTCAGTGACATGAGAGCAACTACATGAAACATATTAGGACAACGCATGTTTCCTCGCTTGTGATGGTGACTGTACGTGATAAACCCTGCGCTAAGTCAGTGACATGAGAGCAACTACATGCAACATATGAAGACAACGCATGTTTCCTCGCTTGTGAAGGTGACTGTACTTAATAAACCCTGCGCTAAGTCAGTGACATGAGGGCAACTACATGCAACATATGAAGACAACGCATGTTTCCTCGCTTGTGAAGGTGACTGTACTTGATAAACCCTGCGCTAAGTCAGTGACATGAGAGCAACTACATGCAACATATGAAGACAATGAATGTTTCCTCGCTTGTGACGGTGACTGTACTTGATAAACCCTGCGCTTAGTCAGTGACATGAAAGCAACTGACAACGCATGTTTCCTCGCTTGTGACGGTGACTGTACTTGATAACCCCTCCGCTAAGTCAGTGAAATGAGAGCAACTACATGCAACATATGAAGACAACGCATGTTTCCTCGCTTGTGACGGTGACTGTACGTGATAAACCCTGCGCTAAGTCAGTGACATTTGAGCAACTACATGCAACATATGAAGACAACGCATGTTTCAACGCTTGTGACGGTGACTGTACTTGATAAACCCTGCGCTAAGTCAGTGACATGAAAGCAACTACATGCAACAAATGAAGACAACGCATGTTTCCTCGCTTGTGACGGTGACTGTACGTGATAAACCCTGCGCTAAGTCAGTGACATGAGGGCAACTACATGCAACATATGAAGACAACGCATGTTTCCTCGCTTGTGAAGGTGACTGTACTTGATAAACCCTGCGCTAAGTCAGTGACATGAGAGCAACTACATGCAACATATGAAGACAATGCATGTTTCCTCGCTTGTGAAGGTGACTGTACTTGATAAACCCTGCGCTAAGTCAGTGAGATGAGAGCAACTTCATGCAACATATGAAGACAACGCATGTTTCCTCGCTTGTGACGGTGACTGTACTTGATAAACCCTGCGCTAAGTCAGTGACATGAGAGCAACTACATGCAACATATTAGGACAACGCATGTTTCCTCGTTTGTGACGGTGACTGTACGTGATAAACCCTGCGCTAAGTCAGTGACATGAGAGCAACTTCATGCAACATATGAAGACAACGCATAATTCCTCGCTTGTGACGGTGACTGTACGTGACAAACCCTGCGCTAAGTCAGTGACATTTGAGCAACTACATGCAACATATGAAGACAACGCATGTTTCAACGCTTGTGACGGTGACTGTACTTGATAAACCCTGCGCTAAGTCAGTGACATGAAAGCAACTACATGCAACATATGAAGACAACACATGTTTCCTCGCTTGTGACGGTGACTGTACGTGATAAACCCTGCGCTAAGTCAGTGACATGAGAGCAACTACATGCAACATATGAAGACAACACATGTTTCCTCGCTTGTGACGGTGACTGTACGTGATAAACCCTGCGCTAAGTCAGTGACATGAGAGCAACTACATGCAACCTATTAGGACAACGCATGTTTCCTCGCTTGTGAAGGTGACTGTACTTGATAAACCATGCGCTAAGTCAGTGACATGAGAGCAACTACATGCAACATATGAAGACAATGAATGTTTCCTCGCTTGTGAAGGTGACTGTACTTGATAAACCCTGCGCTTAGTCAGTGACATGAGAGCAACTACATGCAACATAAGAAGACAACGCATGTTTCCTCGCTTGTCACGGTAACTGTACTTTATAAACCCTGCGCTAAGTCAGTGACATGAGAGCAACTACATGCAACATATGAAGACAACGCATGTTTCCTCGCTTGTGAAGGTGACTGTACTTGATAAATCCTGCGCTAAGTCAGTGACATGAGAGCAACTACATGCAACATATGAAGACAACGTATGTTTCCTCGCTTGTCACGGTAACTGTACATGATAAACCCTGCGCTAAGTCAGTGACATGAGAGCAACTACATGCAACAAATTAGGACAACGCATGTTTCCTTGCTTGTGAAGGTGACTGTACTTGATAAACCCTGCGCTAAGTCAGTGACATGACAGCAACTACATGAAACATATTAGGACAACGCATGTTTCCTCGCTTGTGACGGTGACTGTACGTGATAAACCCTGTGCTAAGTCAGTGACATGAGAGCAACTACATGCAATATATGAAGACAACGCAAGTTTCCTCGCTTGTGACGGTGACTGTACTTGATAAACCCTGCGCTAAGTCAGTGACATGAGAGCAACTACATAAAACATATTAGGACAACGCTTGTTTCTTCGCTTGTGACGGTGACTGTACGTGATAATCCCTGCGCTAAGTCAGTGACATGAGGGCAACTACATGCAACATATGAAGACAACGCTTGCTTCCTCGCTTGTGAATGTGACTGTACTTGATAAACCCTGCGCTAAGTCAGTGACATGAGAGCAACTACATGCAACATATGAAGACAATGTATGTTTCCTCGCTTGTTACGGTGACTGTACTTGATAAACCCTGCGCTAAGTCAGTGACATGAGAGCAACTACATGCAACATATGAAGACAACGCATGTTTCCTCGCTTGTGAAGGTGACTGTCCTTGATAAACCCTGGGCTAAGTCAGTGACATGAGAGCAACTACATGCAACATATTAGGACAACGCATGTTTCCTCGCTTGTGACAGTGACTGTACTTGATAAACCATGCGCTAAGTCAGTGACATGAGAGCAACTACATGCAACATATAAGGACAACGCATGTTTCCTCGTTTGTGACGGTGACTGTACGTGATAAACCCTGCGCTAAGTCAGTGACATGAGAGCAACTACATGCAACATATGAAGACAACGCATGTTTCCTCGCTTGTGACGGTGACTGTGCGTGATAAACCCTGCGCTAAGTCAGTGACATTTGAGCAACTACATGCAACATATGAAGACAACGCATTTTTCAACGCTTGTGACGGTGACTGTACTTGATAAACCCTGCGCTCAGTCAGTGACATGAAAGCAACTACATGCAACATATGAAGACAACGCATGTTTCCTCGCTTGTGACGGTGACTGTACGTGATAAACCCTGCGCTAAGTCAGTGACATGAGAGCAACTACATGCAACATATGAAGACAACGCATGTTTCCTCCCTTGTGACGGTGACTGTACGTGATACACCCTGCGCTAAGTCAGTGACATGAGAGCAACTAAATGCAACATATGAAGGCAACATATGAAGACAACACATGTATCCTCGTTTGTGACGGTAACAGTACTTGATAAACCCTGCGCTAAGTCAGTGACATGAGAGCAACTACATGCAACATATGAAGACAACACATGTTTCCTCGCTTGTAAAGTGACTGTACTTGATAAACCCTGCGCTAAGTCAGTGACATGAGAGCAACTACATGCAACATATGAAGACAACGCATGTTTCCTCGCTTGTGACGGTGACTGTACGTGATAAACCCTGCGCTAAGTCAGTGACATGAGAGCAACTACATGCAACATAATAGGACAACGCATGTTTCCTCGCTTGTGAAGGTGACTGTACTTGATAAACCCTGCGCTAATTCAGTGACATGAGAGCAACTACATGCAACATATGTGGACAATGCATGTTTCCTCGCTGGTGACGGTGACTGTAGTTGATAAACCCTGCGCTAAGTCAGTGACATGAGAGCAACTACGTAAAACATATTAGGACATCGCATGTTTCCTCGCTTGTGACGGTAACTGTACGTGATAATCCCTGCGCTAAGTCAGTGACATGAGGGCAACTACATGCAACATATGAAGACAACGCATGTTTCCTCGCTTGTGACGGTAACTGTACGTGATAATCCCTGCGCTTAGTCAGTGACATGAGGGCAACTACATGCAACATATTAGGACAACGCATGTTTCCTCGCTTGTGACAGTGACTGTACGTGATAAACCCTGCGCTAAGTCAGTGACATGAGAGCAACTACATGAAACATATTAGGACAACGCATGTTTCCTCGCTTGTGAAGGTGACTGTACGTGATAAACCCTGCGCTAAGTCAGTGACATGAGAGAAACTACATGCAACATATAAGGACAACGCATGTTTCCTCGCTTGTGAAGGTGACTGTACTTGATAGACCCTGCTCTAAGTCAGTGACATAAGAGCAACTACATGCAACATATGAAGACAACGCATGTTTCCTCGCTTGTGAAGGTGACTGTACTTGATAAACCCTGCGCTAAGTCAGTGACATGAGAGCAACTACATGCTACATAAGAAGACGACGCATGTTTCCTCGCTTGTCACGGTAACTGTACATGATAAACCCTGCGCTAAGTCAGTGACATGAGAGCAACTACATGCAACAAATTAGGACAACGCATGTTTCCTCGCTTGTGAAGGTGACTGTACTTGATAAACCCTGCGCTAGGTCAGTGACATGAGAGCAACTACATGAAACATATTAGGACAACGCATGTTTCCTCGCTTGTGACGGTGACTGTACGTGATAAACCCTGCGCTAAGTCAGTGACATGAGAGCAACTACATGCAACATATGAAGACAACGCATGTTTCCTCGCTTGTGAAGGTGACTGTACTTGATAAACCCTGCGCTAAGTAAGTGACATGAGAGCAACTACATGCAACATATGAAGACAACGCATGTTTCCTCGCTTGTGAAGGTGACTGTACTTGATAAACCCTGCACTAAGTCAGTGACATGAGAGCAACTACATGCAATATGTGAAGACAATGCATGTTTCCTTGCTTGTGACGGTGACTGTACTTGATAAACCCTGCGCTAAGTCAGTGACATGAGAGCAACAACATGAAGCATATTAGGACAACGCATGTTTCCTCGCTTGTGACGGTGACTGTACGTGATAATCCCTGCGCTAAGTCAAAGACATGAGAGCAACTTCATGCAACATATGAAGACAACGCATGTTTCCTCGCTTGTGAAGGTGACTGTACTTGATAAACCCTGCGCTAAGTCAGTGACATGAGAGCAACTACTTGCAACATATTAGGACAACGCATGTTTCCTCGCTTGTGAAGGTGACTGTACTTGATAAACCCTGCGCTCAGTCAGTGACATGAGAGCAACTACATGCAACATATGAAGACAACGCATGTTTCATCGCTTGTTAAGGTGACTGTACGTGATAAACCCTGCGCTAAGTCAGTGACATGAAAGCAACTACATGCAACATATGAGGACAACGCATGTTTCCTCGCTTGTGACGGTGACTGTACTTGATAAACCCTGCGTTAAGTCAGTGACATGAGAGCAACTACATGCAACATATAAGGACAACGCATGTTTCCTCGTTTGTGACGGTGACTGTACGTGATAAACCCTGCGCTAAGTCAGTGACATGAGAGCAACTACATGCAACATATGAAGACAACGCATGTTTCCTCGCTTGTGACGGTGACTGTACGTGATAAACCCTGCGCTAAGTCAGTGACATTTGAGCAACTACATGCAACATATGAAGACAACGCATGTTTCAACGCTTGTGACGGTGACTGTACTTGATAAACCCTGCGCTAAGTCAGTGACATGAAAGCAACTACATCCAACATATGAAGACAACGCATGTTTCCTCGCTTGTGACGGTGACTGTACGTGATAAACCCTGCGCTAAGTCAGTGACATGAGAGCAACTACATGCAAAATATGAAGACAACACATGTTTCCTCGCTTGTGACGGTGACTGTACGTGATAAACCCTGCGCTAAGTCAGTGACATGAGAGCAACTACATGCAACATATGAAGACAACGCATGTTTCCTCGCTTGTGAAGGTGACTGTACTTGATAAACCCTGCGCTAAGTCAGTGACATGAGAGCAACTACATGCAACATATTAGGGCAACGCATGTTTCCTCGCTTGTGAAGGTGACTGTACTTGATAAACCCTGCGCTCAGTCAGTGACATGAGAGCAACTACATGCAACATATGAAGACAACGCATGTTTCATCGCTTGTTAAGGTGACTGTTCGTGATAAACCCTGCGCTCAGTCAGTGACATGAGAGCAACTACATGCAACATATGAAGACAACGCATGTTTCATCGCTTGTTAAGGTGACTGTACGTGATAAACCCTGCGCTAAGTTAGTGACATGAAAGCAACTACATGCAACAAATGAAGACAACGCATGTTTCGTCGCTTGTGACGGTGACTGTACTTGATAACCACTCCGCTAAGTCAGTGACATGAGAGCAACTACATGCAACATATGAAGACAACGCATAATTCCTCGCTTGTGACGGTGACTGTACGTGATAAACCCTGCGCTTAGTCAGTGACATTTGAGCAACTACATGTAACATATGAAGACAACGCATGTTTCAACGCTTGTGACGGTGACTGTACTTGATAAACCCTGCGCTAAGTCAGTAACATGAAAGCAACTACATGCAACATATGAAGACAACACATGTTTCCTCGCTTGTGACGGTGACTGTACGTGATAAACCCTGCGCTAAGTCAGTGACATGAGAGCAGTTACATGCAACATATGAAGACAACACATGTTTTCTGGCTTGTGACGGTGACTGTACGTGATAAACCCTGCGCTAAGTCAGTGACATGAGAGCAACTACATGCAACATATGAAGACAACGCATGTTTCAACGCTTGTGACGGTGACTGTACTTGATAAACCCTGCGCTAAGTCAGTGACATGAAAGCAACTACATGCAACATATGAAGACAACGCATGTTTCCTCGCTTGTGACGGTGACTGTACGTGATAAACCCTGCGCTAAGTCAGTGACATGAGAGCAACTACATGCAACATATGAAGACAACACATGTTTCCTCGCTTGTGACGGTGACTGTACGTGATAAACCCTGCGCTAAGTCAGTGACATGAGAGCAACTACATGCAACATATGAAGACAACGCATGTTTCCTCGCTTGTGAAGGTGACTGTACTTGATAAACCCTGCGCTAAGTCAGTGACATGAGAGCAACTACATGCAACATATTAGGGCAACGCATGTTTCCTCGCTTGTGAAGGTGACTGTACTTGATAAACCCTGCGCTCAGTCAGTGACATGAGAGCAACTACATGCAACATATGAAGACAACGCATGTTTCATCGCTTGTTAAGGTGACTGTTCGTGATAAACCCTGCGCTCAGTCAGTGACATGAGAGCAACTACATGCAACATATGAAGACAACGCATGTTTCATCGCTTGTTAAGGTGACTGTACGTGATAAACCCTGCGCTAAGTTAGTGACATGAAAGCAACTACATGCAACATATGAAGACAACGCATGTTTCGTCGCTTGTGACGGTGACTGTACTTGATAACCACTCCGCTAAGTCAGTGACATGAGAGCAACTACATGCAACATATGAAGACAACGCATAATTCCTCGCTTGTGACGGTGACTGTACGTGATAAACCCTGCGCTAAGTCAGTGACATTTGAGCAACTACATGTAACATATGACGACAACGCATGTTTCAACGCTTGTGACGGTGACTGTACTTGATAAACCCTGCGCTAAGTCAGTAACATGAAAGCAACTACATGCAACATATGAAGACAACACATGTTTCCTCGCTTGTGACGGTGACTGTACGTGATAAACCCTGCGCTAAGTCAGTGACATGAGAGCAGTTACATGCAACATATGAAGACAACACATGTTTTCTGGCTTGTGACGGTGACTGTACGTGATAAACCCTGCGCTAAGTCAGTGACATGAGAGCAACTACATGCAACCTATTAGGACAACGCATGTTTCCTCGCTTGTGAAGGTGACTGTACTTGATAAACCATGCGCTAAGTCAGTGACATGAGAGATACTACATGCAACATATGAAGACAATAAATGTTTCCTCGCTTGTGAAGGTGACTGTACTTGATAAACCCTGCGCTTAGTCAGTGACATGAGAGCAACTACATGCAACATAAGAAGACAACGCATGTTTCCTCGCTTGTCACGGTAACTGTACTTTATAAACCCTGCGCTAAGTCAGTGACATGAGAGCAACTACATGCAACATATGAAGACAACGCATGTTTCCTCGCTTGTGAAGGTGACTGTACTTGATAAATCCTGCGCTAAGTCAGTGACATGAGAGCAACTACATGCAACATATGAAGACAACGCATGTTTCCTCGCTTGTCACGGTAACTGTACATGATAAACCCTGCGCTAAGTCAGTGACATGAGAGCAACTACATGCAACAAATTAGGACAACGCATGTTGTCTTGCTTGTGAAGGTGACTGTACTTGATAAACCCTGCGCTAAGTCAGTGACATGAAAGCAACTACATGAAACATATTAGGACAACGCATGTTTCCTCGCTTGTGACGGTGACTGTACGTGATAAACCCTGTGCTAAGTCAGTGACATGAGAGCAACTACATGCAACATATGAAGACAACGCAAGTTTCCTCGCTTGTGAAGGTGACTGTACTTGATAAACCCTGCGCTAAGTCAGTGACATGAGAGCAACTACATGCATTATATGAAGACAATGCATGTTTCCTCGCTTGTGACGGTGACTGCACTTGATAAACCCTGCGCTAAGTCAGTGACATGAGAGCAACTACATAAAACATATTAGGACAACGCTTGTTTCCTCGCTTGTGACGGTGACTGTACGTGATAATCCCTGCGCTAAGTCAGTGACATGAGGGCAACTACATGCAACATATGAAGACAACGCTTGTTTCCTCGCTTGTGAAGGTGACTGTACTTGATAAACCCTGCGCTAAGTCAGTGACATGAGAGCAACTACATGCAACATATTAAGACAATGTATGTTTCCTCGCTTGTTACGGTGACTGTACTTGATAAACCCTGCGCTAAGTCAGTGACATGAGAGCAACTACATGCAACATATGAAGACAACGCATGTTTCCTCGCTTGTGAAGGTGACTGTACTTGATAAACCCTGGGCTAAGTCAGTGACATGAGAGCAACTACATGCAACATATTAGGACAACGCATGTTTCCTCGCTTGTGACGGTGACTGTACTTGATAAACCATGCGCTAAGTCAGTGACATGAGAGCAACAACATGCAACATATAAGGACAACGCATGTTTCCTCGTTTGTGACGGTGACTGTACGTGATAAACCCTGCGCTAAGTCAGTGACATGAGAGCAACTACATGCAACATATGAAGACAACGCATGTTTCCTCGCTTGTGACGGTGACTGTACGTGATAAACCCTGCGCTAAGTCAGTGACATTTGAGCAACTACATGCAACATATGAAGACAACGCATGTTTCAACGCTTGTGACGGTGACTGTACTTGATAAACCCTGCGCTAAGTCAGTGACATGAAAGCAACTACATGCAACATATGAAGACAACGCATGTTTCCTCGCTTGTGACGGTGACTGTACGTGATAAACCCTGCGCTTAGTCAGTGACATGAGAGCAACTACATGCAACATATGAAGACAACACATGTTTCCTCGCTTGTGACGGTGACTGTACGTGATAAACCCTGCGCTAAGTCAGTGACATGAGAGCAACTACATGCAACATATGAAGACAACGCATGTTTCCTCGCTTGTGAAGGTGACTGTACGTGATAAACCCTGCGCTAAGTCAGTGACATTTGAGCAACTACATGCAACATATGAAGACAACGCATGTTTCAACGCTTGTGACGGTGACTGTACTTGATTTACCCTGCGCTAAGTCAGTGACATGAAAGCAACTACATGCAACATATGAAGACAACGCATGTTTCATCGCTTGTTAAGGTGACTGTACGTGATAAACCCTGCGCTCAGTCAGTGACATGAGAGCAACTACATGCAACATATGTAGACAACGCATGTTTCATCGCTTGTTAAGGTGACTGTACGTGATAAACCCTGCGCTAAGTAAGTGACATGAAAGCAACTACATGCAACATATGAAGACAACGCATGTTTCGTCGCTTGTGACGGTGACTGTACTTGATAACCCCTCCGCTAAGTCAGTGACATAAGAGCAACTACATGCAACATATGAAGACAACGCATGTTTCCTCGCTTGTGACGGTGACTGTACGTGATAAACCCTACGCTAAGTCAGTGACATGAGAGCAACTACATGCAACATATGAAGACAACGCATGTTTCCTCGCTTGTGAAGGTGACTGTACTTGATAAACCCTGCGCTAAGTCAGTGACATGAGAGCAACTACATGCAACATAAGAAGACAACGCATGTTTCCTCGCTTGTCAGGGTAACTGTACTTGATAAACCCTGCGCTAAGTCCGTGACATGAGAGCAACTACATGCAACAAATTAGGACAACGCATGTTTCCTCGCTCGTGAAGGTGACTGTACTTGATAAACCCTGCGCTAAGTCAGTGACATGAGAGCAACTACATGAAACATATTAGGACAACGCATGTTTCCTCGCTTGTGATGGTGACTGTACGTGATAAACCCTGCGCTAAGTCAGTGACATGAGAGCAACTACATGCAACATATGAAGACAACGCATGTTTCCTCGCTTGTGAAGGTGACTGTACTTAATAAACCCTGCGCTAAGTCAGTGACATGAGGGCAACTACATGCAACATATGAAGACAACGCATGTTTCCTCGCTTGTGAAGGTGACTGTACTTGATAAACCCTGCGCTAAGTCAGTGACATGAGAGCAACTACATGCAACATATGAAGACAATGAATGTTTCCTCGCTTGTGACGGTGACTGTACTTGATAAACCCTGCGCTTAGTCAGTGACATGAAAGCAACTGACAACGCATGTTTCCTCGCTTGTGACGGTGACTGTACTTGATAACCCCTCCGCTAAGTCAGTGAAATGAGAGCAACTACATGCAACATATGAAGACAACGCATGTTTCCTCGCTTGTGACGGTGACTGTACGTGATAAACCCTGCGCTAAGTCAGTGACATTTGAGCAACTACATGCAACATATGAAGACAACGCATGTTTCAACGCTTGTGACGGTGACTGTACTTGATAAACCCTGCGCTAAGTCAGTGACATGAAAGCAACTACATGCAACAAATGAAGACAACGCATGTTTCCTCGCTTGTGACGGTGACTGTACGTGATAAACCCTGCGCTAAGTCAGTGACATGAGGGCAACTACATGCAACATATGAAGACAACGCATGTTTCCTCGCTTGTGAAGGTGACTGTACTTGATAAACCCTGCGCTAAGTCAGTGACATGAGAGCAACTACATGCAACATATGAAGACAATGCATGTTTCCTCGCTTGTGAAGGTGACTGTACTTGATAAACCCTGCGCTAAGTCAGTGAGATGAGAGCAACTTCATGCAACATATGAAGACAACGCATGTTTCCTCGCTTGTGACGGTGACTGTACTTGATAAACCCTGCGCTAAGTCAGTGACATGAGAGCAACTACATGCAACATATTAGGACAACGCATGTTTCCTCGTTTGTGACGGTGACTGTACGTGATAAACCCTGCGCTAAGTCAGTGACATGAGAGCAACTTCATGCAACATATGAAGACAACGCATAATTCCTCGCTTGTGACGGTGACTGTACGTGACAAACCCTGCGCTAAGTCAGTGACATTTGAGCAACTACATGCAACATATGAAGACAACGCATGTTTCAACGCTTGTGACGGTGACTGTACTTGATAAACCCTGCGCTAAGTCAGTGACATGAAAGCAACTACATGCAACATATGAAGACAACACATGTTTCCTCGCTTGTGACGGTGACTGTACGTGATAAACCCTGCGCTAAGTCAGTGACATGAGAGCAACTACATGCAACATATGAAGACAACACATGTTTCCTCGCTTGTGACGGTGACTGTACGTGATAAACCCTGCGCTAAGTCAGTGACATGAGAGCAACTACATGCAACCTATTAGGACAACGCATGTTTCCTCGCTTGTGAAGGTGACTGTACTTGATAAACCATGCGCTAAGTCAGTGACATGAGAGCAACTACATGCAAAATATGAAG